>PVKU01000371.1:0-434328 GCA_004027475.1 Anoura caudifer | reverse complement strand
CACGGTGCAGCACATGGGCGTTTTGTTGAATTGGATGCTTGGTGTTCTAGCTTTTCTCAGTCCTGAGATTCCTGAATGCCTCCTTGGCCAGCATTTGGGCTCTTTTGCCCCATTCCCAGGCTTTCTGTCTTTGGGTTTATCTCAAAGCATATTTTGATAGTGCTTTGTGAATGTAGTTTTACAGTATACTTTTATCTTAAAGCACTCTATTTGCCGATTCTTATTTCATGTATAAAGTTGCTTAAAATAATTGTTCATTGATTATCCTAAGCATATTGATTTTGAATAACAGGGCTACATTGACTTCAGAGGTATTCAGCAGTGCTCACTGACTTGGTGAGCTTGAACTTTGGGGTTAGACAGACCTTCCCTACCAGCTGGGGAAACCTGTCAGGTCTCTAAACACAACCGACAAAGGGACTGTGTAAGATCTTGACTCCTGGGGTTACTGAGGGGATTCACTGAGGTCAGATATGCAAAGTGGCAGCACAGTGCCTAGCATGGAGTCTGTGCTCTATACATATTGGTTATTGCTTTTATTATTATTATTGATAATTTTTACATCAGCCAATGACAATTGGGATCAGCCTGATCCTTGAGATATTGGTAAAGTTATTTAGAACACCCTCACTGTATCCCCTTGGCAAGTCCAAATCTCTCCCCAGAATTCCTGCCAACTCCCCTGGAGGTTTGCATTTTCATCTCTGGCCTGATTTTCCACATTCACTGGATTTGTTCAGGGTAGAGAGTATTTCAGCAAACATTTATACATCTCTGTTGCTGTGACACTGCTATGCAGAATTAGAACCTGCCCCTTACTCAATTGCACAGCCCTCCCCAGCTCATCAAGACATTACGGGACAAAGCCCAATCCTCTGAAGATCCAGGGCCAAGGGAAGGTTGATAAAGCAAAAAGCTGAGATTAGACTCTTCCTCCCCACCCCTGGGTTATCACCCTAGCCCTTCACTACCTAATCCAACAATGCTTAAAATGAGGTTGATAGATATTTTCTAAAATGCACCAAAAGATTCACAGTGCTTGGCGTTTGAATTTTGAGGCTAGGGATGGCTTTCTCTCCTTCCTTCTATATTTCTGAATCTTAAAACATTACATAGATCAGTAAATGCCTCAATTTTTTTTAAAAGACCAGTTTTTAAGCCGGAGGAGAAAGCTTCTTAGGATCAGGAAGACCTCAGCATAAGCAGGACAGATCCTTGCCCAGTGATCTCTAATCTAATCCTTTAAAACATATCCTCACAAGTTACTCCTCATGGGAGTTACTTTTTATCCTGTGTGTATCTCAAATGGAGATGCCCCCTCACTGGCATTATCCATAGGCTTCATTCTTGGAAACGTCTTGACATGTCAGTTGCTTCTGGAAAGCTCTTTGTGTGCTTTGGCTGTTGGATGCTTTAGGATGGAGTCTGAGAGGCCAGGCCGTGCCCTTCTGGCTTCCACCCACTCTGACCTCACTTCCACAAAGACTGGGACCTCTCTTTTCTCAGCTCCTGTGAGCTCACCACTCCAGCCACTGTGTGATGGCTTCTGAAGCCTGTGCTCCCAGGACCACGCCTGCTAGGGTCTCCCCGTCTTCCATGTGATGGAGCTCCATGTGCATTGTACAGGCCTTGCCTTATTTGATCTCTCAGCAGCGCTTGACACAAACACTCCTCTCTTAGATCGTTGCTTCTGCACACGCTCCCTTGACATTATGCTCCTCTGATTTTTCTCCTAACTGGCCATTCCTTCCTAGTTGGCTTTTCTGAATCCTTCTCTTTCATCCAACCTTTAAATGTTACATTTTCTCATATCTCTTCTCCCTTTACAGGCTTTCCCTAAGTAACTGGCCATTCCTTCCCAGTTGGCTTTTCTGAATCCTTCTCTTTCATCCAACCTTTAAATGTTACATTTTCTCGATCTCTTCTCCCTTTACTGGCTTTCCCTAAGTAACCTCTTTTGGTCTCATGGTTTCAGATGACATTTATATGCCAAATGACTACAAACTTAACTGCATTTCAGCAAAGCTAGAGCGTCAGTGATTTTAAGACTCGCTGAGATTTTTATGTACCACAAAGACAGACAAAAGCACTGCCCCTTAAATGGCACAATGGCTTCTTACCACATTAATCATAAGATGCATTGCATTTTCAGAGAAGTGTCAGAAGGTGAAAAGTGTACATCCAAGAATTAATGATATATTGTAATACAATTTGCATAGATGAGCTGCCATTTGCAGGGCATGAATACTTAGTATGCCTTAAGCATATTAAGACATACTAAGTTCCTAGGCATTCCTAGGAACATGCAAATGAACTGCAATAACTTTGTCTAGGGTGGCTGGTAGTTTCCTAAGAGTCATCTCTCTTCAAGTTAGAAAGAGGCTTTACTACCATATAGGTTATTATACATGTCAGTGCAATAGAATTAAGTTAACTGAGCAATGAGGCAGCAATTTTGAGCTCGTGGGTCTTCAAGATGGTGGCAAAATTCTTGAGATTTATTGCATTTTCTCTAGAGTTGACTGGCTCTCAAGTCACAGTTGAGAAAGCCCTGGCTGCCTTCGTGCACACCACGTGGCGGGAGTGAGCAGAGCTCCTGGTCTTCACAGAATTTCTCAGACAACTGAATTTTCATTCTTATCACCCACTTCTTTGGTTGTTTCACAGCACTGGGAAATCACACTGTTGGTGTATCCCTAGTTGCTTTTTGTTTCTTCATTCCTTTCCCTACTTCAAAATTGCTCTTGACAGCTATGGGACCTGTAAAAACCAGTTCCAACTTTTGAAATGTAATATTCCTGCAGCAGTCTCCAAAGTTAACATGAAAGCATGGAAAAAAATCTCATTGAGTATTCTAATTTATGACCATCTGCAATCCTTGCTCAGTTCTACTGAGGTTTTCTAAAAATAAGCTAAGTGGTATAGCTACTTCTTTCACTTCTATAGGGAGAATAATTCATACTAAATATTTTTGTCTCAAAATAGTATCTTATGTTCAATGTGATTGTCTCAATAAAACTTTGTTTTATTAGTCTAAGTACCAGGGAAATTACCTGTTTTTCATTTTTAGATATTATTAACTGGTATATCACCCCTGGACCTCCACTTAATTTAGTTAGATACATTTTAGCATGCAAATTAGTTTTTTTCCCATAGAAATGTTCCAAAAATAATATATCCCCTTCCTTCTCTCTTCCCACAACTCTCTTCCATAGTATCTTTGTTGCAGCTAGTTTAAAATAGAATGTTTAATGACAAATGTTTAAATAAAATAATCCAATCATGTGGGAATTGAAAAATATTCTCCTTAAAAACTCTTGGGTCAAAGAAGAAATAAAAACTCCAGTTACAGTCTATCTAGAAAGTAAGAATAATAAAACATGCAGCTAAAGATTTATTTGGAGGAAAATGACTGGACTTAAATTTTTGTCACTAAACAAAAAGAATTAAAACTTAATGAGCTGACTATTAAACCTGAAAGTTTGGAAATGAACAAAACCCAAAAATACATGATATCCCGGAGGAAAGAAAGGTAGGACATGCATTAACAAGCACAAGCAGAAATTAACAATTAGGAGACAGAAAATTATTAAACTAATAAATTCAAGACCTGTTTCTTTGAAGAAAAACCTTTGCCTATCTAACCACAAAAAAATAAGAACAACAAGGGAAGACATGAAGAGAGAGATTTACCTGCAGATAAGAATTAAAACATTGTACGAATTTGAGAAGTAGTAATTAGAAGATAATTTATAAATAAAATGGATGTAAAAATGACCTTGGAACCTCACACAGTTCTCCCAGTTGCCATCAGCTGCTCCATTGTAGTTTCCCGAATAACACTGATGGTCTGAAATCTCTTCCTTTCAAAAGTAATTTTAGTTTGGGGAAAAATCCAGAAGGCTCAGGGTGCCAAATCTGGGCTGTGTGGGTGCTGAGTCACCTGGATGATTTGATGTTTCACCGAAAAACTCTGTACAAGATGTGATACATGAGCAGGCGCATTGTTGTGATGAAACTGCCAATCACCATTTACCCATCGCTGTGGCCTTCTGAATCATCTGAATAGTTTCCATGGAGGAATGTTGAAGCTTAATGCAACATGCTCACTCAATGGCAAATAACACCTCCACTGACTAGTACAGTGAAGGTGTTGTTGTTCATGCATGTACATTCCAGTCCACTCTCCTTGGCTGCCAGGTTACATGCATGTTGTGTAAACCATTCTTATTATATTAATAATGGCTGGATTTTTCTGAACAAATCTTGAGATATATGTATATATCCAAGAGAAATGAAAGCATGTGTCCTCACAAACACTTGTCCAAGAATGCGCATAGCAACAATATTCACAATAGCTGAAAAGTGGAAGCAACCCAAATGTCTATCAACTGCCAAATGGGTAAATATAATGTGATATATCCATATAGTGGAATATTACTTGGCAATAAAAAGAAATGAAGTACTAATACATTTTAAACTTGGATGACTTTGGATTAAAACATAGATTGAGAACATGATGCTAAGTAAAGAAACCAGTAACAAAGAATGACACATTCCATTTACATGAAATGCCCAGAACAGATAAATCCACAGAGACAGGACTTAAGTGATGGTTGCCTAGTGCTGGGGTGGCTAGGGGAGACTGCTATGGGTACATGTCTTCAGTCTCATGGGATGATGACCATTCTTCAAAATTGATTGTGACAATGGTCACACAATTATGATATGTACGACCCTGTGAACATACTTAAAACTACTGAATAGTGCACTTTAAGTGGGTGGATTGTATGGAATGTGAGTCATATTGCAATAAAGCTGTTATTGAAAAAGCAAACAAAAAACAACGCAAGTGTGACTGCTGTCACCACTATCATTGTCATTTTGAAGCTTCTAGTTCACGTCATTAAACACGGGGCAAAAGAGGTATAAATACTGGAAAGAAAGGGGCAAATGATTATAGAAAATATGGCTCTCTACTCAGAAGATCTAAGTAACTCCATTGAAACAATCAGTGGAACCAATAAAAAAGCTTGTTAAAGATAAAAACACATAAGAAGTAGGCCATAAGCTACTATCCTTGCTATAGAAACTGCTCTGATAAATGTATGAGAAATGATGATCACCTAGTAGGGAAGTCCATTGTTATGAAGACCATTCACAAAAGAGACTCAGGGATGATCACCCATATAATAGAAAATGGAGCATATTGGTAACAAAAGAAATACTTTTAAAAACAGTAAGATGATAGATTCTTCAATGAACATCTTTATGAATCATAGCCATTCACAAGGCCTCAGGAACTATGTAACCACCCTGGGATAAAGACAATGTCTCAAATTCCTAACTCTTTATTCACCTCATTAGATCCCTGGAAATTAGGAAGAAGTGGAATGGGATCTGGAAGGCTGATTCATTTCTAAGGGCTCAGAAGAGTTGGAAACAATTGGCATCTTGAGTGCTATTTGCCCTTGGAGTTGTCCTGAGCAGTGCTCAGTAGGTCAGATCCCCGCCTCAGTCTCCTCTGGAGCAGTTGAGAAGCCTTGGGCTCTCCAATTCTATCAGGCCGACAGCTTCTCCACTGGGGTAAAGGATGGAGCAAATATGATTCATTAGTCCCTAAGCTGCCTCATGGAAGCAAAGAACCATCCTGACTTGAAGGATGAGGGTTGAGCCCCTGTCTGTCTTCAGTGTTCCCTTGTCTCATAGAGCCTGTCTTGTCACTCCCATTGCATTTCATATTGGAATGACCCTAATGCACCTGTCCTTGACATTGCTCTGAATGTAAGAAATATATGCTTGATAAAAATGGTTTCCAGTTTAGCAGACTTCCAGCCAAGATGGAGGTGTAGGCAGACACACTGTGCCTCCTTGCACAACCAAAATTAAGGACAACAAAGATTTAGAAACAAGAAAACAATCAGAACTGTTAGAAAATTGAACTGTACGGAAGTCTGACAACCATTCATCCAGACTGGTAAGAGGGGTGGAGTTGTGGCAAGAAAAAATGGAGGTTAGCGGACCCGGGTACGCAGGCAGTGGCTGGAAGATCCCAGGTATGCAGGCAGCAGCTAGTGGACCCCGGGCATGGGATGGCAATGGGCAGACCCAGTGAGGCCTCCAAAGGTGCTGGCTGACCAGGCGGTCCCACATTCGTGCATAGATAATCCAGGTGAAGGGGAAGTGGCAGAAGGGATTGGAATCCAAGAGAACGTGGAGCAAGCACCATTGTTCCCTCTCAGTCCCCACCCCCACATACAGTGTCATAACCTAGCTACTGGGCTGCCCTATCCTGGGAACCACCTAACGCCCCACCCCTCACTACGAAACAGCTGCAAACAGACCCCCCCAAAATAAACCAAAAATGGCTCAAATGGGAGAACAGATCAAAGCCCCAGAGCCAATTCATCTAAGTGACCAAGAGATAACCAGCCTATCAGATGTACAGTTCAAAGCACTGATAATCAGGATGTTCACAGAATTGGTTGATTTTGGTGAAAAATTAGATGAACAAATGATGGTTACACTAAGTGAAATGAAGGAAAACACACAGGGAACCAATAGTGATGGGAGGAAAACTGGGACTCAAATCAATGGAGTGGACCAGAAGGAAGAAAGAAACAACCAAACAGAAAAGAATGAAAAAACAAAAAATTCAAAAAAAATGAGGAGAGGCTTAGGAACCTCCAGGACATCTTTAAATGTCCCAACATCCAAACTACAGGGGTACCAGAAGGGGAAGAGGAAGAGCAACAAGTGGAAAACTTATTTGAACAAATAATAAAGGAGAATTACCCCAATCTGGCAAAGGAAATAGACTTCCAGGAAGTCCAGGAAGCTCAGAGAGTCCTAAAGAAGGTGGACCCAAGGAGGAACACACCAAGGCACATCATAATTACATTAGCTAAGATTAAAATGAAGGAGAGAATTCTAGGAGCAGCTAGAGATAAGGAGACAGTCATTTACAAAGGAGTTCCCACCAACCTGTCAGCTGATTTCTCAAAAGAGACCTTCCAGGCAAGAAGGGCCTGGAAAGAAGTATTCCAAGTCATGAAAGGCAAGGGCCTACATCCAAGTTTGCTCTATCCAGTGAAGCTGTCATTTAGAATGGAAGGGAAGATAAAGCGCTTCTTAGACAAGGTCAAGTTAAAGGAGTTCATCATCACCAAGCCCTTATTATATGAAATGTTAAAGGGACTTATCTAAGAAAAAGAAGATAAAAAATATGACAGTAAAAAGACAGCAATCTCACAGATGTTAACAACCCCACCTAAAACAAAAGAAAACTAAGTGAACAGCTAGAACAGGAACAGAACCACAGAAATGGAGATCACATGGAGGATTAGCATCAGGGGAGTGGGAAGAAGAGAGAGGGGGGGAAGGTACAGAGAATAAGTAGCATAGATGATAAAGAGAAAATAGACAGGGGGAGGGCAAGAATAGTATGGGAAATGTAGAAGCTAAAGAACTTATAACACATGGACATGAACTAAAGGGGGGGAATGTGGGTAGGAGGGGGTGGGCATAGTGGAGGGGAATGAAGCTGGGGAAATGGGACAACTGTAATAACATAATCAATAAAATATATTTAAAAAATAAAACCAAACAAACAAAAAACCAAAAACAATGGTTTCCAAGATATCACTCCTAACAGTCAAATTAGCTCAGTGGTAAGAATTCCATGTGTTAGACAGATTTTATTATGTATGAATGCGAGAATCTTACTTTGGGAAGTTTTCCTTGTAAACG
This sequence comes from Anoura caudifer, assembly GCA_004027475.1. Lineage (NCBI taxonomy): Eukaryota > Metazoa > Chordata > Mammalia > Chiroptera > Phyllostomidae > Anoura > Anoura caudifer. Next base: position 426,579 of record PVKU01000371.1, on the reverse strand, counting down.
TGCAGAACATTTCTTTGATAATTTTTGCTCCCAGATGTATATATATATTTTCTGCCTTGAGACAATTTTTACAACTGAGAAACACATAGGAAAGTACATTATTTCCTTTTGAATAGAAATAATTCATCCACAGTAATTGTGTCAACTCAGAAGTTTGATGCGCACACTTCCTGCCTTAAACTAGAATTATATAATAACAATTAAATGAAAACTCTGACTTAGTTAAAACTCAGAAAAGGTAACCTTGAAGAATAGGGTCTGTAAATCTTTTGCAGTACATTTATGATTATATTTAAGTAATTGGTGAATTTTTTATCTTTTGATCTGCAAATTCATTGTCTATGATCTAAGTAATTTAAGGAGCAAATCTGGGTTTTTCTTATTGAGAGAATTTTCAAAATTGTATTTTGGATAAAGTACAGGATTGCCTACCTGTTATTTATTTTTGGGACTAGCTCTTGTGCTTTAACTGTAGCTGTGTCAAATTCATTTTCTCAGGTCGAAAATGTCCGCTTGGTAGATCGAATATCTTCTAAAAAAGCAGTCCTAGGTACTTTGTATTTGACGGCTACTCATGTCATATTCGTGGAAAATGCGCCTGACACAAGAAAAGAAACGTGGGTATGCACTCCTTCTTTTGGACTTTACTTTGTTTGAAGTGAAGTTTGATTCTCCACTGTTTGGTTTGTCCCCAGGGTGAGGTGGGTGGGCTTTTGGTGTCCGGGTATTCAGAGAACTGTTTTGGGAATGTGATCTTTGCCCTTTTCTGTACAGAGTCACATCTACATCTCCTTGTTCATCTTAAACACTAATTATTCGGCCATCATTAAAGATAGCCCTAGAAAGAGCCAGAGATACAAGTGGTTCTTGTCACAGCTTTTGAGTAGAGGTTCAAAAATGTCAGTATGCCAGCTACAGTCATTTCATCCTGTTATCTCCACTTTTCTGAAAATTTAAAAAAACAAAAAATGTAAAGGATAGCTAGAGAAGTGTCGTAGCATCAGGTATTTCTGCTCCTTAACAATGAGACCACTGGGTATTTCTTGTTTTATATAGCCAACTCACCGTGATGTCATGACCAGTGCCAGAATCCCTGAGTTGTAGAATTGGCCCTTTCTGTGCTCCATAGACATTGCCACATTTTCAGCAGAAGGTGGCACATCCTACTTACTGGAGAGGAATTTAAAGAATGAAATGCTGCCACTGAGGACTAAGCAGAGACCCTCCTGAAACAACAAAGATGCCCTTCAGCATGATTTCCTTTAAAATAAATCTCCTCTGCAGCCGGCCTGACCCCCAGCGGCTTAGAAAACAAGCACAAGTTGCTGTTGAACTTGAGCATTCCATGTGGAATTCAGGAGCATGGTGGCCCTTCCCAGCGGAGTCATCTCTAGCTTTTGTTGATTGCAAGGTTTATTTTACTAACTTCTCATGACCTTGTTTAATTTTAGCCATGAACCGCAATCAACATTGGACAACCAAAATGTTCCCTTACCTGGACTTGTACAAAATGCCATGCTAAATAGTTGGCTTCAGATAAGGAGCTTGGATATCAGAAAGCTCGGCATTGAAAAGTAAAATGAGCCGTGGCTGGTGTGGCTCAGTGGTTTGAATGCTGGCCTGCAAGCCAAAGAGTCACTGATTCAATTCCCAGTCAGGGCACATGCCTGGGTTGTGGACCAGGTCCCCAGTAGGGGGCACTCAAGAGGCAACCACATTGATGTTTCTCTCCCTCTCTTTTTCCCTCCCTTCTCCTTAATCTAAAAAGTAAAATAAAAATAAAATCTTAAAAAAAGAGAAAAGTAAAATGACAAAATGAGACAGTTGGTTCTTTCCCAAAACATCTCAGTTCTTGTTATCTGAGCACAGGTGTGGAGCTAGCTGGAGGGTGGGGAGTGTTGCCTGTCCATCTGTGTGGCTCAGAGCTCTGGGTCACTCCCTGTCATATTCATCAGTTATTTGTGCTAAGCTTATCCACCTTAACTTTTGGTTGTAGATTCTCCACAGCCAGATTTCCACCATCGAAAAGCAGGCAACGACAGCTACGGGATGCCATCTGCTTATTCGTTGCAAGAACTTTCAGCTCTTACAGCTCATCATACCTCAGGAGAGGGACTGCCACGATGTGTACATTTCTCTGATACGCCTTGCAAGGCCAGGTAAGGCAGAGGAGCCTGGCATTTTACATCGACCCACTCCTAAGCAATCCACAGATCACATTCAAGAAGTATATTGTGCTTGGGAATTACATAGTGTTGTGGGAGTCATATGCTCTCCCAGGCCCCAGATGAGGCCAAGAAACCTGAGTAGTAGTGTTCTTCTCCCTGAGCTGTCTCTCATGAACCACTTTCATTATTTTTAGTATTTTCTTAATCTCTGGGGGTGAGAAGTGTGTTTGTTTGCCTTTCAGGGTGAAATCATTTTAAAATCATGCCTTTCTGATCCCACGATAATCAAGTGACCTTAATGGAGGTCTAAGACCAAACTGATAAATTGTTCCATATGGAAAACATTGATATCCAATGATTCTAATGCAGTCTTCCCCATCTTGGGGCTTCCAAGGTTTGGTTTCTGTTGCTTTTGGATCGTAATTGATGTTTCCCAAGGTTGGTGTAACTAGACCTTTGTTCACAACAGTGACTATTCAAAGTACGTAGCTGTCGGATCACCTAAACAGCACCTCCTGGGGTGTCCGGGGAAGAAGGTGTGGTGGATATGAGGAGCATGGCTCTCAGTTACTCTCCTGGGTCCTCAGATTTCTAGCCCACTGTGCCCTTCTACAGAAGCATTTCTTATCTCCCCACATGGCTTGTGTGAACTGTGGGTTTCTTTTGCTTAAAAGAAATACACCTTTAAGTTTCTTGGGAGAATACAGTGAAAAAGAGGTCACTTACATAAAGTCATATTCATGGTCGTGTTCCCCAGAAGGCATTGATTAGTGAGGAAATAGGATATGAATGAGCATGTAGTTGCTTTGCTAAATGCTTTGTGATTCAGGTTGATTATAAACTCTTCAAGGCATTGGGTTGAGTCCTGAGTTTCTTATGCTCTGGCCATCTCATCTTTGCACAGTTAAGGTCTAAAGTTAGGTGATGAAAATGATGCCAGGGAGCTGTCGGACGATGTCAACTTTACTTGCTCCTCTTCGAAGGCAGCTGGTTGAAGCTTTTTGGTCTTACTGTGTTGAAGAGAACTGCAGAGTTAGCCAGAAAAGCGGCTGAACTTTTTGCAGACGGCACTATAATTGGAACAGAGGTCTGGGAAGATGCACGTTAGGTTGCATGCAACCGAGAACTCGGGGACAATTGTGGGCCGGCAGTTTCTGTGTCACTGATTAATGGATGCTCTCTGGATGATACATGTGCTCTGACCGGATTAGTGGGATTTAGGAATAGCCTGGGGACCTGGGAAAGGGCTGAGTGGCTTAGAGATCACGGGGCGAGTGAGGGCTCTGGCGCCTGCTGTCAATGAGCGCCAGGACTGCCATTGCTAGGGGTCCCCAGGGAGGAAAATCAGTCTTCCCTGATTTTGAAAATACATACTTTTTCTTAAAGATGAAATTTTGGGAGTCAAGTGTTAGATGTAGCCAGAGATCAAAGAGGGCTCTGTGTGTGTGTGTGTGCGTGTGTAGTGAATTCTAGTGGTACACTGCAACTCTGTGCTTAGTCACCAACACAAATCACATACTTTCAGTCTCCCTTATGGACACAGCCAACTCCAAGGTCCTGTAGAAGATGATGATTTTTTTAATTACAAAAGAAAAGCCATTTGAGAGTCCATTTAAGTCAAGGCTTCCAAAGCAGATATTTTCAAAGGTCTCACAATTCTCTCTTCCCTGAAGTAGGATTTCTGGGAGAAGGGTAAATCAAATAACTAAAAAATTTGGCAAGATTTTATCGGTTTGTCTTTCATATGAGTTAAGATTGGTCAGAGTTTGGTTGTGAACTATAAAGATCCCTGTAAAAAAATAATTATGCAGCCCAATGCAGTAAGCTCCTTAATTCTCAGCAATGACATAACTTAGGGTAAAATAATGGCACGGCCCAAATGAGAAAATAAGTTAACACCATAGACCCAAAGTACTAATTAGGAAATACACTCTTCTGATTAGAAGACCCCTATTGCTGAGAAGGCTTCCATTTTCCCCATGTTCTTTCTTTTCTCCTCCAATTTGCTTCCTGCAGTTTATTTTTGTATCAATTATCTTTCCTTCTGCAGTGTTTGTGAACCTTTTAACATTTAAACTATCTCTTTTATTTTCCCATTTTTGCTAAGCTATTTTTCAGTTTACCCTAGTCCCCAATTCGTCTGCTATTCATTATAATTTTTAAAATCTCAGAATTAATATAATAGCATTTGCTGTATGTAATTTTCTACTGTCTTTAAGTCATTGCAGCTGAAGCAGTTTTTGCAGTGGTAACTTCCTTCTCACTGATGATGCTAACCTCGAAGTCCACTAGCTCTTTTCCCCTAAGTGTTAGCCTCCACCATCCTGATGTTTCGTTCCAACACTTGTTTGTTGAAAATAAGCAGGAATGGTCTCACTAGCTTTATTTTAAGTATGCGAAATCCCATAATAGCTGTGTTATCTTCTACCCCGTCCCTTTAAATGGTTTTCAAGTTCATTTATTTTAAGTTGCCTGAATTAAGCAGGCCATTTAGAGCAATTTAACTTTCAAGGCTTACTTTGGTTCTGAAATACCCACATTTCTGTGCCCTTCCCATGACTTTTCCCTCCCCTCACCCACCTTTCCCATTCCCTTGATGCTCATTCACATTTGTTTTTCCTTTCAATTTTTTAAAAATTGTGTAAGGGAAACCACCAATAATTGTTTTATTTAATATTTACATTGGTTGCTACAAGTATTTTTTTTATTTTTAAGGTACTTTTGATTTTAATATTAAATTACTTTTCCCCTCTTAGGTAGTCTATAGTAAGAGGAAATGCTCCCCGCCCTGCAAGTATTGTTTTCATCACCTTTAGCTGGATACCTGGGAAGCAAACTTGGTTATTTTTCTTTCCTCCCGGAGTGCTTTGTTTTACCCCTAGCTCTCATCTTTGTGGCCTGAACACCCTTTCCCTTCTCTGGGGAGGGAAGAAGCAGAGGTTGGGTGCACAGACAGGGCCATGCGTGGGCTTGGTGTTTCCAAGATGAAAGAGTTTCCTCTCGATGGAGTAAAAGTTGAGAGTTTCGCCTTGATAGCTGCATCTTCTCCAGGAAGTTGGAGGCAGGGTTACCTGAGAATGTAGGAGTTGACAAGAACCACAGGCACTGACGGGTTGCAGAGACGGTGCTTCCCTGTGTTAGTGAGGAACCACCGAGCTACGATGTTGGTAGACTACCACCAGCCAGCACTCCATGCTTGGGTCCGGCTCCTGCTGTCTACTTAGTCCTGAGACACTGATTTGGCCTTTCTAGAAACTTAGCCGAAGTGCCATTTATTCCGAATTGAATGTGGCATTTCAGAAATTGTCTTTTTTTTTTTTTTCTGAATAGCAAAACCTTTCAGCCTGTCTTTGTTTAACAATCATATGATTTAAGTAGGTCAATAAAGTAAATACTGGAATAACTTATACTTCCCTTTTTCTGAAAACAAAATTTAGTTAGAGATGTGCATTCAGTTTATTTCCCCAGTCTAAGGCACGTTGAGTATTTTTTGCCTTTTGTTGGAGGATCTCCCCTGTCTTAGTAATTAGGCCCTGGGGGTGTGGCCAGACTCTGGGGGTGTGGCTGTCAGTGCACCTCCTCTTGAGACCTGTGGTCACTGACAGCTGACATGACTGGTGTTGGGTGTGATGGCCCTGACTTGGTGATGTGAAAATCCGGTGGAGTATTTAACACGTCTGTTTTGAGAGTGGGTGACAAATCAGGGATTTGACCTTCTTCAAGTAGATATTTTGTCAAAGTTCAGGTTCTGTAAAGACTAGAGATTTTTCTCCAGCCCTACTCTTGTTTTTAACTTACTTCCCCATCACTGACTAAACATTCTGCTAGGTATTTTGCAGGAGAATGAGAGGAGGGGAACAGAATATTGTGAAAAGAAAATATTCGGTAAAGTTTATGACTGTGTTAATGGTATTTTAATTTCTGTGATCACCAGCGAAGCCTTCTGCTGGGCTGGCCTTTCAGTAGGAAGCTGGCCCACATCAACAAGACTGTACTTGGCTGACAAGAGTGTCAGTTTCTCTGCCCTCGTGTAGAATTTTACTTAAAGTGGGCTGGAAGTATGGTTGATCACCCCTTTCCTTAGAAACTGAGAGCAATAGTTTCACAATTCCAGTGGAAGTTCCTTCTAATGTCTCCCAATTCAAGAGTGACCTTCTTTATGCCTGTTACAAATTATTCTTGCTTTAATTTATGTCCAGTCTCCTTGCCTCTTCCCAGTGACCACTGGCATGAGCCCATGCACAGAAAACTTTCAGTAGCCTGTTTATATTTCTTCTTCTACTTTTAAACCTATTTGTAAATATTTAACCAAGGGAACTTAACTTCCATTATTACTCCATATTCATGAGCTCTTCTCTCATTCAGGGAACTGAGGCTTTCTCAAGAGATTCTTTTGGCATCTTAGACAAATTGCATTTGCGGTTAATAGGATGCTAGCGGAAGCCTGACTCATGAAACTGGTACATAGAGCTGGAAAAGATGTGTCGGTGTGAAGATAGCTTTTCCCAGAGCAGCATCTCAGTCTTACATACGGTCAGCCTGTTAGCTGAGAGTACAAGGAACGGTTTTTAGCAAAGGTGTCTGCTTGGTGTTTCTACGTGCACGTGCTTGTATGTGTGTGTGTTTTCATTTGCTGAAATCACCAGTATTCCAAATTTTGAAGTTTAGAAATATGGCATCAAGAGTGAATGAAATGGAATGTAGCTTATCTCACTGATATACCTCAGTCTTTGAACTTCATTTCTACAAAAAAAAAAAGTGTGTGTCTGATGAAAAAGTTTGGTACTACAAATGTGATCCTTATCTTTCTTTTTCCTGGTCAATGAGCTGTCTCAGTAGCAGTCACACTATGCTTGAAACGGAGCCTTGGTCTCTGGCTGCCTGTGTGCTACTATAGCTTCTTTACAGGGTTTCCAGGTACAGGGCCTTCAGGAGCATTAAATTGTCCACACTGATGCTTCAGCAGATCAAGGAATAAATGTGGGACCCAAGAAATCTGAGAAGAGAAAGAAATCTATTAGAGAAAAACAGGAGGAGTCAGGATATGGAACGAGGAGAGAAAAGATACGAAAGTAGCCCATCTGGGCAGATGAGAGAAGGCTCTGCCTTGGAGGAGCGGTGTGCGGGGCATTAGGGACGTGTACTGGACAGCTGGATCACCTCGTTTAAGTCCAGACTCCCCAGTGACTTGCTGTGTGGCCCTGGAACATTCCTCAATCACCCTATGCCTCAGATTTCTGCCTATCAAATGAGGCTCATCACGATGCCTACTGGATAGGTTAATACATTTAATTAGCACAAATCTAGGCTGAAACAAGGGTCTGGCGAGCTGTCAGCCATGATTTGCAATCACCAGAAGGGCTTAGATGTACACTGTCCAGTGGGTAGCCACTGGCTGTTTGCAGCTGTTGAAGCATGAAGTGTGGCGAGTGTGAACTAAGATGAGCTGGTAAGAGTGAAAGACATGTGGAACTTCAAAGACAACACAAGAGAAAATATATGAAGTATCAATAAGTTTTATATTATGTACATGTTGAAATAATATTTTGGATATATTGGGTTAAATAAATTAGTAAAATTAATTTCATTGTTTCTTATTAATTTTTTATTGTGGCTACAAGGATGTTGTAAATGGCAGGCATGCTTGCTTGTATTTCTGTTGGACAGACAGCCCTGGACTAGATGCTGCCCGCAACAAAGAAAACCATGAACCAGGAAACCAAATCCCAGATCTTTTTTGTGAGGGTGGGGTTATGCATCCAGCCTCATGGGCATAAAAGGCAAAGATAATCTGGCAGACCTGAAAGAAGGATTTCACTCAGTATCCTTCAACTTCACCCTCTTGACCAGGGTGCCGTGCACTGGGGATTGGTTTTTTTTTTATGACTCCCATAAATATTGTATGAGCAGCGCAACTGTGACATTTATGTGGTCATAAAAAAGCTCAAATGTTTTCAGTGCAAACATATAAATATATTCTACAGTTTTTTTCAACTTTTTTTTTTTTTTAATACTGTGAGCATCAAAATGTGGTGCTGGCCTGGGCATCCACCACCTCCCAGAGGCCTGGCCACACCCACGCTCAGGAGTCATAAACTCGATGTCTGATGAATGCAAGCCTTCTTAATTCATATTTATGCTTTATATTATGTGCGGTCTGGAAAATATATTTGCTTTCAAAAGCAACTTAAAAAAAAGCACAAGATGTAGAAAACCTTGTTTCTAAAATGAAAGAAGCTCTTGCAAACTTGACTCTAGTTGTCCCAGGACTTCCTGACATGGCTGGGAGGAGGTGGGCGACCCTGCCCACAGAGATGGGGTGCTCCTGGGTTCCCAGGGGCGAGGGGCTGTGCTGGCCTCTCCCTGTACTCCAGCCCAGACAGAGGTGCTTTGAAGAGATTTGGCTCTGGCTTTGGCCAAGCTTGATTAGGCTCTATTCTCTCTTTTCTTGCAGTTAAATATGAAGAGTTATACTGCTTTTCATTCAACCCCAAGCTGGATAAAGAAGAAAGAGAGCAAGGCTGGATGCTGATCGACCTTGGTGAAGAGTACAAGCGCATGGGCCTCCCTAACGATTATTGGCAGCTCAGTGATGTGAATAGAGACTACAGAGTAAGTGGAGGAGCATTTCACTCAGCGAAAGCCAGGTCCTTAATCCCAATGCAATCATGACTTCACATAGCTTAGCCTGACTCCTGCTTGACCTCCTTTAGTTCTCATAGCTTCGTATAAATACAGATAGGTGGATTTCTATGTCCTTCTTGGTTATTGCTGGCTCTAGTTCCTACCTGCTCCTAGAATCAGAAAGTTTGGACAGGGGAACCTGGGAGACTGTCCGCTGCACACTCTCCCTCTAACGGATGAGGAAATGGAAATGCAGACAGGCCCAGGGCAGACCTCATGGCCAAGATTTTGGTGGGAGAGCCGGCCAGGCCCTGTTCTCCCACCAAGTCTTTTTATAGCCCAGCGAGTGATTAGTGGGGAAGTCACAGAGACACTGATGGCAGTTTGGCACCAGCTCTGCTCTGTAGGGCCTGAACTCTTGATTGGTACATAAGGTCCCCAAGAGGCTTCCCTAGAGAAATGTGGAGAAATATGTCCACCCTTGCAGAAAGGAATATGGAGAGGAAGGGAGGCAGGGGTGGCAGGATTAACCCCACATTCTCTCTAATGATGGGCTTGCAAATCAGTGTTGGTTTCCCTATTCACCTAAAAAATATGTTAAGTGATAAAAGTAATATAAGAACATTGCAGAGAATTTGCAAAAAAGGAGGAAAAGGAAAACACGCCTACATCCCATTGCCTTAACATTCTTCTATTAAGTTTAAAATGTTCTTTCAAATGTTTTTCTCATCTGCATAATTTAATAAATTTTTATAGAAGTAATGTATGTCATTGTTTAAAATTGGAAAATGTAGAGGAAAGGAATCATTTAAATATAAATATATTTAAATATAACAAAAATGAAGCCATATTATAGATTGTATTGTTCTGCCAGTAATATGTTTTATGCTGTTCAAAACATTATATAATATTATATCATATGACTATTATCAGTCAGTCTACCTATTTGCAATTTTTAGACATTTAGATTATTATTATTTATTACTATTTTAAATAACATAGTGAGAACATTCTGATAACTATACCTTTGCCATTTTAAAAGAGAGCTTCCTACAGGTACAATTTCTAGGTCAAAAGGTTTAAACAAATTTTGGGGCATATTGCCAAAAGAACTGTGGAAAGTTTGCAGCAGGTTATACGAACTCTCAGCAGTTGTGTATGAGAATGCTTGACAGCTTGATAGTGAGACAAGTGATTTCTCACCTAATTTTAATATGAAAGTTTTGATTTTTTTTGATTTGTAGCCTTATCTGTGCTGATTGACCAGTTATATCTTATCTCCTGTTGATCGACCATTTCCAGTCACGTATTTTGAATCTTGACTATTTCCTTCATCCAGCCATGAGGGTTTTCTACATTGCTACACAGTATGCATATTGGTCCGTTGAATGACCATGTAACATTTTAGGAAATAAATGTACCATAATACACTTCAGTATTCCCAACCATTAGACATTTAGATGAGTCACTTTCTATAACCATATGACTTTATGAACTAATCACACGGTTCAGTTTGAAAGCATGCCGATCCGTTTGCTGCGGGATGGATCTCAGGGTGGCTTCATGTGCGTCCCCTTCATTACTAGGCTGGCTGAGCTTGTGTTTCTTGGCTATTCACGCTGACTCTCCTGTGACTGGCCTGTTCACATTTTTTATCACTTTTTTCTAGAAGGTTGTCTTTTTCTTACTGATTTGTAGAAGGTCCTTATAAATTCTAGATAATAGCCTGTTACCACATGGCTGTTGCAAGTATCTCTTCTGACAAGATATTTCTGTCCTGTTCCTGGGGTGTTTTTTGATTGTCAGAAGTTTTTATTTTATTTTTTTAAGATTTTATTTACCTTTAGAGAGAGGGGTAGGGAGGGAGAAATAGAGGGGGATAAACATCAATGTGTGAAACATTGATCAGTTGCCTCTTGCATGCCCCCAACCTTCCTGCAGGACAACAGCCAACCCACTGAGCCACACTGGTCAGGGCCAATGGTCAGGAGTTTTGAGTTGTTTATCTTTTCTATTTTGTTCATGTTTTAGTATATTGCTTTTAAAAATGTCTGATGTTTTTGCTAACATTATAATTTGACACTAAAATTTCAGTAATCACATTTTTATTAATTATGGGTGTTACAGCTTTGTAATAAATCTTATTGGTCATGTCCTTCTACATTACTCTGAGTATCTTGAATTTATAGATTAGTTGGGATACAGTGGATGCTTCTGTGATACTGAATTTTCTTCATTGTTATAGTAAAATCTAACAACCATAACCTTACACCCTACACTACAAGTAGACATTTGGGGCCTTTTCATCTCAATCAGTGTAAAGTATCCGGTTAATGTAACCAGATAGTTGGTTCTCACACTAAAGCCAAACTCTGCACTGAATTTTTAGTCTTACAATGAAAGGAAGGAAAACCCAAGGTTAGCAAAGAAAATAGGAATTGAATGTCCTTATTTTTTTTTAATATGACACACCCTTGGGTAAGGAAGAAAATTTTGTGGAATAATATTTTCTTGGGAACACAGTTTCTTCCTATTTTCAAGTGAGATTTTCTTCTTCTGGAATTAGACCACAAACATGACTCACATTTAGTCACTGAAGCTCTATGCAGTAGAGACTGCAAAACATGAGTTACTTAGCATTTCTTTTCCAAAGTAAGACACAGCAAACCCAAACTAACAATACACAAATTGTGTTGAAACAGAAAGGTGAAAACCCAGGGAATTTTCTGATTATACAACCAACTGTCATTGAAATTGGGAGAAAGATGATGTGCCCTTATTTATTACCAATTTAGAAATAGTTTCAAAAGTTGGTTCTTTCAAAAAGTTTTGACTAATTCTCCATTCGGGAGGCTATTACTTTGGCTTTAAACCTTGTGGTTGAAACACTGTTTGCTTTTTTCTTCCTCCTTTTACGAGAGTCATTTCTTCCTTCTCACGAATTCTTTGAGGTAAGAGGAGCTGGTGGAGTCATCTGACGGAGTGGAAGCTACTGTCCATGGTGGAAAAGACACCACACGTAGAGTTCAAACACAGGTTCCAGAGCCAGGCTGTCATTTTCTGTTCATCACCATCATCTCCATGATCATTACTAGTAACCTTATTTATAAGACATACAAATGGTAGTCTAACTCTCTCAGGTAGGATTTTCTTCTGTACCTAACTCCTGAGATTGTCTTTATTTAAACAACACAACTTTCATTGCTAGGTTAAAATTTTAATCAATTTCCCTTGGAAAATTTAAAGTGTAATCCAAGCCAATAATTTTTTAAAATCTTGTTTATTTTAGTTCTCTACACTATGTTTTATGTGTTATGTCTGATTTTATTTATATGCAAATCATTTTTATGCTGCTCATACTCTCCTTCATCTCCTCATTACATCACAATTTCCTTGAAATAAATTTTACATTCTAAATGATGAAGAAGAAAGTTATCTATGTAGCTATATCGCAGCTCCTGACAACCGCCTTTTAGCTCAAAGTGTTCAGCTGACTGATTAATCCTCAGCAAACGTGGAGATCGGATTAAGATGCCTTGGATGGCATCCCAGATGGCTCTTACTGTGCAATGGAAAATACATTTACTACAAGATCAGGTCTTGAGGTCAACAACTCTTTTATATTTATTACTGTCCTAGCACGTAACATAATGCCTGGCACATAATAAGTACTCAGTAAAACTTGTTTAGTGAGTGAAAGAATTACCAAAAAAGATTCATCTTCTCCAGGCCAAGACATGTAGGCATTTCAGGCAGGCTAAATAATTTAGTGGAGGACAAAGAAGCTTGCTTTTGTATTAATAAAAAAAATGCAGAAAGCATTTTAATTTAATGCACTTTCATTGCTAAGGCAGTCAGTGTAAAGAAAATTCCAAAGAAAAGCATTTTCCACTTGTCTGTAGTTCTCATATTCCCTCCTAATTTTTGTGTGTGATTTTCCAAACCAGACAAAATTTTGGGAGCTGCATTGTCATTTCACAAGTTGGTGGCAAAAATTGTACTGTGCTATTAATTCTTCATGGTCAGAATTTTGACTATAACTGTGTGAGCTTGTTGCCAAAATGACGACAGTAGTCACTGCTATCCAGCCTGTTATTTTAATTTCCATTTGCAAGCGCTATCTACTTTCATGACAGCAAGATGAATTTACTTTTTTCCAACTTGGTTAGGAAGCTGTATCTCAAAGCCCAACTTTGCTGGCACCATGAGTCTGACTTTTTTCCGAAGGTGTTTCAGCCTCAGAGCTTCCCGTGCAAATGCTTATCCAAATGCCGTGTATTCAAACTCTGGCCCTTGGAGTATTTTCCCCTAGACCCAGGGCCCTGGGGAAGCAGGAGTCCCTGGAACTGGCATTGTTGTCTTCCTGGAGGGGAGGCCATAAAGCCGGTACAAGGCTGACCGCTGCTGTTGCCTGGCCTTGGGCTGTTGCGCTCTTGGTCCTTGCACCTGCCGACCACAAAGGTCTACCTTTGCCCACCCTGTGGAGAGAGGGAGCCCAGGAACTATTAGATCCTGAGTGGATAGACACTAATCAGGTCCCCAAGTAGGGGGGGCAGTGAGAGTATCAAGGGGAGTGGCCTCTGGGTGTCTACGTTGTCTCTTGGTGCCACCCAGAAATTGTACTCATAAGGGCTATGGCCTGGGCCAAGCTGAGCACTTTTTGGCCTTGGGGAGCCATTAGAGGACCTGGCAGAAGCTCCAGAGTTCCCAGCTCACCTCTTGCTACTCAGAAAGGCTGTATGTAATAAGCATGTTGGGGCATCTCTCCTTTATTTTTATTTCACTTAATCATAAATAACTGTAATTCCTTAGTATTAAAGGAAGAAAGCAGGTAATCCCCAACTTACTGAAAACCTACCAATTTCCTTTTTAAAACTGTTATTTTAAGAAAAAGTTATTAGTCTGATGGAATGACTACATGTCTCTTGAACCTCAGACAAGCAGATGTGGTCTGTGTAGGAAGGTCCTTGCTGACCGGCTCAGGGAGGGTCTGACACCAGAGCGTGGGGAAGGGAGCCTGGTGTCTAGTGGCCGGGATTCCAGTAAAAGTGCTCCGGGCCCAAGTGGGCTGGGCCGTTTGTTCTTGCAAGGGGATTTTCCTCCACAGTGTCAGTGCCAAAGCCCACGGTAAAGTCTGGTCATCTTCCCTAAAATGTCTTTGACAAAATGCTGAAATAACACTTTTACTTTGGTCCACTTTTATTTTATTAAGGTCCTTTTATTTTCTCCTGCTCGATGTTTTTTGCCAATCTGGTGACAAAGACAGTGCAGGCAGGCAAGGGCAGGTAGCACCTTGGATCAAGGTATGAGCTCTGCAGGCGAGGATCTCACTTGGCAGCAGGGGGTGAGGGGGGGGGAGTTTTATTCCCTTCAGTCCCATCTTTCCAGATTGGAAGTGGGGATGGGGCAAGCAACAAGGACTGAGGACATGCAGATAAAACATTTACCCCCGCCCCCTTTTGCTATACTTGCTCAAGGACTGCTCTTGAAACACCCAAGAAGATGCTTGACTTCCAGGAAGTATCCTGTTGCTTTGGCGAAGCCCAAGGACCAGTCCGCTAAGGCATCTTCACGTTGCAAAAAGATTGACTGGCTGACATCAGAGCAAAATATGTGCCTGCGGCAAATCAGCTGCCATTGCTGCTGCCGCCACTAACACTTCCATTAGACCTAAAGGTTTATAGAGTCCTTTGTCATGGGTGTTACCTGATTTGGTCCTTACACCAACTCTGGGATAATATTTCTGTTCCTTGTCAGCTTTAGAAATCAGCAAACCAGAACGTTCAGTGCGGTATGACTTCCTGAAGGTCATGAAGTTGGCACGTCAGGGCCAGATTCTAAATGGCTGATGTCCAACTAAGTTGCAAGATCATTTGAAGGTACCAGTTGCCACTTTGGGAGTCACTGTCAGGGCTGCACAGAGAAAGCAAATCATTTTTTACCACTTATAAAATCAACATGTAAGAAACAAAAATAAAGTTGCCATACTGTGTGGTAGGAAGTCAGAGCCAGAATTTCACAAGAGCTGGAAGCTCAGAGGGGCGGCTTTCTGAACGAGGAGGAACGGGGTTGGACCTTACAGAATGGATGAGATTTGGGGAGGTTAAGGGAAGGAGTATCCAGGGAGGGCTCAGAGGCACCCCCTGCACTTTGTATATACGGGGGACAGAAGGGTGACCCGGGGACTTCACTGCTGGTGCTTGCATTTTAGGAAGCTGTCTCCCAGAGTTACGCTATCTTTCATTCAAAACAGGCAGCTAAAGTTTTCTCAGCTGCCAGGATGTGGAATTGCAAGTTGTCCCTTTTTGATGAAAGAACTCATTTGTCACTATCTTGCCTCCCACGAACAGACTATGGAAGGGACAGGATGCTGAAGCGTATCTCGCTTCCTTCACTCTGATTTCATAGAATCAGCAGCCTTTCATTCCTTTGAAGTGGCTCTGGGTTTCCTCAAAATAGCCTCCTTGTAACTTGGTTAAGAAAACGTGAACACACAGCCTATAAGTCTAGTGAACAAAACTTCTGGTGGTTGTTCACAAAGCCTTACTGAACCCCCCTTGTATTTTCTGCGACAGGTCTGTGATTCTTACCCTACCGAGCTGTATGTTCCAAGACCAGCCACGGCACACATCATAGTGGGGAGTTCCAAATTCCGGAGCAGACGGCGGTTTCCTGCCCTCTCTTACTACTACAAAGATAACCACGTAAGTCCCCAAGCATGCTTTTGTTCTGGGCGTGGCTTTCCTTGCGTTATCATCAGCAGACATTCCTAGCGGCCTTCTGCTGAGCGCGTGTGTTTGAGTTCTCCTTAGAGCCATGCGGATATTGCTGTGCATGGTATGAAACAACGCAGCCTCGCTTGAACCTTCGCTCATGCCAAAGATGACCTTCTGCGTTGACCTAACCATAAAGTAATGGGGCAGAGTGGGAAATTACCTAAACTTAATCATCCAAGTGAGCACTGGGGAGGTGCTGTGCTTGTTCAAACAGGTCCTTTGCGATACCTATTTTTGAAAAGCCAGCCCCCCTCATCCATGGCATCTCCTTCTTTTTTTTAATGGCAGATTTTTGGAGTATCCTCCTCATAAGAAATCTTTGTTTGGGGGAGAGTGGGTTTATTTTTTTAATATTATTTGTAAATGTTAGAATTAGGTTTGTCTGCCACTAACCATGTAACAGTGGCCAAAACAGGATAGAACTTTATTCTTTCTCACATAAAACTTTACAAGTGGGCAGTCTGGGCCTGGCGTCCTGGCTCTCGACCATTCACCTGTCAGGGACCTAAGCCCCTGGCCCCTGTCTCGTCTGCCACCCTGGGGTTTGGCCCTCATCATGTGGCGTAAGAGACCAGTTTAGTCCCAGCTGTCACCTCCACGTGGTGCACTCACGTGGGAACAGGTTCTGAAACTGCCACGTGGCACTTCTGCTCTCATTTATTGGTCAGAACTGCACAGGACAGGTGGGAAAATACGGTTTTATAAGTAATCGTGTGAGCAGCTAAAAACTGTGGTTCCATTTTTGTGGAGGAGGAGAAACAAATCTGGGAAGACAAGAATGGTCTTTGCCACCTACTTCAGAAGCTGTTTGACTTCAGCCAGCTGCACAAGTTTGGTTCTCTAGCTAAACAATGCAGCTCTGGATTCAAAATTGAGGCTGTGCACAGTTGCAGGAGGCACACGAGTGTGTACGGCATGTGCACACCTGTGAGCCAGGAGTAGGGTAGGGTCTGTATCAGATTCTAAAAAGAGGCTTCCAAAGTTGAACTCCAGCTATGCCAGAGGGAGTGCAGCCTTCTGTGTGGCTCTCTTAAAAGGCAAATATTCACTTAGCCTTATAAGTGCTGTTGCTTGAAAGGCTATAAATTGTTTTATTTTTAGTTACTCTCACTGCTCTGAAATGGGGTCTAAAGGAGGCAAGCATTTTATTAATGTTTGTATTATTTGACTCCAACTATATTTCAACCTACCCAGATCAGGAGCAATGGTGAAAGGCAAAAGAAGGTGTAAATCTCCTTAAAAAACAAACAGCAGATGGAGTGACTAAGGAGTTTCATGATATTATACTTGAAATTAGGATGCCAGCGGCATGTCCCTTTTTTGCAGCATCCATTGATAAAGAAGTAAGAGAGGGGGACCTTTTGTTCTGTTGTGAAGAGGTGGGGACGCGCTGGGTATTTAAAGAGTGAGCATAGTGCCTGTCCTGCTTGGTTTTTTTCTGTTTTGGTATTCTTGAGAAAGGGTTTTCTGTTTTCCTCCGTGAGGATGATGAAGAGCGAGTGCGTCACATCTCGGTACAGGATGGAGTGTTCAGTGGTGAGCCCACAGAGCCCAGCTTCTTTGCCTCGCACCTCAGACCCTCATCACTCCACCGAAGCCCTGTGTGCTAGTCTTCGTATAGTCTTCAGCTGATGTCCAGGCCTGAAAATGAACTCCTGCAGTTCTCATTTAAAACAATTGAATTCCTGTCTTTCAAACATTGAAGGCAGGCGGTTCTTCAAGTTTCAGCTCTTCTTACAAGGTGTAAAGCAGAGATATGTGTCTAAGCATTGCTAAATGACCTGGGTACCCAGACAAACACTTAATGCGCGCATGTGCCCCCCTCCCAATTCTGACCCCTCTAGAGATGAGAGGAAACAGGACCCCAGACAAAGCACCATGAGAGCCATATGTGGGGACTTGCTTTCCATCCATGGGACGTAGCTTGCCTTTTGTACCCCCACCCCCTACCTGCTTTGGTCCCTTTCTCTGTTCACCTTTCTTCTGGCCCTCCCTCGAGCTGGCCGTCCTCTCATCCAGGTTCAGGCCCTTGGGTCTCTCTCCCCTTGACATGGGGAGTTGGGCTTTTGCTGCCAAGACTCCAAGAATTAAACAAGCCTGGAGCAAATCTGCTGGCTGGCCCTTCTCTTCCTTCCCACTCTCCCCTGCACTGCCCCCCTGCATCCTGCCCCTGGCCGCAGCCCAGAGTTCCTGGAGCCACCCCGGCCGTCTCCCCTCTCTGTTACAGAGTGGCACCAGCACCCACAGACAGCTGCCCAGCTAGAGCTACGTGTCCAGCTGTTCTGTGCTGCTTAGTCCTTCCCTAAGATCCTCAGAGGAAGGATGGTCTAGTTTGTGAGCAATATCCCCGCCTTCTCCAATGTAGAGTGCCAAAGCTCACCTCCTTATGGAGAAACTGAAACCCTACCTAACTCACCCTGAATCGGGCTTTAGGGACAGTTAAGCTGTGCTTGGACTCAGAGCTGGGATGCCTTTTCCTGGAGAGAGCCCTGCAGTGCAGGCACCCTGAGCAGGCTCTGCCAGCACCGATTTCAGCGAGAGCTTCCCCTGCTGAGCCTCCCCCGAGTGAGAGGGCTCTCTTCCTCCTGCTCACAGTCTGTCACCGCCTCCACCCTCATGCACAGGGGCTCACGGGCTCAGTGTAGACTCTTTGACTCCTTCCTCTATTGATCGTACTTGGTGATTTGAGTGCAATTTAAACATTAAATAAAATCTAAATCCATAAAAGGTACTTTGCTCCAAAGCATATATTTTTTAGCTGCGAGGTTGTATCTATACTTGCCTATTGATAACCAGGGCAAACGTTTATGCTACCGGGCATATTGTCTAATGACACCATACACCCGTAGAATTGCGGAACAGGGAAGAGCGGAACAGAGAGCAGGTTGAGTCCGAGGAGCCCTCTGCTTCTCATACCCTTGGGTCAGTCGAGGCTGTGCCTGCCATCATTCGGTGCCAGTGAGAAGTCCCTGACTTAGGGTCAGACCTGGTTTGGGGTATTTCCGGTGTTTGTAAATGACCTAGTAAAAAATGATGGAAAGTGCTTAAAAATACTTTGTACTCATCTTGCCATTAGTAGTATGCTACACATTTTAGGAACAGAGGTATTTATTTTATGTTTCTCCCCTCAGCAGGAAAATGAATCGACACCAGTGGAAAGGAAAGTAGGTTATTTAAATGGCTTTAAATGTCCTGATGTGGGGCCGATCCAAAGACTCTGATTTCTTACACAGAAACTGCCTGCCCACGTAGAGGGCACACACACACCAAGGGGGCTCCAGTTGTGCGGCCAGCCTAGCAGGTCCTGCTGGGTTCAGTTGCACAGTTGTCTGACGCTGCTGTGTCTCCACGGCCTCTCCCCACAGGCCTCCATCTGCCGGAGCAGCCAGCCCCTGTCTGGCTTCAGTGCCCGGTGCCTGGAAGACGAGCAGATGCTCCAGGCCATCAGGAAAGCCAATCCAGGAAGCGACTTCATTTACGTCGTTGACACCCGGCCTAAAGTAAGTGTCGCCGTTCTGGCGCCAGCCTTTGCAGCGCCGAGCCAGGAGTCTGGACCAGGCGAGAGGGCTTGGACTGCCATCAGCACTCAGGTTGCCTCGTCTGCGGAGGGGCTTTTGCCCTTTGCACAGGCAGTGCCTGG
Source organism: Anoura caudifer (assembly GCA_004027475.1). Classification (NCBI taxonomy): domain Eukaryota; kingdom Metazoa; phylum Chordata; class Mammalia; order Chiroptera; family Phyllostomidae; genus Anoura; species Anoura caudifer. Next base: position 407,371 of record PVKU01000371.1, on the reverse strand, counting down.
CCACTCTGCGGGGGAGCTCCAGGTGCTTCTGGTGCTCCCTGGCTCCCAGCACTGGGGAACTGGGGACACAGTGCAAAACATCAAGTGTGTGTCATTTAATTTTAGAGATGGCTCTCCTGAATATACCACGTTACTTTTTGGTGTGTTTCTAAAATGACCTTTACTCCCGCAATAGGAAAGTTACTGTGGACCTCCTGTGGTTCGATTTTGGTGAGGTGTTCAGCTACACAATCGCAAATTCAGCTTGCAAATGATCTTTTATCTATGGAAGATTTACAAAATATAATGTTAAGTTAGCAAAAGTGACAAAATAATATGTATACTATTGTGTTTAGTAAAAAGGAAACAAAGACAAAACTACAGATAATGTAAAAATTTCTATTGAAGTAGAAAAACATCCAGAAGGATAAACACCAACTTATTAAAATTTCATGGAGAAGGGAGGATTTGGGGAGATAGAGAACTTTCTATTTGTCTCTTGTTTGAAAATATTATTTTATAATTATGCAGGTACTCATATTTCAATTTTATCATTTAATAAAACAACAAACAGGAAATAATAGATCTAGTCCTCAAGGGGTGAGCCAAACCCATCCACACTTACCGCCCACTCAGCTGTATATGTTAACCCTTGTTAGCATTAGGGCCAGTATAATTTCCCATTTCACCCCTTAAACCCATATTTTTTAAGGCAATCAATAACAGAGTCCTCAGAGGGATCTGCCATGAATACGTGGAAACAAAAGTCACATACAAGTGCATGGGATGAATATACAGATCGAAGTGGCCTTTAATCCACATATTTGGCATTGTAATTTCTTGCCAACAATGAGAATACACCTGGACCTGTGACTGACGAGCGAGAGATGCATGCAGCCGTATGTCTCCAGATGGGTGTGGAACGGTGTCCACCTTGTACTGTTGAGCAACAAGAGTGGGAAATGGGAGAACATGTGTAATGTAATCCCACCTATGTAATAATTATATTAGAAAAACTATGCACTGAAAAAAAATTGAGGATATATATACTAAACTTGTAATAGTGGTTTTTCCCATGGGGTGAAGGGAGGATTATAAGAAAGTTTTACTTTATGAACTGCAGTTTGAACAAGTTTGTCATGAAAAGGTTAAAAGAGCACAAGGCCTTAAATGTTAAACATCGTTACCATGACTCAGCAATTCCACTCCTAACTCAAAAGAAATGAAAAGGTATGCCCACACAAAAACGTGTACTTGAATATGCAGTCATTATTAACGATGGCCCCAAAGCAGAAACAACTGAATGTTCATCAACTGCGAATGGATTCATGAAAGGTGGTCTAGCCATTCAATGGAACAGTATGCGGCTATAAAAAAGGAAGACATAGTGAAACAGGCTACAAAGTGGATGAACCTTGAACATGGTATCCTAAGTGAAAGAAGGCGGTCACAGGGGACACATGTTGTGTGATTCCGTTTATATGAAACATTCAGAACAGACAAATCCAGGTGACAGAAGGCAGATTGGTGGTTGCCCAGGGCTGGGAGGAGCGCAGGACAAAACTGAGGGTGACAGCTCAAGGGTAGAGTGCTTCTTTTTGGGGTGATTAAAATGTTCTAAAAGTAGACTGTGCTGATGGTCGCATAACTCCGTGAATATACCAAACACCACTGAGTTGTACGCTAAATGGATGAGTTGTCTGTGGTGTGGATTACATGTCAGTGAAGCTCTTTTATAAAAGAATATAACGATGTAAGACATATTAGAACAGGATAGAGGAAATATGACCAACAGCCCACCATTTAGAAGTATACACTGATGTTGAGTAGGTAATTACAGACAGAGTCTGTACTCATGGACAGTATGAAACATTATGAGAACTGGATCGTGTCCGCTGTGTAGAAACTCAGGCCCTGGCCCTGGTGATTCTTATACCTTCCTTGAGTCTCATGTCACCAAGTGCTGTGATTCATGGTCTGGATCACGTAATTTGATGTTTTCCTGGTGTAAATCAGTGCCTCACACATACCCTTGGCCTCAGAACAGTTTCCTACACTTCTGATGGGACAGGTGTGGGTGGAGCAGGGAGGATAATTGGGGATAAAACAGGTGTTGCAGCAAGACCACATTCTGGGTTATATGCAAAGTGTTCCTTCTTTCCAGATAGGTTCTCAAAGCACAGGTAGGTACAAGCTTCAGATAGGAAAAAAACAGGTTCTCTACTTGAAGATTTTAACCCCAAGAGGCCAGAAACTCTGAATTTTACTATTCTCTTTTAGTGTGTGCTTTTCTTTCTGGCTCATTATGCTCTAACTGCTTCCCTCTCATTTTGACCACTTTTCCTCCTCTTCATTGTATTTTTTGTGAAAGTCAAGTGCAGCTGTTCTGAGAGACCTCACCGATGCCAGCTTCTTAGACACTATCCTGAAGACAAGATAAGGGAAGAAAAGGAAGGAGAGGCAGGGGCTTCACTGAGTTGGGATGCCCTCCTCCTCTCCTATTTTCCCAGATTTAAATTAAGGCAAACAGATTCACCTCCTAATTTAAGGGCCGGTGAGCCAAGTGTGTACTATGTTATGTAAACCTTCTGGGAAATGTGGCAGCTGTTGAGCCAGGTGTATGCCAGATTTAAAATAAATTAATCCAAAGGATAAGAAGGGAAGGGTATATTTAGCACTAAGTGTGTTTACTCTCAGCGATAAGAAGTTTCATGCTGATCCATTAAAGAAAATTGGTGTCACATACAAGTCTGCCCATGCCTCATGTTTACCCATAGTACACATGCACACTTCACATGAATTCAAAACTGTTTGCTGAGAGCTTTCATACTTTGAAAGATCCTGTCTGCTGATCTTTGCTCCAGAGCATGCTCAGCTTCCTCCGTAGCCCAGAAACTGAGTCCATGTTTGTGACAGGTGGTGAGCAGTGGCCAAGCGGATACTGCCCAGGTCTGCTCACTGTTTTTATTAGAAAGAGAAAGGGTTAAGAGACAATCAAAGGCCATTCTTGTCCTTTGAGCAAGGCTCACCCCAGATATTGCCTTGTTCAGATGAAAGCCTTCTGAGTTGCTTGTTGGCATTAAAATCTTGGGGGGAGGGGTGGGCAAAGGCAGCAAGGACCTCTGCAGGTATTGAATATCCATTCAGCCAAACTGAACCCTCGAGGTCATATATCACTTCAGGATTTGGTGCATTAGGAAGATATGAAACAGTGTTGATGCCATGGTTGTGAATTGTAAAATGAGAGAGAATCATTTTATCTCAACTTTGATCATGACTTTATCATTCATTTGTTCAGGGACTTTGCTGAGCTTGTAAAAATGCCAGGCACCTTCCCATTTAATTCTTGTCATACCCTTGCAAATTAGGAGTTGCTCTTATGGATAAGGTGTTAGATTTAGGAAGGTTCAATAATTCACCCAAGGGCACACCGTTCAAGGCAGAACCTAGGTTCGGATCCGGGCTTTGCTGACGTCAAAGCCAGGCTCCTTGTGTTTGAACATGGTGCTGTCTGTTGACAAAACCCTCCAGGGAAGCCTTGTGTCCACTGTCAGGCTCTGAGCACATACCCAGCGAAGCTGGAGACTCAGAGCTAATGAACCAGACAGAAGCTCATCCAAACTCAGGCCAAGGCCAGAGAACAAGAGCCCCGAGCTGTGCTCTGACACCAGCTCCTTGGGGGGAAGTGTGGAGCTGTAAGGAGAAGGGGTGAGGTCAGGCGGGCTCCTGCCTCAGCTAATACTCAGCCTGTGGCCTTTGCCCCTTCAAAGACAGCTCTGTGGTTATCACTTCTCATTTCAGTATCTAAGAGATATTTCAGTTATGTAATAAGATGTTGCATGGGAAGGTTCCTCAGTTCTCTGGAATCGATAATGAGGTGGTTTCTATCCACTGATCATGGGAGGGGGCGTCTAGGAGAATCCGCTGTAAAGCTGGAATGCCCAAAGAGGAGAAGCTAGGATCCCGGTGGGGCGTGCAGCATGCTCACTGATGGCCACCGTGGCAGTGAGCAAGGGGAGGGAATTGGAGAGAGATGTTGGTGGAATACTCTGCTCTCCTTCTCGTTGGCAGGACAAGGATGGAGAGATTTCCTGGAGTCAGGTGGACCCTGAGGAAGTTGGGCATGGGCCATCTTGCTGGTACCCCTCCCAGGAGGGCTTGCCCAGGGGAGGCTTACTGTGTACAACCCACAGTACGGGTGACTGTGGGTTGTATGTGGGGGAGGGAAGTTGAGGGGGCTGGAAGAGGCCCATGTCAGCGTGGGTCTCCCATGATACTGAACTGTGGTGTACCTCCTACCTCCAGGAGCCCTCAGAAGTTTGGCAATTGGACTGTAACACCAGGGAGGGCAGGGATGGTCAGGGAGTGCTAACCAGAAAAGCAGCCACTGCCGATGGAGAGAGAATTGCAGTCTTGTCCAGCTTTGTAAAGACAGACTTACCTCTTCTCTCATCACTCCTCTGTAACGCCCCCTTTCCCAGGACAGAGAGCCTAGAAGAAAGAAGAAAAGGAGGGACCCCTCACCAGTCCAAATAGCCTGTAATGAGGGAAAGATAATTTTGCAGCCTGTGTGGGATTGGAATTTTAAATCGAACTGGATTGGGATTTCCTACCCGCGTCAAATTCGAAAGCGATTCATTCTGCTTAAAATGTCCTTAGCGGGCAGGAACGGAAGGTTTTGACCAGCATGGTTATGGACAGTAGTTGCAAGAAATAAAATCAACTTATACTTTCATGCTTACATTACAATTTAAGGTTCTTCCTTTCAGCCGTTATGGAGGGCGGGAGGGAAAAGGACGGTCATCCGACACCCTGTGCTAGGATGTGGCCCGGTCCTCCTCCCGCCAAGGGCAACTTCAGTCTCATTTCCCAACCCCATAAAACCAGGTCCTGTTATTGCTCAGGTAGAGAATGTGCTCTGCTGAAATTTGAGACTCCAAGACTAAGAGGGTGCCCGGGCTGACCTTTAGCTTGATATCAAGAGGACTGTTGACTAAGTGTTTATGGCTTTGATATGTTTGATTGGTTTAGGGTTAGGCGAAGAATCCAACTCTATTTCTTACATTTTTAGACTGTTCACCTCTCAACGTCATTCCACTATTTCACTATTTATTTTGGGCTTAGCCAGTCAATAAAACTTCACACCTGCCCTGGACCAGGTTGAGGATGTAAACAAGGATGACAAGCTCCCAGGGCAGCTTGCATCCTTGACCCCATCCCGGGGGTCTTCAGTCTCATGGACATTAACTCACTAGAGTCCTTCAGTTGCTCTCCAGGGCCACAGATAAAGTCTAAGCGTCCTGAGTGGGCCTGTTTGTAGAGGTCTCTGAATATTCCCCAGCTGCTTCCCTTGCTGTCACTGCCATACATGCACCTTCCACCCACTGTCACTGGTTGGTTCAGCGCTACCCATCTGCTCCTTTGACTAGACCCCCACCTTCTCTCATCCCCACGGTTTGATCTGGAAGACCCTTCCCTTTCTCACCATCCTTCCAGATCGTTACAGTCCATCTCAGGTCCCTCCTTCTTTCATGAAACACTCCCTGCCCCAGCCTGGCACACAGTAGTTATTCATTAAGTGTTTGCTGAGGAACGAGGAGGGCCCTTTTGTTTCATTTATGAGCTTTTCTAAACCCAAAGGTGCTGTGATGATCAAACAGCAGAGTGATCTTCGGGTGGAAATAGGGCACTTTTTTCCAGTCCCACTTTTCATTTGTCTGCTGTACTTCTTAAGCATAAATTGAAACTGTATGTAGTTATATTAATTGTTTTATCTATTTGGGAATTTTTAGGAGTTGAAGTCAATAGCTTTTTCTTTGGTTATGGAATGAAGTTCTCAGCCAAAGGGACAGGAGACCAAATTAGATTGACTAATGGGGTTTTGTTATATGGGGGATGCTTTACCTGAGTATATACAGGGTTTGGCAGAAGTAATGCCTGCTTGAGTGTGGCTGGTGGGGTAATAATATGGGTGTAATAATTTATAGTGTTAATTTGAACATTTCACTTAAAATGTCACATGCTGTGCTTGAGTGTGATATTGTTATGTTACAGAACTACATGCTTATGCTTTTGTAATTAAAAAAGGGGCATTATTTGTGCTGGGCCAATTATATATCATTTATATGTTGTATAATGAATGCATAATATAATGTATAATTATATAATATGTAATGAATATATAATTTATTTTCTATTTATTAGGTCCAGCATAGCTTCTTGAATTTTTATTAATTTTAAAGCTGTATTTCCTGCTTTGAGGGTTCAGCTTTCACGGTATTACCATGTTAGGTCCTGTGCACTATGTGGAAACCTTGAGACTGTACACTTCAGACGGGAGGTGAAATAGTGCCACCTTGTGTTCACTGTGAGGAACACCAATGACTTTCAAGAGGCCATCTTGTGCTGCTGCTTTGTTTTTGAAGAAGGCTACCAATAAATTCTCCCAGGTTGTCATCAACTATGTAAAGATGTGAAGAGACTCGTAACTACAGATAATAATAATAATACTTTGGTTATATTCATTGCACTGTTTAAAAAGTATAGCTCTGCAGGCAAGTAGGCTTAACTTGACCTATTCAAGAGAGAGAATAAAGCTGAGGTTCATGTAGCAGGAGGATACTTACAATGATCCCAGTAATGATCCTATTTTATGAAGCTTATTGTAGAAGAGAAGCAACAGTTTTGAGAAATAATTATACAAAGCAGTAGTATTTTATAATAGTAAATTTCTTAACAATAATGTCTAAAGATAATTGTAGAACGATTTTCCCCTTAAAGTATTTAAAAATTTTAAAGCATGAACATAAGTTGTCTTAGTTTTTTAATTGAATATGATATTACAGTTGTCCCAGTTTTTCCCCTTTGCCCCCCTCCACTCAATACCCCGCTTCCCTTGAGTGATACCCCTACTTACTTCCTGCCCATGGGTTGTGCATATGAATTCTTTGGCTTCTCCATTGCCTATACTGTTCTTAATATCCTGTCTACTTTGTACTTACCCAATTATGCTTCTAAATCCCTATACCTTTCCCCCATTATCCCCCTTCCCCCTCCCAGCTGATAACTCTCCAAATGATCTCCATATCTATAATTCTATTCCTTGAATGTTAGTTGTCTTAAAATAACATTATTTTAATATTTTTTTCTTGATTAAGGCTAAACCTTTTATTTATTTATTTTTAGAAAGAGGGGAAGGGAGGGAGAGAGAGAGAGAGGGAAACATCAATGTGTGGTTGCCTCTCACACGCCCCCTACTGGGGACCTGGCCCACAACCCAGGCATGTGCCCTGACTGGGAATCGAACTGGTGACCCTTTGGTTCACAGGCTGGTACTCATTCCATTGAGCCACACCAACCCGGGAGAAAGGGGACAATATTGTATAAACTAGAAAGAGGTCTGAGGGACTAATGTGGCCCAGCTGACATCACATGAACTGAATCATGGAGCAGGGCCCTTTGTGGCTGTTTGGCTAATGTTTCATTTCTGTTATTTATATCACAAACCTAATATATCTTCTTTGTAACAAGGAACGCAGGAGGCTCTAAAGTAGTACTGACAGTGCCCCCATCACTTGCCGCCTCCCTTGTTCTTCTGTCACTTTTGCCACATTGGTATAGGCTTCCAGACATTCCTACTGTGCTTATTCAAACATGCCTAAACATAAACACTTCCCTCTAGGTTGGTTTGTTTTACAAAAAATAGGATAATTGTAGAATATTATTTTGTGGCTTAGTCTTTTCACTTAACATGTCATGGGCCAATTCTAAGTCTGTCTGTCTGTCTGTCTGTCTGTGTCAGTAGACAGATTAGATAGATAATTTACATTTTCCTCAGTCCTGTTAGTAGTCAGGGCATGAACTTACTGTAATTCATACAGTCACTGCCCTGTGGAGATATTCATAGGTTTTCAGGTTTTTACTGTTATAAAAATAATTTTCAATAAACGTTCTTGGGCATCTATCTTTTATGTGTTGGTACTTTTAATTGAGTCCCATTCTCACAAGGAGATATGGGTCAAAGAATATGTATGTTTTTAACTTAGCTTTTTAAAGTTAGCTATTTGAAAAGCATTTATTAATATCCTCTCAGTACTGCATTGAGGTCCTAAAAGCAGATACTTTTTTCTGGTGGCCAGTCCCTGTGGTCAGTTCCTGGCCTGGGACAACCCCTTGACCTTCGTGGGCAGAGGAGGAGAATGGCCAGTGAACACTGTGTTCTAGTGGGACCACCCGCTCAGCCAGACAGCAAGGATTCTAGAAATCTGTGTACTTCCAAGCTAAGGCGAGACTTGTCCCCTTCTGGATTTTAGTTACATGAGACTAGATCAAAAGTCTGTATTTAATAAATTTCCTCAAAGTCCATGATCATTGCGCCCATGTTGCACTAGGAAATCCCCACTTCTCATGTGCAAAATTATGGGAATAAAAGTGATCACGGCTTTCTCAATAGGTCTCCCAACTGAAATAAGGGGGCTAGAGGACATGCCCTTGGAGACCTGGCATCTGCACACCCTCTCCTCATGGTATTCAGTGCTCCCTGCTCAAGGTTTAACTGCATGTCTGGGGGATTCTTGTAGGCGAATTAGAGGGATGCACGCATTCCTTTCTGATGATGTGCTCAATAGCAGTGCGATCCCGGAAGGTGTAGTAATTTAACCTACAGAGCTGCACACTGGCAGCTGCTGAGGCTCTTCTGTCAACGAATGGGTTGCAATGTTTGATATTGAACTGGGGCATGTTGGCTCTATCATATGTTGTCACCTGTGACAGGGAACGGTGTGAGGCATCTCCAAAGGGTTTATCCATAGAATGATTCTTCCCAGATCAGAAAATGTGCCCCATGTCAACAAATTTCTGTTGCTGAATACAAGCTCAGCACGTGTGTCTGAAACTATATAGATCATCAGCACGGTGTTCCTGTGACGTAAACGTTACATTTCTGCACATGATCTTGAATGTTTTTAGGGATAGCCATGGAGTGTTTTGGTCCTGGATACAAGTGATGACTGTTCTGTTTTGCCGACTGCTGCAGCTCAATGCCATGGCCAACCGTGCTGCTGGGAAAGGCTACGAGAATGAAGACAATTACTCCAACATCAAGTTCCAGTTCATCGGGATAGAGAACATCCATGTCATGAGGAACAGCCTGCAGAAAATGCTGGAAGGTATCCCATTTCCTGTGCACAGCATTAAAACTATTGCCATGAAATGTTTGAATGCCAAAGAGGAATACAATAGTCTTTTGATGTTAAAACTGTGTTTTTACAATGATGCTATTTACACAGGTAGGATAAGTTGGGAAGAATGTCATATTGCGGTGACTCTTTAAACATTTGACAGCCTTTCTCTTATTTTTTTGTGTCACTGTGACTTGGATAGCAGTCAGGCATTTTCCGGTGGTACTTAACAGCTAAGAGAAAAGTGCACAGGGATATTTTTTTCTCCTTCCTAATATTAGCTTGATTCACATAAAGCAACCCGACAGTTAAAGCAACAGACCACTGTTCTCGTAGAGAGATGAGGTTCATGAACCGAATCCGAGTGGCTGAACAGCAGTACCCCTGCGCTGCTCCCCCAGCTGAACCGCCCTCTCCACCACTCGCCCCCAGCCACATGCACCCAAGACACGCAGAGACCAACATACAGTAAAGGAAATGACACTGATGGATTATGGAACACAAAAGAATCATTCATGGGGCCAGACAAGCCATAAACTGATTAGCAGAAATTTTTCGTTTCATGCAAAGCCAGCTTGATTTATTCTTACTTGTTTATGCTCTTTGTGATTGTAAAGGCCCAGGAAGGAGTCTGTTGCCACAGGCCACTGCTCCCAGTGCTCATGGGAACTGGAACTGAAGAGAAGAAGGAGGATTTGTGTCTTGGGGACCTGGGGAGGTTGTAGAGGCTGCTCTTGCACTTGGGGGAGAGGTGGCGCTGAGTGCCAGGGCAGTGGCTGTCTAAACAGGGCATGTGGGGTTGGTCTGGAATGAAGAGGGACAAAGAAAGCACTGATGAGTTTTTTTTCCAGGTTACACATTTGCTCCCAGTAACTTAGGCGGTTCTCTGCTTCACCAGAACAACAGGGTGTAGTGAGAGCCCAATGGTGGGGCTGGAGAGGCTTGTGGAGTGGCACAGACAGGCCTAAGTTCTATCCTCTCTCCTGGATTCCTTGCATCATCTCAGTCATGGGGGAAATGCAAACCCTCAGTTCCCTTCCCTGGGACTGTTACCTGCTGTAGCATGAGAGGGTTAGACTCATGATTGCCATGGGCCCTTCCTGCCAGCTGTGAATCTGCAGTTTGATGCCCCTGGTTGCAAACACTTGAACAGCTAGCATCTGAATGGCTGGCAGAAATCTCTTCCTGCATCTGAAAACCTCATGGCCCAGAGCCACCTGCGTCTGACTCCCACAGGAAATCTGGCACATGTCAGCTCGTAGTGACAATGCCTGGGTGTGATTGTGCTTCTCAACTCTCTGGAGGTTGTCATAGGCAGTTTGATTGTCCCTTTGCTTTAAGGTGTGAAAAACTTGGCCTTGCTTCAGCCTGCATTTGAAAGGGTAGTCTCACTTTAGTGTGAAGAGTGTTCATCGTTGTCAGAATCAGTGAGGCTGTGATTCTTTATATTTTTCACTTAGTCATTTCATAAGCTGACTTTGGAGAACTCACATTCTCTTCTCTGCAGAAAGTAGCTCCTAAGAGTGCTTCCAGCGTATCACTTTGGCTTTCCTTTTTAAATTAGCATCTATTTGGTTTCTGCTTAGGAACCATCTCCTCTGCCCCTGTCCGTAGGTCTGACTCTACTTCTACAGGGCGTGCGTGCTGACCGAGTTCCAGAGGCCGGTCTCGTCTCTGCTTCCTAAGGGACCGAGGTGCTGCATTGCGTTTCCAGCTCTGTGTCATTGCGGTGCATAAGGACATCTCCCTGGATGCCTTTCAGGGGACTTGACGAATGTTTGACTACCTGTTTTTACCAAGTAAATTATAAACCACCGCACAGCCTCAGCTGACGAGCTGATGCAATCAGGCCCAGCTTCTGAGGCCTTTCCTCCTTGGAGAGCTGTCCTTGACACCCAAAGCTTTGGCTGCTGGTCCCTTGGTAAGAAGAGAAATGGTGCATTTCACTCGGGATTATTTTCTTCAACTTTTTCCCACCACTGTTATTGGTATTATCAGAATCGATTCTGACTAACGGAGGATAAGTCTGGCTGCAGGTAGCCCTGTCCGTGAGCAAGCCCTGCAGGCTCTTTCATCAGACACTGAAATCCAGGGCCAAGTGTGTGTCCTGCGTGAGTCCTTTCTGGAGCGGATTGAATTTGAAGTGGGCTTAGGAGTTCTAAACCGAACTGTTTCGTGGCATTGATGCCTCTCAGGGAAATATTAATGATGCCTTCTAGGTATGCAGAAAGTTTGTAATTTATTGACTACTTTCTGCAGTAGACTCCTTTGATCTTGTAAGTGGTTTTTTCCCTTAAAACAAAAAACAAAAAACAAAAAAAAAAAAAAAAGGATGCCCTATACTTCTTTTCTTTCTTTCTCAGAACAGTCAGTAGGAGAGCCTGGAACAGGCTCTTTCCAAGGCTGAGAAAGTTATTATCACTGGATGTGGATAAAACTCTCCTAGAGTGTCCTCCGTGTCACGGGGCAGGGGGGCGGAAATTGCCAAGAGGAAGGGAGGGCTGTGCATAGAATCACTTTCACGTCTCGCCTTGTGGAGGTTGTGCGACTCTTAACACCACTTTGTAAATCTCAGTTTTCAAAGTGGGCAGATGTTTGTGGGAAAGATGTAAGGGCTGTGGCATTGTCCTCCTTTTTCAGTCAACACGCTCCATCTTTGGGGGGTTGCCTAGACAACTGCGCTTCTCCTCCCCACCGAGTTTCCTGCCTGATTCTACATGAGCATCAGGTCCCTGTTGTTGGCTCTCTGTAACTGACCACCTACGCGTTGACTCACTCATTGAACTAAACTTGAGCCACTGCTATGTGCCAGGTGTGCCTCAGTATTTTCACTTAAATGATTGTGTTTGATTTGCACAACCACAGTGTGCAATAAGATGCATCGTCTGCACTTCACACGTGAAGAAACTGAGTCTCAGCAAAGTGAGACAACTCAGTTTAAGATAATTTTTAAAAGAGGAAGCAGTAAGTTGAAACAAATAAACATACAGGAAAACATTTAAACTTGCCCTGGTCATTTAAAAAATGGAAATTAAAACTTCAAGATACCATTTTTTAGTTAGTTTTAAAAGGTATAATATCTAATACTGAAAAGAATGTGATAAAACTGGTACTTTAAATATATCTGATGTCGTGAAATTGGCTTATAGAAACATATTTTGTTTAGAGAAACATGGTATATTTTTACCAGATTATCACCCCTGAGGGACTGATCCAAAATATTGTTTTAAAAAAGAAAGACATAACATGTCTATTTTGATGGTAGTATTTTATTTATAATAGTAGAATTTTAGGAGCCACAGGAATGTCCAATAATAGTAAACTGATGAGATAATTTTGCTCCATCTTTTGATAGAAAATTTTACATTTGTTAGACATTATAAATGTGAAGAATATATATACACACATACACATATATAGTAACATGGAATGTGTATAATGTAAATGAAAAATTCAGGTTGAAATGGTACACGTACCATGATTTCCTATCTGGTAAGTCATGTTTATGAAGAAAGACTGGGAGAAAAACCCAGAAAAATAATGGAATTAGCATGGAAGGATGATTGAGCAATTTTTCCCTTTTGCCTTCTTTATTTATAAAATATTCTCTGTGGTTGGTGTAACATGTTTTAAAAAAGTACATGTTGTCTCCCAGTCTCTGGGAGTCAGACATGTCTGATGTGCAGATGGGAGCCCAGGGACCCTCTGCCCAGGGCCTCTCCTGGCTGCCGTGAAGGTGTCGCCTGGGCTGTGTTGTCATCTGGATGCTCGGATGGGGAAGCATCTGCTTCCAGGCCCATTAGGGATGTTGGCAGAATTCAACCGAGGGCCCTGCGCTTTGGTGGCTGTCAGCTGGGGGCCCCCCTCAGGCCCTGCGGGCTGTGGACTCCCATACGCTGCCTGCATATGGCAGGTTACTTCCTCAAGGCTGTCTCTCTCTGGTTACAGAGTCTGGTACATGACGCTGAAAAAACATTTTTATATCACGTTTTTAAAAGCACCTCCTTCCCAATAGGACATAACAAAGCAGAATCGGAGCCTAGTACGTTCAATCATGTTACAGCAGTCCTCGTTGGCTTGCTGTTTAGGTATGGTACAGGTTCAGAAACAACTACCCCGCAGGTAATATTACAGTAACAGAGTGACTTAATGGTTAATCTGTCCTAATATTTTAAGATGTCTTCATAGTCTCATAACACATCAACATTGTTTAATATTTTCAGATATATTTTTTCAGTCCTCATTGCAATCACGGTGTAGCTAGTCTTAATGTTCCCATTTTACAGATGAGGAAATTGAGGCAGAGGAGCTAAGAAACTCGTGCAAGCTCACAACAATAAGTGGAAGAAGCAAGATTTTCACCTAATCAGTGTGAATCCAGATGCCACATTCTTTACTCCTGGGCTTTGTGAACTTGCTGGGCAGGGGACTGGTGAAAGCACACTGATCTAAGTGTCTGAGTCTGCGTTTGGGCTCTTGCCTTAGTCCCTGCGTAAGTGTAAACAAGTGTCCCTTCCCATGTTTGCGAAACAAGGTGAGCAGTGTATCAACTCTGTCCAACCCACAGACTCATTAAAATGTTTCCTTGCAAACCACAAAGTGCTTACCCATGGGAGACGCTTTATGCTTTCTCTTGAGAAGCTGTGCTGTTCTGTACAACGAGCGCTGAATAAAATGGATGAGTTCGTGGCCTGTATGTTAACTCAGACAAGCAAGTATTGGATGGGTCCTGGGCCTTTTTATGGGCGACTCTCCTTAATTCCTTTATTCAAGAGACATGGAGTAAAATGCACAATGTCCGAGGCGTGGAAGTGCTTGCCTTGCAACATGGTCCGCGTCCACTTAGCACAAGCTCATGAAAATTAATGAAATAAACCACGTGGCAGGCCTGGTGGGCATTTCCTCAGCATGCTGTTCTGCAGAGACACAATCCTCAGCCTGAAGGCGATCAGAGGGGAGTGGCCCCCGAGCACAGGCACAAAGGCCTTAGTGTCCGTCCAGCGACTTGGGCAGTCCCACAGTGAAGGGGGCAGGCAGATCCGGTGGAAAGCTTGTGATCTTTTAGCAGGCCCCAAACTGGAGCCACTTTTGTCCTGTCTCCTGCAGTTGTGGGCACTGACCTTGGAGAAAGTTTGTGGTCCCAGCAGTCCTGTCTGATCTGTGCTTCTGTGTGAAGGGTCTGAGCCCTGGCTATTCAGAGCATTCATTGGATGTGGAACAGAACGTTCATTGGATGTGACTGAAGGCAGACAGCTTCAAGTCTGTCGCGGGAGGCTCCCCTGCAAGGGGTGGTATGGTCATCCAGCTCCTTGCTCTGGTCTCCCTCCCAAGGTGTCTTGGATGCAGCAAGGTCTAGAAGAGAACAGTCCCTTGCACAATCAGCTGCAAGGTTTCCACACTGTATTTCTCTCTGCTTGGAGAGCTTAAGGTGGTGGCTGTCAGTGCATATGCCCTTTTTGTTTGGTACTTTCTTCCTGCTCTCTGGTCTTTGAGAGGTGATGGCTCATTCCACCCGAAGAGATGGAGGAGTTTAACCCATTATAGGAAATTCATATTTAAGTTTATCATTTTAAAGTTTTTCCTATTACATTGTCTACAAGTGTATACTATGAAATTCTACCACACATGAGCTAATAAAAAGGCTATCTAAAGGTTCATCTTTTTTACGTTCTCTATATTTTGACTTTTTGCCATTGTTGATTTCCTCAGGTTACTGACCTGTTAGATGAGTCAGCCAATGAGACTTGGCTGAAAATCTGCTCAGTGCCCTAACACTTCAGCAATGTGGCATGTGCCTCCATACAGAAAACCCACTTACCCTTTTGAGTGGAACTAGGTAGCTTCACAGACCAATAACAGTTATAAGGATTTTTTACTGTGTGTTCTGCTAATCAATGGGTCTCTTCTACCAGCCTTTGCTGTTTTTTTGTAGGAAAGTTACCAATTCATGGTTTTTGTAGGAAAGAAATGAATTGATAGTGTGCACTTTGCTCTTTGTGGTATATTGTAAGAAGATGTAGAACATGGCTGAAGGGGCTGGATGCTATCAGCAAATTAAGACCATAATATCCAAAGCACCGAGGGACGGAGGAAAGAACATGACCCTTTTGGTGTGTGTGCCATGGATGGATTCCAGCTCAACTATTCACTGGCTGTGTAACGATGGATGACTTAGTAAACCTCTTTAAACCATGCTTTCCAGTCTGAAAATCAGGAGTAAGGATCACACTGTGTGGTAGATAATTCATGTGCAGTACCAGGCACAATCCCTGCTTATAGGGAGTGCGGAGTAACTATGAGCTACTCTAGTTATTCCAGACATTCATCTGGTCCTCAAACGGTTCCTGAGAGTCTATAGGCATTGGGTAGAAAAATGCTTCATTCATTCATGCAAAGTGAGGCAACTGGCTTTGACATAGAGCAATGATCTTGACAGGAAAAAAAAGGTGGTGCTTGCTAATGAGTGACACTACGGAGGGCCAATGGGGTGGTTGACTGTTTTAGCTGGATATTAGAGGGGATAAGAGGCAACAGAGTGACTGAATGAGAAAACTGGCTATTTTTATCCCAATTCTGCTTTATCTTGATGTCCGCTGAGACCATTTGAAGATTAATGTGAAAATGTACACCCTCCGAATGATCATTTTATGTTTTGTTAAACATGACAGCTAGTGTTGGATAACTGGGACATCTACGAAAGGAGTGCTTGTAGGAGAAAGTGTGTCCCTTGTAACTAAAGATAGACGTGATTAATCTTAGTGACAAAGGGAGCCTTTCTTCCAGAAGGCAATGCTCGGGATTTAGCAATTTAGGACTTGTTTGCCAGTGACAGTAGAATCTGAGATTTGATAAGCATGTTTACCTGGCAGCCTTCTAGCTGATGTGCTGAGTGTGGAATGAGCCCCCACCTGCTGCGCCCGCTGTGCGAGCTGCTCATTGCCCCACCCCGGGAAGCTGCTGCCAACGTCTTAATCGTTCGTAATTCCTGGGCCTTCTCCCCAGTGACTGCCATGGATGTTTTGTATCCACCCTACTCCCTGGCCTCTCAACACTTTCTCCCAGTCTAGATGTCCTCTTTCGGCTTGCTTTAAGTTTCCTGTTCAGACTTCGTCATTCCTTAAGCCCTGCCTTCAACTGAGTTTCTGTTCACTCTGGCTTGCTCAGTACACTGACTCCATTTGCACTGACACTAATATGGAAATTGGAGTCAGGGGAACCGGATGGCTGTCACCATGTGCTTGCTGGGCCACCCATGTCTGCACCCTTCCCTCCTGTATAAATTGAGATAGTTATAGCTACTGCAGGTGAGAGTATACAGAATTTGGGCCTGTTGCACCTTACCATCTTACATTATCATCAACTTCTTTAAAAGAAAGCAAGGTTGTACAAAAACGGCCTTCGTGGCATTATTGTGTAGAGATTACAGAAAATGGCGTCCTGAACAAAGTTGGCCTTGTTGTGAAGAGTAGCCATCAACCTCGCAGGTGCCCTGTGGAGCAGCTGACATACAGGTGTCTCCTGGTAAGGTGTAGTCCTCTGTGGAAGGGTGCACGTTGGCTGGGAAGGGCAGGGACCAGGGCGCCGCTAACATTAACCAACCGAACACCATTCACCACAGGGCTCGGATTGCTCCTTTCTGTCTCCGTGGTGGGCCAGGTGAAGGGGAGAGGCTGGAAAACAGCCTTGACCACCAAGTATTTCCGCTTTTCAGGCTGTGATTAAGTGCTCTTTGGATGGTTTGCCTGCTAAGATGTTCATTGAAGGGAGATTATTATCATGTGGCCAGTTCTTCATAGACCATTTCATGGGGCTTGATTCCCTCAGCAGAGCTCAGCTGGGCGTCCAGCCTGGGGATGAAGGGAGGGCCTTGTACATTTCAACTTCAGCACTTAGGGGACAAGGAAGACCCCGAAGAACCCCCAGGATTCAAACAGAGACGGTCTCTGCACCCCTCTGTCACCCACTCAACACCCACACAGGAAGGAGTGATATGGGTACAGGAAATATCTAAGGAGGACCACCTAAGGTTTATTTCTTGCAAGTAAATTCTACATCTCCTCAGTTTCCATAATTACATTTTATATATATATATATTTTTTTAGTGCTGTTTATATATATTCAAGGGATAAGTTGTCCCGTTTGGTAAAACCGGTGCTATCAGGCCAGGGCATTCAACTCCTGGTTGGTTAGTACAGCCCTCTGTCACCTGCGGCGCCGGCCTCTGATGTCAGCTGAAACGCACTTCGTTCAGCAAAATGATTTGTAAATATTGGTTCGGGTTTGGCAACAAGAGTGAACAAATCAGTATTTCTGCCTTATCCCGAGTTTATCCAAACAAACCCACCAGTTTTATATCTAAACACTTGGGCACTAACTGTTCCAGTCCCCAGGGTGCCCCCATCTGTCCCGGTGTATCCATCATCTGTGGAGCTGTTTGCTTTTAACGCTCTGCTCCACACCTACCTGGGGCGGGGGCACCCTCCGTGGTTACCTTGCTTGAAAAGCTGGTGAGGCTCTGGCACTTCATGTCCACAGTTTTAATGCTCCTGAAAGCAGACACGTGAACCATGGAGCCACTCCCAGTGTGGGAAGAAAGGGGCTGAGCCAACAGGCCACGTGGCTGGTCCCGTGCCACAGGAGCCCTGGAACATTGTCCCTGGCGCGAGGACATCTCAGGGCCTGTTCCCTGAGCCATCATTCCTGTCCTGCCTTTGGCACGGCCCACCTCCAGGCTAGGTGGAAAGTCCGTGGTGTCTTTATTTATAACTTGCTGTCATTTCCCTGCCTTGTGGGGAGGAAAAGGTGAACAGGATCATTTGTTCTTGGGCTCAGCTAACAGGGTAGATGCCAAGCTATCCCTCAGGCTCCCTGGTCTTTTTTGAAATAAAGGAGAATGCCAACTCACCCCATGACAACTGGAAAGAAAGTTTGGCTCATTTAGTGAAAAAAGACTGTTTGCAAGAGAGCGTTCTCTGCGGAGGGTTGGAAGGAGTCAGTGGAGTCCTGGACTGTACGTGGTGGAATGTGTATACTTTAGGATTAAGTCTAGTACTTTGGGTCATGACCTGGGGTTACACTGAAAGACCAAACAGCAGACACCCAGGGAGTGGCCAGAGCTCACAGAAGGTGCTGAAATTTCGCCTGCCGCCCGCTGGGCTGTGCGCACAGGCAGGGGCGAGCCTGCCCCTCAGAGGGTCCCTGTGGTACTGCTGGGCTGCAGATCATCAGCAGCTGGGAAGCCCCAGGTTGCTTAGTGTTAACTGGGGGCTGGTAGATTCCGAGGTCTGACTTCAGGCTGGGTGCACTCACTCTGAGCTCAGGGGCAGAGCAGAGGCTGATCTGGCTCCATGGCCTTTTGGGAATGTGCTGCGGGAGCACCGACTTCTGCATCAATTCCTCCCTGGAAAGGCAACCTGCCCCAGCAGGTTCTCAGTCCGGGAGCCTGCTGTCCTTGGCCCCTCCCCTTCCTAATCGCCCCATCGCCGCCTTACAAAAGACACGTGCACCCCTTCCCACACCTCCCGTCTTGTGACACATTATTCCAGGGTGTACGAGCGGGTACGGGGACGTATAGGGGGATGTGTGCCCAAATGTCTGAAGACTCTCGTCGGGCTGGTCTTCCCGGAGCAGTCTAAATCCGGCCGTCCTGTAGAATTATGGAAGTCACAAGTGCAGGCACGGTTGGCAATTTTAAATTTCCTAGGGGCCACATTAAATAAAGTCCAAAGAAATGGGTGAATTAACAATACATTGTATTTAACCCAGTATATCCAAAATTATATGGCTCCAATGTGTAATCAGTATTAAAAAAGAACTATCAGTGAGATATTCTACATTCTGTTTTTTTCATACTGAGTCTGAAATTTGAGGTATACTTTATCTCAGTTCAGACTTATCACATTTCAGGTGCTCAGCAGATTGTGCAGTTCTGAGTGATGAAGCGATAAAATGCATAACCTTTAAGCTGACAGTGTGCAGGGTCCATGGAGCACTGGGATGGGCCCGCATGTGAATTATGAAAAATGACATAACTGAGACTGAGAGGCATCGCTGAGGAGCACGAACTCCGGAGCCGGACCGAACCCCAACCTCGCTGCCAGTCAGGTGTGGCCTTGTACTGGCTACTTCTCTTTGCACTGGTTTCTGCTTTTATACAGTGAGGACAGTAATAGCACCTTCTTCATGTGATTGTTAGGAGGATCAAACAGCTATTATATATGAGCCCTGGCTGGTGTGGCTCAGTGGATTGAGTGCCAGACTGTGAACCAAAGGGCTGCCAGTTCGATTCCTAGCAAGGGTACATGCCTGGGTTGTGGGCCAAGTCCCCAGTACGGGGTGCATGAGAGGCAGCCACATATTGATGTTTCTCTAAGAAAAAAAGAAGAAGAAAAGCTGTTATATATGAAGCACTGGGAAGAGAGTCTGGCATCTGGTAAGCACGCTTTAAGCTTTGCTGTTGCTGTCATTTCTAGTTAAGCCCATCAGCATCGCCACGCTGTGGTGGCGGAAACGGTAGCCCTGTCTATCAGAAGACGTGTGCTCTCCAGCCCGCGATTACTGTGCGTTTCAACCCCGCAGCACCTCAGCTTTCACAGGTTTGAGTGAGTCTAACACCCCTCACCCCTCAGGACAGACACTGTGCTGGAAGGTCAAGCCATAAAATGTGAAGCCGAGCGACCATTTCTGAACCTGCTGTGTGCCAGCACAGCTTATATGTGTCATCGCATCCCACCCTTCAGCAGCTAGTGGAGGAAGGTGCTTTATCCCCATTTGACTCTGGAGGAAATCGGGGCTCAGGACCTGGCCTGGGCTGCAGTGTTGGGCAGGGGCAGAGCTGGACTGTGAGTGCTGGAGGACCCGACTCTGGAGCCTGCGCCCTGGGCGAGAAGCCGTGAGTGACTTTGTTTAAATGGCTCAGTTTGATGTAGGAGGTCTCTGTTCCGACTCCTGCCTCGCACAGTCCTCGGACCTGATCTCTTGTCTCTGTTTCAGTGGTATGCTGATGCATCCCCCTGCCCCCACCACAATGGTAATGAAGTGGTACAACAACAACAACAAAAAAAAAAGCCAAAATACAAAACAGCAAGAGAATGGGAGAAGAGGTGCCTGCAACTAAAATTTTAAAGCTGGAAAATGGATGACTATTAACTAAGAGCTGGCCAGCAGGTGACAAAAGTTGACACGTGAGGACACATGAGAAAGCCCAACGCAAGCCCAGTGGACCTGCAGGGCTGTGGCAGGATCTGGGGTGAGAGGCAGCGGGTGCCTCCGACAGCAGGCCTGGCTGAGTGTCCCTTAGATTCCAACCTCCTCCCCACCTGCGCTGCCTCATGGAGGCTCTTCCCCCATGCTCACAAGGAAGAGAGTGACAGAGTCTCTGGAAAGGACGATGAGAGAGGCTCTGGGCTCAGCAACACCAGCAAAGCTGGAAGGGGGACTGGGACTGCCAGCCCACAAGGGGGGATTAAGCAAATGTCTGTGTGAGGAATGAGACCCATGGCTCCCCTCCCAAACCCTGCTCTAAAGACACTGACATCTAGTTCTACTGAGTCAGGGGTTTGGGAGACTCCTCCCTGGGTCCTCCAGCCATTCAGGAGAAAGGACTTGCGGACCTGTGGGTCAGACTGGCCAAATCCCCCTGCCCCCTAGCCTAAGAAAGCCTGTTTGTGCACGCAGCACCTTCAGTCACCTGGTAGTGCCTTGTACTCACCTGTACTCACCTGCGCACAGAGGAGCAGAAATTTGAGGAAAGCTCACGATGGAAGACAAAGACCACACACATGCATGAGCACAAACAAGCAAACATAAGGAATCTTGAGAGTAACAGATCTGTTGAGAGAGTAGAAGAAAGGAAAACAAACCCCAAACTGGAATGAATATCCTTAGAGAAATAAGATGGGAAAAACGGAAAGCGTCAGCAATACCAAGGGTTAGGTAGGATGTGGGAGAAAGGAATTTGCCCATCCTGCTGGGGCGGATGTGAACCGGGGCAGCCCCTTTGGCAAGCAGTTGACAGTGGGCAGAGGTGAAGAGGCAGAGACCCTATGAACCAGCCCATTTCAGTGACAGAAGTGCCTGTGGGAGATTTTCCACAGGGCATTGTAGACAGATGGTTTTTGTTGCCCTGTTTGTAAATATTGAAAAAGCGGAAACAACTCCCAGCAGTAGAGGTACGGCCAATAATCTGTGTTTCTGGAGAAATATTACACGGTTGTTAAATGAATGAAATTACATCATATGGATGTCTCAAAAACAAAACCCTGACTGAAAAAAATCAAGTTGCCAAAGGCTGTATGGTATGATATAAATGAATTTAATACAGATAAAAACAACAGAAAATTAAAGATAACAATAGTAATGAGGGCTAGCATATAAAACAACCCTTTGATATAGGAGCTTTCATTATCCTCACTTTACAGCTGAAGAAACTGAGGCACAGAGAGGCTAAGTAACTTGTCCGAGCTCACACAGCTAGTGCCTAAATAGTGAAGGGATGGTAACCTGCTTGGGAATGTTAACAAGCTTGAAGCAGCAAGATGGCATGGAAACGTGGAATTTATCAGTAATGTCTTTTTCTTTCTTTCCTTTCTTCTTTTTCTTTCCTTTCTTCTTTCTCTTTCTTTTTTCTTTCATCTGAAGCAATTGTGCCAAGTCTGAGTGGCTGTTACATTATTGTTTAATTTTTTTATGTGTTTAATTGGTTTCTAGGAAACACTCCACCTGCTGCTGAGTGCCTTGGGCATGCACAGGGCTGAGCAATAGACCAGTAGAGTCTGTGCATCAGGCTGTCTGCTTGTCGTTGGGCTGCTGCCAGGCAACCTTCCCCACGCTGGTTGGCTTGTTCTTTACCAGATATTGACACAGCTTGCCCACCGACAATGGTGGGAGGGGCAGCACTGTCACCTCAGACAGAGGGATAGTGCTCTGAGCCAGAGCTATGCCAGAGACAACTCTGTTATCTGACTCTCCATGGGTTGCTGAGCTGTGCTTCCTGCTCAGGGCAGGCGTTTGGAGGGAAGAGTTTGGAATCTTGCCTAGACACATTCTTAATGTGGTTTTCTTAAGTGTGGCCTTGCGCTGGGAATCTCAGCATCATTTCCTTCATCATCACTGCTGTCGTCTGTGACTCAGAATTTAGTACTTGCCCTTGTTTTTGGTGGCTACCGAGTTGCAGGAAGTATGCATGAACCCTGTTATCTGCATGTTTTCGGGAAGGGCATCCGCTAGATGAAGTATGGTCACTAATGCATACTACATATTCCCAGTGCACAAAGCTTGGAGGAGTTAGCCAAGTTGATTCTGGAAGTTTAGAGTTGAAAGAGGACTTAAGACACATGATTTTTGGACACTTCCCCTGTTTTAAACAGGAAGAAATTGAGGCTGAAAGACTTGAAATGACTTGGGAAAGATTAAACAGCTAATTACTGACAGGGCTGGGAGTGGGAAGTAAGAGTTCCTACTCCCTGCATCTCAGAGGGCAATAAAATACACTTACATAAAATTCTATGGAACATTACTTTACTTTAATTGGCAGTTTATAAGATTCTTCAGAGGGCTTTATAGATATAAAATTCATAAACATATATGTGGAATGTACTATTTGTGATATGTAGTCAGAACCCTAGTTCTAAAGCTTTTTCATGCATTACGGTAACTAAAAGATAAGCTTCTGAGATTAAATTCCTTGTCAGTATTGTGGAGGTGTTTACACACCTGCCTTAGCTGTAGAAATATAGAAATCTTTGGGAACCTAAGTTCTCTTCATTTTCAGTCAAAAAGAAAGCCCCGAACTTGAGGCTCCAGAAGCAGTTCTGAAGTCCACGGTCTCATTTTTGAGCTTACACACTGCACTCCCCCTGGGTGGGAGTCGTTGGCAAGAGGAGTCCGAGCATTTCCATGTGAGACTTCTAGGATGGTCTTGTGTTTTCACAGTAATCCCGGACTCCAGTGGCTGCACGGTCATTCTAGTTGGGAAAGTGCTGGGGTCAGTTGTGTGACTGTTCGCCCTCCACAGCACTCTCAGCTCATGCTCCTTAGTAGCCCATTCGCACGCAGTACTGAATGGGTAAATAGAGCTTCTCTGCTGCACTGTTACCATGGTAACCTTCGGTGATTTTTCATTAGTATTGGTGTTTAAACTTTACAGATATAACACACCTAAACAGATGCCGCAATCCCCACAACCAAAGAACATAGGAGCCTTACTTACGGTTTAATAGAATCAAGTGTAGAAAGCTTGGGCACTTGTCTGGATGTTAAGTCTTCCAGAAAATACTACAACGAAGGGGTCATTAACAAACTACCTGCAGCTATGATCACATGTAAAGTGAGGTTGTCTTTATTCGGATCTCATGATTTATCTTGCAGTGTGTGAACTTAAATCTCCCTCCATGAGTGACTTTCTGTGGGGACTGGAGAACTCTGGCTGGTTAAGACACATTAAAGCCATCATGGATGCAGGAATCTTCATCGCCAAGGTACGTGATTGCAGGGAAAACGCGGGAAGGAGCAGACCCGCCAGCACGCTCCGACTTCGACTTCGGAGTGGAGATCCTGTCTCCTCCCCACAGGCTGCGCTGTGCTAGGCAGTGCAACACGGGGTGGGGGCTGCGTTGCAGACCTCCATCAAGTTCGCCCTCTGAAGATGGGATTTTGCAAACGAGAGGCCGGTGCTCAGTTGGTAGTATGTCAGCACAGCGGACAAATGGTAAAATATATACAGAATATATATACAGAAATATATATACAGAATATATATACAGAAATATATACAGAAAATATATAAAATATATCTCTGCAGTTAGGCTGGGCCCTAGATGGAGGAAAGAATTTTCTATGGGAGAGTATATGCAGATGTGAGTCGCTTCAGTGATGGAAGCCTGAGGCTTTCATCTTTGTAAACAGTCCTCCTTTTGAATGGTGGCACAAGCAAAAGTCACGTTCCCGAACCTGGGAGGCAGATTCCCTTTTGCCAGAGGAGGAATCTTGCTGCAACTTTCTTTTCATATAAACTGTTTTTGGATGCATTGTCTATTTTGTTGCTTGGTGGTTTTCATTTTTAATATCAATTCCCCTTAGGTTTATACCTAAAGACAACTATGTCTTTTTTTATGACATGGTGTACACTCCTTTATTAGATGATTCATTTATCCAACACATGTTTATTTAGTCCCCCACATTTTTCTAGGTGATGAGGATGCAGTGTGGAATAAGCCAGCCTCTTCTCTCACAGAGCTTACATTCTGGTGTGGGAGACCAAAAATGAGTGACAATAGAAGTTCGTAGTGACGAGCGCTCTGACAAAATCTCTGTTTCCTAAAGTGTTTCCTGTCAAGATACTCAGCTGAAATTTTGTGTGCACATTTGCAACAGCAACTAGAAATTCTTTTCTTAGCAGGCACTTGCTGCTATCATGTATCTTTGTTTTTTTCCCCTCTTCCCCCAACCTTGGACCACCACTTGGCTCTTAATCCTTTTTATCTCCAATTGAAGTTTTACGATTTATGATTTTTGTCTTTTGTTTTTGAAAATGGCTAAGGTCAATAGTAGATCCAGAATTTCAATACTGGAAAGGCTTCGGGTGGGAACCCAGAGAGGAGGAGAGGGGTTGAAGGTGGGCTAGGAGACACATCTGCACAGCTAGTGCACATCATGTAGCACATATGCCTAGTCGAGGTGGTGACAGTGGCAGCTTCTGGATGTGGGAAGGAAAAGCTTTAGCTTCCAGTATGGAACCACTCCTTGCCTCTGCCCTGGTTAGGTGCACACACGTTTTCTGATCTCCGTAGGTACACCACAAACCTAGTTCTGATGAAATGTTTCATGTTTGTAGCCATTCTGTGTTGACTCTTTGCGGATCCTGTTTTTCAGGCTGTGGCAGAGGAAGGGGCAAGCGTGCTTGTCCACTGTTCTGACGGCTGGGACAGGACTGCGCAGGTGTGCTCGGTGGCCAGCCTCCTGCTGGACCCACACTACCGGACCCTGAAGGGCTTTATGGTGAGTGTGGCTGCGGGGCCACTTTCCCACGCAGGTGCTGGAAGCAACCGACTTGTTTTTTTTGTAGCCATCAGCAACTTTCTTTTTTTCTCATCAGCATTATTTTTCTCTTAGCTCAGCAAGACAAATTAAAGGGGAAAAGGTGGGATAGGCTTGGAGTGAAGGGGTGAATTTCTGAGACCCATTGGAACCAATAAAAACCAATGCTATTAAATGTGAATTTGGGGGCAAATATAACATATATTTAGTAGTTTGTAAAATAGTTTAACACAGCATTTGATCATAGGCATTTCAAGTTTGATGTGAACATAGGAAATACTTTTCAAAAAAAATTTGCCAACAAAACTTTCTATATTGAGTATGCAAAAAAGTCCTTGAGAGGAAAACCTGTTTTCACTTACTGCTCTTATGTTTTAAGCAGTCCTTTACAACACTGGATGGCAACATTAAAATTTTCAGTGTCTTTGTAGTCTTTGCTGAAATTATGAGTACATCCTCTTTGCTCTTGCACCTTTCAGCTATCAAAACGTAGTATGCTGCGTTTACCTGCAGAATATTTGCATAGTTGTCTGGGATGGTGATGCTTTGGCCAACCTGAACCTCTTTCTTAAAATGACTGCAGGGACTCCCAGCAACTGAGAGACCCCTGGTTCCTGCCTCTTGAATCATGGTTTGGTGGAAAGTGCTTCAGTGGATTCTGAATCCATGCTGGGGGTAGATCCTGACAGTAGATGAGCCGAGAGGGGTATCTACCGGAAGATCTTCTTTATGAACTAGTCTCAGCCGACACTGGGGGACAAGAGCCAAGAGGCGGTGGTCCTCTAGGGCTTTCTCTTTTTGAAGGTGTCCAAGAACTTCCAATGACCTGCGACAGCAGCGACTTCAGAAGCTGCTCCTTTCAGACCTTCCTTGGGTGGAGGTTAGGAGGGCTGGATTCCTTTATTTACATCTGGGCGGCGGAGGGATTCAGAGTCACACGACCACCACCAGGCCTGTCTCCTGTACACACTGCCCTTTACCACCACTGGCTCTTTCTGATTCTGCCCCACTGAATTTGCAAGTAGTCAAGGGCAAAGTTCAGCCACACCCTATTTTTTTAAGGGGAAACCTCTGGCCAGTTAAGAGCATTGGTGACATTGATGGGATTTCTTTTCTTTTTTTTTTTTTTAAATCAAGACAATTTGAAATGATAAACCCATATCACCCCTAACTCCGAAGTAGGGCTGAAACTCCTAATATACCCTTATGATTTTATAATTCTTAAGTTCACCGAAAAAATTCCTGATCATTTCTTGTAAAAAGGTTGGTATTTGATATTGTACTGGGGCAGCATGACATATTGGTTAAGTCGGGCTTTGGTGTAGAGCCAGGCTATAAGGTGGAAACCACTTCCTAGTAGTGTGATCTTCGGTGAGGGTGAAACCTCCTATTCGGTTTCCCCTTCTGTGAAGTGAGACTGATAATGCCCGTCCTGCGATGAAACTAGCTGTGTAAGAATACTGCCTCACAGGAGGCACTCAGTGGGTGTAGTTAACATTTTCATGTATCCATTCCCATTCTTCTTATGGATGAGCTTCAACCTTCCTGTTCCCATAGGCATGTCTGCACTGGTGGATAAGGAGTGAGGTTACCTGAGGACAGTGACCTCTGCTCCAAGGACCTCTGAATTCTTCAACATCATTGGCTGTGGTCTCTAATTTTTCCTGGTTTGCTTCCTTCCATGATACTTATATTCTTTCTTATGTAGGTATTAATTGAAAAGGACTGGATTTCCTTTGGTCATAAGTTTAATCACAGGTAAATATTTAAAAAATCTATTGTTTTGAAAGTTGAGGATTAAAAAAAATCTGTTCTCAATTAATTGGGGGGAAGTTTCATTTTTAAAAAGTGTCTTTTGCATGTCTTACTCAGTTAAAATTTTGTCGTATATATTGCATCACCGATAAATGAAGTCCTGAGTACTCTTGGCAAGAATTAATGTTAAAATATTTGCTAAATTATTCCATTTTTGAAGTGCAAACATTCACTTTAAGCTGCCAGTTGTGAGATGCCTGTGGAACAGTTTTCTTTGATCTTTCACGAAGGGAGTCGTTTAGGGTTGTCCTGAGGCATTTGTAACGGAGCTGACATATGCGTAGCCCGGGCTTTGGAGCTAGACAGATCCAGCCCAGTTCCAGTCTGTGGCATTGACTAGCTGTTCGGACCTTGGGCATCTGTCCCCTCCGAGCACTGCCTCCCATCTGTGAAATGGGACCACCTCCATCCCCCTGGGTTATAGCGAGGGTTGTTGGGAAGTGTACAAGTGTACGTAGGTAAGTAGCCAGTAGCCTAACTCCTTGCCTGGCCCCTCTACCAGGCTCTCACTAACCGAAGCTACTGTCTTCGGAGACACCAGCATCAGTTCGTTGGTGTTGATGAGAACGCCCCACTTGTGTTCTGGTTGCTCTCTGGTCTCTACATGTTCAATGTTGTAGCCTGTGCACTCGAGTCCTTTGGTGCTGAAATTTAGGCAGCATGCTAAAAATTTAGATATTTTGACATTTTTGACCTTTTCATTATGCTCTCCTGAAATAAACTCTTAAGTTCATGGAAGTACCCATATTTATTTTTGTAGGTTTTGTATTTAGAATTGATCCTGTGCTTTTGTGGAATTGTTTTCATAATCACTTACTTTTTCAGGAAAGCACAACGTTTCCATTTTACAAATGAGAGAATTAAATGCCCCCAGACAATTGAGTAACCTTCTCAAGATGTTATTTTCAGAGTTGGGGTGCTACTGACTATATCTGCTAGGGGGTTAGAATCTCCGAGATAAAGAACATAGAGACAGAAGGAATATGGAAATGGCTGAAGACTAGTTGGATGATTGTTTTATGAGGCAGGAGTATAATACATAACCCTTTTTAAAGCTACCATTTGTTAGATGAGCAGAACTGAAACCTTTGAGACATTTCTAACACTTCCACTCTTGGAAAAGCTCCTAAACTGATCCTTGCACTTTCTATTCCTCAAGTTGATTATTGTTTGAGATGAGGTTCTGTGTTATTTTATACTTGATGGCACCTAAAGCCACCCCTATTGTGTTCTTTCTAAAATTCATACAATAGTGTAAGGGACTAGGCAGTCTTCATTTAGATTCTGATCTACTCCTGAAAGTAGTTTCTCAAGATCCTCTGATATACTTTTGGAAAACAAAGATATGAGACATTTAAAGGTATAGTACAATCTTCTGTCACCTGGAAATAAATTATATGACAAGTTTAATACTGTTCTAGAAATATAAATATTCCTAGAAACTTGGGAAATGAAACCACATTTTTTCAAGTTGTCTTTCTTAGTTATTCCTTCCATCCCAAGAAACACACAAGTGAAAAAAGCTCTAAAGTTGCTTTGGTATTTCTTCACATTCTCCCACTAGACACTAACTAAAATAAAATGGAAGACTTATTCGTACTCCCAAAGTTCTAATATGCTTTTAAAATTCAAATTAAAGAATGCACTTTCTCCATGGAGTTTCCTTTAACTTCATCTCCAGCACTAACACTTTCTTTTGTAGCTATAACATGGGTATGTCGCTTCTTTACTCAAACCTTCGCTGCAAAGTTTCTCTTGAAATTGGAATTTTAAAAGTTATTTTTTTCCAAGTCTTTGCATTTTGGATTTATCAGGTTTACTTAGGGACTAGGGTTACTTTATGATCGTTTTTGCATTTATAAGCTTTCTATTTTAAAAACAAACAGTGCATAAAGCCTTTCTAATACTTTATTTTATAGATATGGCAATCTCGATGGGGATCCCAAGGAGATCTCTCCGGTGATCGACCAGTTCATTGAGTGTGTCTGGCAGTTAATGGGACAATTTCCCTGTGCCTTTGAGTTCAATGAGCGGTTCCTGATTCACATCCAACATCACATTTATTCCTGCCAGTTTGGAAACTTCCTGTGTAACAGCCAAAAGGAGAGACGAGAACTCAAGTGAGTGTTCTGCCATTTAATTTTTCTAAAATAATTTCCTGACTGAGGATTGCAGATGGACTTTCCTCATTTTGAAGTCTGTTTTAGCCACACACCTAGACTGACAGATTAAAGTTCTTTTGTTTTTCCTGACACCACTTTATAAACGAATCAACTGACAAAGACAGGTACAAATTCATTCCCACCCTGCCCGTTTCTCCCTGGCATCCGTGGACAGGTTGGTACGTACACCTGCCACTGTAATATTGAAACTTATTGAGTCAAAGAAAGTGACTTTTGCATTTAAAAGGAAAAAGCTGTCTTTAGTGGACATATGCATATTCTCATAAGAATTGTAAATATAACTGGGAAAGAAAGCAAATTTAAAACTCAAGTCACACTTTTATTCAGATTAAAACTGCATTGCCTTTGTCTAGAGGGGAAACACAGATGGAATGTGGACTTTAAAATAGAGTCAAAAACTTAAAAACAGCCAAGTGATTAATGAACTGCAAGTGAAGAAAGTTTTGAAGTTTTCATAAAATTAAGATGATTTTTAACTGTGGTCTATAATGTCACATTTAATGTTGGAAATGGTCAGTTGAAATAAAATGGACTCCACTAGTTTTATAACTGTCTGAAAGAGAGAGAATGACTTTTCCTAGTGGATACTAGTCTGTTTACTCTGGGAAACTTCATGTATAATTACCGATAAATGGTAACAATTTAAAAGCAGCAGAGGGCATCCTTCAAGCTCACCAGTTCTCCTAGATAGTTGTGCTTTATAGCAACAGGCTAGCCGATCTAGTGGTGCTGGTGTGGGTTTGAATCCCCGCTCTTCCACTCACCAGCTATGTGACCTTGGAAACTGTTCAATCTCCTGCAACTTCAGTTTCCTGACCTTGAAAATAGACATATCTCACAGGAATGCAGTGAGGATTAAATGAGAAAACGTATGAAGCACTTAAGTAGTACCTGGGAAACAGTCAAAGTTTAATGACTATTTGGGGATAAAAACAAAATGACACAGCAGTTTTACTTTACACTCATGGAGGAAGAAGCATCTTGCTGAAGCCAACGCAGAGAGCGGAGGAGCTGAGGTCAGCGTTCTTCTGCTGCACCGTGAAGACACATACAACAGTGTGTTCGGATAACAATTACTGGTCCCTTTCCAGCTTTAGTATCGCCTATTCTAAGAACCAAAATGGGTCATTTTCAGGCCTACTTTCTTTGCAACAGGATTCAAGAAAGAACGTACTCTCTGTGGGCTCACCTGTGGAAGAACCGGGCCGACTACACGAACCCCCTGTTCAGAGCCGACCACAGCCAGGCCCAGGGAGCCCTTCGCCTCCCCACAGCGCCATGCAACTTCACGTACAAGTACGTACACCTCTGGGACCCTACTAGCTGCGGTCGTGGACTTAGATCCTGGCACCGATTCCTGCTGGAGGCGAGAGCGTACGAAACTCTGGGCCTCAAGTCTTTTTTTGACACAAAATACACCAAAGGAGGATGATAAGTATCTGACCTGGTGTCTTCTCTCCCTCCACTTTCCCCCTAAGTACAGAATTATCTTAGAAGTGAGTGACGTTCTGTAATAATGATGTCTTAGAATGTCAGTTCCAGTTTAAAAGTGAGAGAGAGGGTGGGAAGGAGGGAAGGAGGATGGAAGGAAAGACAGACGGAATAAAGCAAGTGTCTGGTAAGTGAACGTGAACTCACAGGTTTAGTGACCACAACCTAGTTCACTTCCTTTCTCTGCTGAATCAAGTCTGACAGGAACTATTTCCCCGTGGAAATAAGTTACTTAGGACTGTATATATGGGATGAGGAGAGAAGGCTGGCATCCTACGGATTCTACTAGGTGTGAACCCGGCATCTATGTTCTATTTTGTCCTTTGCCTTCTGCTCTAGGCTTGTGTGATAAGAGGCGTGGCTCAGGCACAAAGACAAACTCACACAATAAACTGAGGAGCCACACTCCTTCTCCCTCCTTACATCCAACACACGTTTTACGGCTTCTCTTCCTCTATAGATTTTATTCCTTGATTTGTGTTTTTAATTGTTTCAAGTTAATCATTTCCCTATACTTTTATAGTGAAATATTAATTTTTATCTTACTAAAAAAATGCCTCCATGTTTTGTGTAAAACAGCAGTTTTGAGAGCTGTTGACACACTACAAACAACTGTCCTATAATTAATTTCTTATTAGTAGCCGGCCAACAAATAAATTTTTGAGGATCAAACACTGTTCTTGGAACTGTGGATAGATTGATGAATGATTCTATCTCTGCCCTCAAAGTACTTTTCTAAGTAAAGTGTGGATCTAGGGATATCCCTATGATAATACCCTTTATTCTCATTTGCATTCCAGTTTGCATTATTGTGTAGGACAAAAAAGGGAGGATTCATTGCAAATGCAAATGTTAATTTTTGCTGGCTGTGATAAAAACAAGCTAAAATCTTCAAATTTAAGATTCCTTTTGTAGCTTAAAGATTGTAAGTGTTAATACAATTATTAATTTAACAAGTTTACTTTGAAACAAAGAGCCATTTTATTAAAAATAAAAAAGGAAAAAAGAAACTAGTAACATGAAGTATTTCAATTTTAGAAAATTATAGGCCTTCTAATTTAGCACCATATATACAAATTCATGAATTTACCAAAAGAATTCTATTGACACAAGACATCAACATGCAATTACTACATTAAGTTAGTGGCTTTTTTGAGCCTGGAATTGGCATTTGGGCATCGTCAGGGCTGTGGGACCGAGGAATTAAAGCCACCTGGGAAAGCCTGAGGACGTGATGTACAGTGTGTCACACGGTGGCATCATGGCACCCTCCCCCCACCCCCAGGTTCTGGAGTGGGATGTACAACCGCTTCGAGAAGGGGCTGCAGCCGCGCCAGTCGGTCACAGACTACCTCCTGGCTGTGAAGGAGGAGAGCCAGCAGCTGGAGGAAGAACTAGAGGCCCTGGAAGAAGTAAGGCCCACTTGTTCTTGTTAATCTATATTTTCTGTGCTCGTTTCCTGATGGTCCCTGCTCCATAGGAGCCTGCCAAGACTCAGGGTGTGTGAGCTGCGGCAACAGAACCAGCTCATGTTTTCAGCCGGTGGGTAACCGGAAACACAGCCCCACCAGGTGAGCCCCTGGGAACCCGAAGCCCAAACCTAAGCAGCCCTGAATGCATTTCAGACCTCGGCTGTTCCAACGGCAGGTCAGGATTCTTTTGTTAGTTATTCGGGAGTACTGAAATGAAATTTTTCTGGAGAATTCATGAAAATTATGGTATTCAAAGTGAAGGACAAAATCAGATATATGTACTTGCAGTAAAAATTTATTCTTCACTTTTAAGAATAATCATATAATGCTATAAAAAATCCAGCTGCCTGGGCTTTAAGCCTAGAGACTCTGATGGAGAATGTTTAGAGCGCCACAGCTGTGACTGGTCACCAGGGCTGGGAGGCCCTGAATTAAAGAACAGAGAGCGCGAACAGGAGGCGCTGCTGAGGTCTTTAGAATTCCACAGCTGTGATAAAAGCTTTGCCATTTAAAGTCCACTCATGCCATCGAAGGGCCAGTTTTATTTATTCTTCCTAAAGACATCCAAGCTTTATGAAAAACTGAGAATTCTATTAATGTATTCCAGTATCCCTTGTGTTAAAATACTACTAATGAAAAAAATCCACTATCAAGAAGTGTTGTAATGAAAGCCTCTCACTCTTTTTTCCTTCAAACAAAGACAAAATGCCTTCTTAGCCTGGCATGTGAGATTTTCCCACACTCCGGTCTAACCTGCCTCTTACACGTTATTGTCCGTTGCTCCCCTTCCTCCCATCTAACCGTTCTCTACTTCTTGTACACAACCTTGCTCCCTTTTTCTTCTCACTGTCCCTCCAGCTGGAAAGCTCTCACCAGCGCCAGCACACCCAGTTTACCGCCTTCAGGCCTGTCAGCGCTCCTTCCTCCCTGAGGATGACTCTGATCCCTTCCCTCGAACCACGGCACCCCACCCCTCTGGAATAATTTTTGCCTCTTCCAAATGCCTACATTACATGAACTCGGCCTCTCTGTACCTCTGTTCCTCATATGGCCCAGCACAATATTTTGCACATAATATAAACTAAGTGAAGAACCAGACACAAAAGGCCATCCATGCGTTGTATGATTCCACATATGAAACATCCATTCTAGGTAAATCCGTAAAGATAGAATGTGGGCAAGAGATTGCCAAGGACTGTGGGGAGAGGGGGAGTAGGGACTAATTGCTAATGGTATGGGGGTTTTCTTCAAGGATTAAAATCTTTTGGAATTAGATAGTGGTGAATTGTTGTATAACCTTGTGAATATACTAAAAACCTTGCACACTTTAAAAACAGTGAGTTTTATGGTGACTTATATCTCAGTTTAAAATATGAAATACCACCTTATTCCTGATTTTAATAATATGCATTTTGAGTTCACAGGATGAAAATCACTATGTAAAACCATGAAGGTATAGAAAGAAGGATGATTACTGATTACCAGATGCTTTATCTATGTTACTGTTTCTGCATTTTACAGAAAACCTATGCTAAGGCAGGTTTCACCATCCTTAGAGATGAAGAAAACAAGCTTCACGGAAACTAATTATTTTATCCAAGGTCATAAAATTCACATTGGAACCCACTTCCATCTAAATCCCATGTTCTTAACATTATACCCAACTGGAAAGGAATCAGGAGTAAAGGCATGCATATGTAAAAAAAATTATTTATGATTTCTCCCTGAAATTGTTATTTCCCTTTTAGAGGCTGGAAAAAATCCAGAAAGTCCAGTTAAATCGCACCAACGTGAAGAGTGAGCCGCGGGAAGCCAGCAAACACTCAGGGTTTTCTACCTCCAACCACAGCACCGCCAACACCCCGCAGGACTACAGCGGGAACGTGAAATCCTTTCCATCCAGGAGCCCTTCGCAGGGCGATGAGGACTCTGCTCTGATTCTAACCCAGGACAACTTGAAGAGCTCAGATCTGGACTTGTCAGCCAACAGCGACCAGGAGTCCGGGGTGGAGGACTTGAGCTGCCGGTCGCCCAGCGGCGGAGAGTGTGCTCCCAGCGAGGACAGCGGCAAGGACCGAGATTCTGACGAGGCCGTGTTTCTCGCAGCCTGAGGCCTCCGTCTGGAGTTCC
Organism: Anoura caudifer; assembly: GCA_004027475.1. NCBI lineage: Eukaryota > Metazoa > Chordata > Mammalia > Chiroptera > Phyllostomidae > Anoura > Anoura caudifer. Next base: position 373,087 of record PVKU01000371.1, on the reverse strand, counting down.
AAAACAAAGGACATGCAAAAGACACTTTCCAAAAATAAGGGAACGGTGCAATTGAAGATGAAAAATAACAAATGATTTATGTCATTGAGAAGTAGAAAATATAGCAAATGAAAAGGGGGGAGTCCAATTTAGTTTCTTTAGATGTTGAAGAAAAGGAAGTAGCCATAGTAAGGAAATTATCCCCTTTTAAAAATCATTCTAGACTACGAAAGCTGCATTCACTGCAGAGCGATGACCTCTACCAGACCCGGAGGTCACAACACAAACCTGCCGTCAACGCATGCGTCTGCTCAGCTCAACAAGTGCCCTGGCCCCTTGCCCACATTCCTGTTACCATCGTCAGTCTCCCCCTTATTTCACTTCTGATACATATTTTATTTCCTGAAACATCTGATGTTATCTTCTTTCCTCTGTCAGAAATATTTCTCATAACAGAGGACACTGTCGAGATGTACCCTTTTTTGGTTAATAGATCTATTTCTGTTCCTGAGGAGTTTTGTAACTGCCTAAGCTAATCTTCCAGGTTTCACGATCACTGTAACTTTTCCAGTTCAAACATAGTTTGAATTGTTATAATTTTGTTGCCTTTTTCTGGAATCTCTTACTCCTCCTCACCATTTAAAAATGCTAAAACTTATAACTCACCTTTTCCTCTAAGATGGGGCTGATACCTAATAAAATAGAAGCAACATTTATTCTCTGGTTCTTAAATATGAATTCACATCATATTAGCTATGTAAGCCTTTATTACTGTTCCAGAGACCACATCACCAGACAGTGTCGCCAGCAGCCTGACCCCTGAAGTGGAACAATGTAAGTAAGTAGTATTTCAATGAGGGAAATCCCAAGGCAGGTCCAAAGCATCTGGCTGTCACTTCCGTTAACCAGTTCTGTCACCTGTCATTTCAGAAATTTTAACTGGTTCACACAGTCTAGATAACACTGTTACATCTCATGACCACTGACTGCTGAATTCATTCTGAAAACTTTTTATGTTTTACTGAAATGCACATTTGAAGCAGAATCATTCCCATGTCTGTTGATAAAAATGGGACTTTACTGAGTGATTTAAATTTTTGATCTGAAGAAACTTAGTGGAGAAAAGTTGCCTTGTTGGACAGAGAAAAATAACATGCTGTACAGTTTTCAATTATTAGGTGCAATCTATATCAGTATGTTGAATGTAAATTTTTAAAATAGGATAATATATTAAATTTTGCTGAAACAGGAACAAAATAAAGAGAAGGCAGAGAGGAGTGATGTCCCCAAGATGGCAACATAGGTCATTGCTGACTCCACCCCCTTCAGAAGAACTAACAACTATTTACGGGCAGGTACCTCTGAGGGAGTCCCAGAGCTTAAGAGTGAGGCTGAGGCTGAGGCACCGCCTGCACCACCTGCACCGCAGAGACCAAGAAGACTACACAGAAAGGGTAAGAGAGCGGCTGCATGCTGACCACGCTGCCCCTCCCCACGGCTGGCACAGCACCATGCCAGGGTCTCCCCTGAGCCTCCAGTCCCTCCAGTGGGAATGGAGTGTCCAGGGGCAATATCTAACCTCCTTGGTTTGGTGGGTTATTAGTGGGGGCCCCTACTCTGGTTTGGCCCCACAGGGATCACAGGGGAATCTGTGGGCTGTACCACTGGAGCCTGATTGAGACAGGGAAGTGAGGAGGGGCTTCCAGTGATCAGCACCTGGGTTTTGGAGGAGAATTCCTACCTCCAGAACCTGAGTGGTAGTCCCAACCAGCAGCTCCTCTGCACAGTCAGGTCAGTGGCACAGTATGATGGGGGAATTCTGGCTCCCAAAGGAGGAATTTTGCCCCAGGGCCTGGTCTACCCCTTCCTGGGTGGAAGAGCTGAGCCCTACCCCTACCTGCTGCAGATCAAGGCTCCTGGTCCCTCCTGACCAGAAAGTCTGTTTGGAAAAATTCTGGAGTTGCCTGCAATGGTCCCTACCCATTCTGCCAGGTAGGAGCCAGTAAGACAGCCCTGCCCAATGCAGAGAGCAGGCCCTTGGCCCCATCTGACAAGAAGGGCAGGTGAGAACAGCTGGAATTTGTGTTATCCAGCAATTCTTGAGCTGAGAGGTGTGCAGGCACAGCTGATTGCTCTCAGAGCCAAGCCAGCGGTCCAGTTCAGCCAGTGAACTTGGGGTACGTGTTGGCTTGAGTCAAAACCACAAGCCAATAAACTGAGCCACCTAGAAGAAATGGGAAAATTTTTAGGAACATACAAACTACCAAGACTAAGTGAAGAAATAGAAAGTCTGAATAGAATAACTACTAGTAAATGGTGATAAGCCCAGGACCAGATGGCTCCAGTCGTGAATTTTTAGCAAACATTTAATGAGAAACAATGCCAATCCTTCTTAAAGTCTTCCAAAAAAAAATTAAAGAGGAAGAACACTATCAAACACTATCATATTTTATGAGGCCTTATGCTGATAGAAAAAGACACTACCAGAAAAGAAAACTACAGGTTAATATCCCTGATGAATACATATGCAAAAATTCTCAATAAAGTACTAGTAAACCCAGTTCAGCAGTGCACAACAAGATTCATTCACCATGATCAAGTGGGATTTACATCTGGGATGCAAGGATGGCTCACAGACAAATTAACCAATATGATATATCACTTAGTCAAATAAAACAAAAAAAATCATAGCATCTCAAAGGCACAAAAAAAGCATTTGACAATATTCAACATCCGTCCATGATTAAAAAGTCTTAGCAAATTAGGTATAGGAGGGATGTGCCACACATAACAAAGGCCTATATGATAAGCCCACAGCTACTACACCCAAGAGTGAAATGGTTAAAGCTTTTCCTTGAAGATGAAAAATAAGACAAGGGTGCTCAAACTCACTTATATTCAACAATAGTACTGGAATTCTTGACAGCATTCATGAAGTAAAAGTAATAAAAGCCATCAAAATTGAGAAGGAAAATTATCTATATTTGCAGATGACTCAATTTTATACATAGAAAAAACACTGACAACTCAACCAACCCCCACCCCAAACCCCGTTAGACCTAATTCAGTAAAATTCAGTAAAACTGCAGGACACAGAATTAACATAAAAAATCAGTAGCATTGCTATACACTACTGAAGATTTAGCTGAAAAAGACAATCTCATTTACAACTGTATCAAAATAAATACTTAGAAATAAACTTAACCAAGGACACTAAAGATTTTTTTCTCTGAAACTAAAGTACACTGATGAAAGAAATTGAAGATAATACAAATAAATATTCATGGATTGAAAGAAATAATACTGTTAAAATGTCCATATTACCAAAGGCATCTGTAGATTCAATGTAATCTCTATCAAGATTCCAATGACATTTTTTTATAGTAGGAAAAACAATCTAAAGCTTATGTAGAACCACAAAAGGCCCCAAATTGCCAAAGTAATCCTGAGAAAGAGCAAAGGAGGCATCACACTCATTGTGAATCACACTTCCTGATTTTAAGCTTTACCATAAAGCTATAGTCATCCAAACAGTGTGGTACTGGCATAAAATCATAGAAAAAAGGCTCCTTGACATTAGTCTTAGCAATGATTTTTTGGATATGACACCTAAACATCAGCAACAAAAGCAAAAATTAACAAGTGGGGCTACATCAAACTGACAAGCTTCTGCAGAGCAAAAGAACAAAATGAAAAGACAACCTATGGAATGGGAAAAAATTTATGGAAGCCGTTAAAGAGTTAATACTCAAGATATATACTAAATTCATACTATTCAATAGCAAAAAAATAAGTAATCTAATTAAAAAATGGGCAAAAGCCCTTAACAGCCATTTTTCCAAATAAGATATGTGAAAGGCTAACAGTTACATGAAACTATGCTCAACATCACCAGTCATTAGGGAAATGCAAATCAAAACTACCGATACATATGATACCACCTCACATCTATTAGGGTAGATGTCATCAAAAAGACATGAAATAAATGTTAGCAAGAATGTGGAGAAAAGAGAACCCTGAGCGCTACTGATGAGAATATAAACTGGTACAGCCACTGTGGAAAAACAGTATGGAGAATCCTCAAAAAATTAAAACTAGAATCCTCAAAAAATAAAAAATTAAAAATAGAGTTGCTGGATCTATATGATCCCGCAGCTCCATCTTGGGTACATATTCAAAGGAAACCAAAACACTAAACTCAAAAAGATATCTGCAGCACCCCATGTTCATAGCAGCATTGCTTAAAATATCCAAGACATGGAAAAAACCTAAGTGTCCATCGACAGACGAAAGGATAAAGCTATAGTATATTTTACACACACACACACACACACACACACACACACACACACACATACTCTCTGAAATACTACTCAGACATAAAAAATGAGGAAATATTGCCATTTGTGACAGTGTGGATGGACCCTGAGTACACTGTACTAAATGAAATATATCAGACAGAAAGACAAACACTAAATACCATATGATCTCAGAAGTAGAATTTAAAAGGAACACCGCCCCCCCCCCCCGACATTTGTTGTTAGCAGAGGTGGGGGTTGGGGGAGAAGGAATTGGAGAACAGGGCCAGAAGGCACCAACTCCCAGTTACAAGATAAGTAAGTACTAGGAATGTGATACACAGCACGGGGACTATAGCTAATGCTGCTGTGTGCTATATATGGAGATTGTTAACAGAGTAAATCCTAAGAATTCTTATCACAAGGGAAGTGATCTTTTTCTTTTTACTTTTACTTTTTATTGTATCTATGAGATGACAGATGATAAATAAACTTAATGCGGTAATCACAATATATGTATGTCAAACTATTAGGTTGTGTGTACCTTAAAGTTATACAGTGATGTATGTCAATTATATTTAGATAAAATTGGGGAAAATGAAAGGGCAGGAAAGCTACAATGCTGAAAAAAAAATTTTTTTTTTGGTTCTCTCCCTGCTGAAATCTTTAGTATGAAAGATTTGGAGGGAGCATAGCAGTACATGAAATAACACAGAGTAATTGTAACGATGTTAATTATTCTTAAAAAAACCAGAACTTTAAATATGTGAGAATCTTCTAATATAAAATACTCTGTCCATGTAAATAAAGCAAGTATAACTGTTTTAGAATACAAAATTTGAGCATGCTCTGCTGAGCAGTTCCAATTAAGTACAGGGACAGTTTATTCTTTTTCTGCAATACATTGTATGGAGTAGGGAATACCTGGTGAATGGTAAATACTTAGGATAAAGAGGTAATGGCTTTTCCATTATCAAAACATAATTAACTTCATGCATTTCTCGCAGTTATCAACTCTTGGAAGCCTCTGCCTAATACTGAGGACCGACTTTAATTTCTTCCATTTGGCAGTGTCCATCTACAAAAGTAAATACATAATAATACATTTTTAAAGAACGACACCATAAATCTACCAAACAGAACTATGCATTTATTTTGAAAAATAAATAGGATAAATATTTGATATTTTAAAATTTAATTCTTTAATGTGATGTTTTTCACATCAGACACATAAACTGTTTTTCAGACTTTTGAACATCTTACAAAACATAATTTACATATATGTTCATTTAGACTACTTATTAGGAGTAAACCTAATACTGAAATTTATATAAAAGGTTACATTTATTGCTTGTTAAACTCTGCTGTGCTTTCACAGGGACTGGAAAGAATATAGCCAATTTGACGAGACTAAAATCTCTAACAGTACATTCTTGTTTTAAATCAAACATCAATCAGGAAGTGTTTTACTTAGGGCAGTTGGTTTCAAACATAGGGAATAAACCAATGTAAAACTAACCAAGGCAAATTACTTAACTAGTAATATTCAGAGCTCAAGTGACTTAGTCTTTCATTGTATTCAGGTAAATTTAGTGATATGAAGTAGGTAAGAATTTTGATCATAATCCAGCAATCGATAAAGGAACATTTTTAGAGTACAAGAAGGTGAAGAGGAGGAAAACTCTGATACACATTTCTATTCTTTAAAAGCACACAATCAGTTTCTTTCCTTAAAAATTAATCTGAACTGTTCTTTAATTTAAGTATATAAATTACAATCAAACTTGCCTCTATTCTGATATGAATTTCCTAGTTTATTCCTAGAAAATATTCCAACTTTGAAACGTATCTTAAGCATTTCATTTATTTAAAGAACTTTCTTCTATTTTGATATATTAGCCTTTACATGTCTACCTATGACAATCTCCTACTTGGCATAATCTAGTAACTCCTGAGCTTCCACCATTCTGACTTCCATCTAGCCTTTTATTGCATGTTAAAGCAAAATCAGAATCTCTGCCTCATCAGGCATTTCCCCCTCTCTGGCACTGCTTCTCCAATATGGCCAATTATAAGAAAATAATATAGATATAAAATTATAAGAAAAGTCACCTAATTCCTGTTGTAATAACAGAACCAAAATTCACACAGACATATTCAAAAGCAGACCTTTTTCCTCCAGGGTGATCGACATAACCTGTATCTGAACTGATGTGTCTGTCTGTTAAAGGTAGACAGTGACAATCAAACTCCTCTTTTTAATAACTAGGTTGTAAGGAGGTTATCCAATAAATTAATTTTGGAAGAAGAAACCAAGCTATGTTAACCGGTACAGAAAAAAAAACTGAAATAGTTCAGGTTTAAAGAACAAAACATTGAGACAAATTACTTATGTGATTCAAAGAGACTATATAAAAAAGATTTTTTCACTGAGGGGAAGATAGATAAAGCACTTAAACCTACAGTTAGATAGTATTTCCACAATGCCTCATTGAAGTAGGTGCTTAATAAAATTAGTAGATCAAATTAATTGATGTCCTTTCAGAATGGCTCTGGACCTCTGGTGTCTTGTTCTAGGATCTACCTGGTTTGTACGAAAGCGACCTGTCTGCAAAAGGTCAGGTCTGTTGTGTCCTCTGTCCACTGCGGTGACTGACGGGAAAGCTGATGCTCTGCAGGCTGGTGTGGTAAGGAAAGTTCCTGAGTACCCAGAAGACTCAGCCACAGAACTGAAACACTTACCTCACTCATCTAGAAATCCAGAGTAGGCCCTGGCTGGTGTAGCTCAGTGGATTGAGCACAGGCTGGGAACCTAAGGGTTGCCAGTTCAATTCCCAATCAGGGCACATGCCTGGGTTGAGGGCCAGGTTCCCAAAAGGGGACATGCAAGAGGCAACCGCACATTGATATTTCTCTCCCTCTCTTTCTCCTTCCCTTCCCCTCTCTCTAAAAATAAACAGATAAAATCTTTTATTAAAAAAAAAAAAAATAGAAATCCAGAGTAGTTATTTTACCCTCCTCAGATGGTCATTTTGAGGATCAAATGGCACACCCTTAGCAGAGTGTGAGGAAGACAGACCATTAATGAAAGGTAATTTCTCTACCCAAAGTACATCTTTATACTCCATGTGAATACTTGCCCTTCCATAAGCACAGACTAAGTATTCCGTACACTTCAAGTCTAAGAAAATAATTTTGTTTTTCCTAAAGCTCTATTGCCAAAAACATGTTATAGGTGAACAGAGAAATGAAGACAAAACTGTGCTGTATGCTGGTGTGTGAAATGGCAATCATATTGGGACGAAATTTACACAACGGATGCATTAGGCTGTTCTGTGACTTAAATACTACTTTACCAAGCCTCAGGTATGCAGTTCAATATTTTCTCCTTAGTTAGCCTTTTACAGCTACCCAAAACATGTGTTCGTTCTCTAATATGGAATAGAAGCAAACTGCTGAACGCAGAAGATAAATGGAAAATTTAATTAATTAAAACCTAACTTTCTAAATGTTAAATATTAATTTTATTTATTAGTATAGCTTTTCTCTTATGAAAAGCTAACACAATAAAGGTCAGAAAATTTCATTGATTTTTTTTTTTAGGTCCAGAGTAACTATTCACTAACAAAGATAATTTTTAACTTTAACATTAGTAATTTAGACAGCCTATCTTTATCTGGCCACATCGCATACTTTATATAAAAAATTAGCAAGAAAGTTTATGTTGGACTAATTTAAGTGAATGGCAAGTTTTTTTTCTAGTAGGTGAAATATTTATTTGCCTGTATTGCTTCTTAAATGCATCTTTAATTTTAAAAATAAAACAAGATATAAAAGCAGCTGGTTTATTCTTTTGATTTATTGTACGTATTAAAAGTTACTTTCTTGAGATGGCACATTGGCAGGTTTAATGTTTACTGACACTAGGAATATCTAAAAGATACTGTTTTTGAAAGTTTGGTTATCCAGAAAGAATGAGAAAAAATAAAGAGTCTTTCTACAGTCTGAAAAGTGATTTTTTCATAAAAAGTGGAGAGGAAACAGACCATTTTTGATAAAGAAATGAGGCAGGTTCAAATTAAAAATACAAATTTAAATGAAGTAATTTTATAAAATATGAAAACTAGCTAAATTACATGCAGAATTATTTAATCAATAATAAGAGAGGAACAGCAGTGGAACTTAAATATGATAGGATTTATCCATAATAAATAAACATTTTTAGTGCAAATAGTGCAGGAAAGTTTCTCAAAGTCAAGATCATAGCAATCATTCTGATCTGTACAAAATCAGTCTCGGTTCTGTGTACAATCTATATAGTGTATCTATGAATTCAGCTGCTAGGATGAATGCCAATTTGCAAATCATAAATATAAATGTGCTTAGTTATGTGTCCCATTCCTCTCTTGGCCGTTCATGTTTTCGGGAAAATCTGGAAAGAAAAGAAAATTTAAAAAACTCCTAAGAGTTAATTTAAGATAATAAATTTGCATCCCTTTCCATCCTTTTCCCATTAAGCCTGACCTATGGGTCACATAAAAGAATAATGTGACCATGAGGGAAAAGAGGTGGGGAAAGGATTCTAGCATGTTCATATAAACAAGCAATTACTCAGTGCCCATTTTCTTCTCGACCTGTGAGAGACACACACTGAATATTAAAAATCAACCCGTACCCTCAGGGACCGACAGTATGATCGATCTATAAAGTAAGATATAAAACAATTCAACATTGGCACTAATCTTAAACACAACAAGACTGAGAAGCGGCAGACAAACTGGAGACAGAAATGCCTGTTATTTCCTTCCCTGTAGTCTGCTCCCTTTTTTAGGGACCTTCTTGTGCTCCCTTCTCAAAGTCCACTCCTTCAGCCCAGTCGAGTGGGCAGAGGACCACATGACACCAATCTCCAAGCCAAACTGATGACCCCCCCAGCCTGGGCCAGAGCCTCTAGTCATGTTTTCCCTCAGGTGACTGAGCTCTACTTTCTTGTATTTGGCTCGGTTCTACATCCTAGAGTCACCCAGTAACATTGCTTTTTACTTAAAACTCGGGGTGGCAATTAGTTCTTACAACCGAAGCACTCCCTGAACAAGACAGATGGAGAGGGAAGGGAAGGCTGTCTTGAAATCAAGAAAAACCATGAACAGAAACATGGTGTAGACAAAGTAATATGACACGTGAGACAACATAAGGGAAAACATGGAAAATTAAAATGCACAATCTCAAGTACATGTCAGATTAAGGAAGACTTAAAACCAGAGAGAAAAACATGGTGCTGATACTGTCATCGGTAGGGGCCCAGCACAGGTTCTAGAGCAGAGAAACTAGAGCACCCAGCAGCGCTGCCAGAAGGTTCGTCTGTCGGTCCTGTGCAGGAAGGAGAAACCCTGAGGTCAGGGGACTGGCAAGGGCATTACTGGAATAATCCTGGTGTGACATGGAAGAGAGACAGATTGGAAGTTCATTTTAAAGGAAGAAATGACAAAGAAGACTACTGAGGACACAGTATATGCCACAAACTAGCTGAGAGAAAGGAACTAATTATAGTTCACAATACATAAGTAGCTACCGAAGTTGCAAAAAACATTTCATTTAAGCGAACATCACCCTAAGAAAATACCCAAAAAGTTTCTACTGGCTATGGGCTTATAATCTAACATTATGCTTAATACATGAGGGAAAATATGCTACATGTTACACAGCATAAGATCTGTAATGACAACACTACATTTAAAGTTGGTAGAACAGGCTCCTGTGATTAAATCAAAGGGCAGCCATGAAACAGCCTTGAGACGTGAACCGTCTGGAATACAACTTACCTACAGGGGAGCGTGGAACTGGCTGTGCAGTGCTATCACCTGCTGAAGCTTCTCTTCCTTGGCTCTTCTACAGTGGCAAATCTAGAAGATAAATTATTGCAAATACCAGTCACTTCTCCAACAATGTGCCTACTACTTCCCACATTACGAAAGAATTCTAAGACTCTTTTAACCTATTTACAGTTAAGTTTTGAATGTTTAAAGCAGTTCAGAATTTAAGAACTAAAAATTAATTTTGGCAAATAACCTTTACATGTAAACTTCCAGAATATAAAACAAACTGATGCTTTATATTAATTCTAATTATGTTATATCAAATATTTGTTTTAAAAATACAAAAATAAACCCTAACATTATTAACCAGGGAAGCTAACAAATAAAAACTCCAAGGTACAGTTACATAGTATCAAAGAACAATAGATGAAATATCAATGCCACTTACACTAGTGCTATAACCATAGTTGTTACTGTCCCTGAACTTCCAATTTCTCTCATGAAACGGGGGATAATAAAACCTGCCCCACCTTCCTGAACAGAATAAGCATGTATATACATAGCACATATGTTTTACAAGTTTAGTGACAAAAGTTTATTTTTATTTATTATTATTATTTACCTTCACTGGAGGACATTTTTTTCCCTGCTTCTAGAGAGAGAGGGAGGGAGAAAGGGAGAGAAACATCGATGCAAGAGAAAAGCATCGACTGGTTGCCTCCCATATGAGCCCAGACCAGGAACTGAACTCACAACCTAGGCATTATGCCTTAACCAGGAATTGAACCTACAAACTGTCAGTTACAGGACTCTCCTTTAAGCAACTGAGCCACCCTGGCCAGGGCTAAAAGGCGAGGTTTCAGAGGAATTAGGTAAATATGTAGAACTCCATCAAAGGGCGCAATACTGCTAAGCACACTTTTTGACTTTTATTTAAATATAGTGGAAATAATCATCAAACAGAAACTATCCCAGAATGTTTTTAATAATGTTAAAAAAGTTCATCTCTATAGCGTGTTCTCTCTGGAAGTAACTTGTGAAACAGACTGTTTAGGAGTATACTACAACTATTCAGACTGCACTTGCGCCGATTTACGACCTTTACTACAGAATGACACAGACACTACCATTTCTGAAACAGAACTATTATTTGATTTACCTGCTTGTGTACTCACAACAAGCAGATTTAAAGTGACAGTAGGATGCTGCTATCATTCTCAATAGAGGCTCTTCAGTTTCCTTTCATGGCACTCAAAACTGCATCTCAGTAACGTGCTAACATTTCTTTACTCATGAATATACTTAATTTGATATTACGCTGCCACTTGTCCTCAACTGAAGAGTGTTACATACTGTTCTCTTTTCCATGAAGCTACTCAGAAAATCATCTACTTCAGTTTTTCCCTCTAAGAAATCTTCAGCAATGTTATCAGATTCTTCCTCAGCTTCATGTGCAGCTACTTTTAATCTTGCCTGTAGGGCACTTGCACTACAGCTCTGCAAAAAAAAAAAAAATCAGGTGCTATATTAGTTTATAATGATCAGGAAAAGTCCTTAGAGAGAAAGAAACGAGGCAGAGGTAGGGAGAAGCAATTCATTATCCGTGCCACGTAGGCTTTTTGAGGAAACCTGCCACCACGAGGCCCTCTACTTTTGGATACAGGTGGACACCTAACACAAGAGAAACCAATCCACGGGCTGCAAACTATTAAATAAAAGCAACTGGGCAAATCACTGTCCTCTCTTGGAATTCAGTATTCAGATCACTGTAGGTACCCTCCAGGGCAATTCCCAATGAACCCTAACTCCTGGTATTTTCTGCCCTCGTGTAATCTTCCTCCCCTTGAATGTGTGCTGAACAAAATATGACAAAAGCAATGGGATTGAATTTAGCCAAAGAGGTGAAAACTACAAAACACTGCTGAAAGAAATTGAAGATGACATTAAAAAATGGAAAGACAAAGCAATAGCTTGTTCAGATACATGGCCAAATATTTTCATAATGTGTGCCAGGACAGTTCGGTGGGGAAAGGACAGGCTTCAACTACTGGTACTGGACAAACTGGGTATCCACATGCAGAATGTAGCTGAACCCCTACCTTACCTCATGCAAAAACTAATTCAAAATGAATCCAAGAACTAAATATAGGAACTAAATCTATTTTAAATAATAGTCACCTTAGTGGGTGTGAGGTAGTAAACTCATTATCATACATCACGCACAGAAACGTATAGGAAGGCACCATCTTCTTAACACTCTTGCCAACAATGGTTATCTACTTTTACAAGTTTGGCTCACACAGATGCTGTAATTTTGCTTATTATTATCAGAAGGTTGAGCATCTTTTTAAATGCTTACATTTACTTGTTCCTTATACTATTTATTGAGTACCTACCATGTGTGAAGCACTGGACCAGGTACTAGGTATAGTGGGGGAATAAAACAGGACAGGTTCCTGGACTCCTGGCACAGAAGTCTAGTGGAGTGGTTTCCACACTGCAGAGTGTAGAAGACTCCTCATCTGCGAACATCTAGAGAAGAGCTTAGGAACCATGTTTTTTTAAAATTTTTTTTAAGCATTTCAAGAATCACTTCAAATAATTTTTATGTAAATGGTCCAGGAGGCAGAATAACTGTTACATCAAAATACTTACTGGACATTTTTATTTCTCCTTTTGTGAGTTTCCTATTCTTTTGCCTATTCGTAAGTGGTATTTATGAACTGTTGGCATTAACATGTCATATACGTAAGAAGTATTTGTTCCCTTTTCTTCAGTTTTGATTTTATGATCTTCAATATAACAAGTTTTAAATTTATATAAACTTTTAAACATATCAATTCTTTCTTTTATGCTCCTGCCTATTCTATCATGCCTACAAAGGGTTTTTCCTACATAAATCTTTTTTAAAAATCCTAGGAGACTGTTGCCTTTCATGATTTTATGGTTTCTAGTTAAATACTCTAGCAGAGATGTCCAACCTTTTGGTGTTTCTGGGCCACACTAGAAGAGCTGTCTTGGGTCACACATTTGATACACAAACACTAATAAAAACTGATGCAAAAAAAAAGGTTTTAAGTAACTTTAAGGTTTTTTGTTGGGCTCCATTCATAGCCATCCTGGGCCGCACATGGCCTGAAGGCCACAGGTTGGACATCCCTGCAGAGTCTGTTACTGTGATGGTATGATGTAGGAATCTTTTTCCTGAATGGATGGCCAATTATATTTATTAAATCCTCAGTTGTTCCTAATTTCACTTGTACCCACGAGTCTGTTCCATAGAACTATTTCTCTCTTCCTACAAAACTACTCAACTGTTTAAACGATGCAGTTTTACAGTGTACTTTGATATTGGGAAAGGGAGGTCATCCTCATTGCTTCTTTTTGTTCAAGCTCTCCTGACTATGTTTACCCATTTGGTGTTTCTAATAAACTTTAGACTAAAGTAGTCAAAATTAAAAAAAAAAAAACACTCTTGGGATTTTTTATTGTAAGCATATTAAATTTTTAGGTTATTTTGGAGAGAATGAAATTTTTATAATATTAAATCTTTCAGTCCATGAATATTACATGTTGCTTCATTTACTCAAGTGTTCTTTTAGGCTATCCGGCAAAGTTTCCTAACTTTACAAAGTGTCTGGACAAGGAATGATGCTGACTATTGTGAAAAGCTTCTTCAGTATCTACTAAGCTCAAATATGCATCTAAGAGTACTGCAGTTGGCCCTCTCCGAGTTTCGGGTTAAGAATGAGGGAAGACTGTTTGCTTCCTGACTTTGATACTTTCTATTTATCAGAACTTAGGAAAGTTATTTATTATCCCTCTCCTAGGTTTATCTGTAAAACAGAAAAACGGTAATACCTACACCTCAAAGGTTTGGGGGAAATAATGGACAATATGTCAATTGCTTAGTGCAATGCAAAACACATAATAATTGCTCAATGTTAGCTATTATTTTTTTAATTCTAAAGAATGACCACATCTGAAATCTATTTTAAATTTATATTCTCCTTTACCATCATTTTTTGCTGTTGTTTTATTTCTGTTTTATGTTTTATTACATTGAGTTTACCTTCCAGAAACCCCAATTATAAAGGAAATAGAATATTGTTAACTATGAGGTTACTGATATGACATAAAGATGACGTCCTCTATTCTCTTTTATTTTTACAGATTTAGTTTTTCAAAATTGAGTGGAGTTTTAAAAATGCTTTTGATTTTTCATATAACCAGATTTCTAGCATAAAATTTATTATTTGTGGTAAATTATACATTTATGTATTTTTCTATTTGCTCACTTTTCTTTTAAGGTATCTATAGAGAAGCTTACAAGTAAGTCTAGTTATAGTTTTTTTGTTGTTACATTTTATTCCAAGAGTTAAACCCGCTTTATAATAACTTTCCCTGAAAAGTTATTTAAGGGGCCTTTAATACTTTTCTGTTTAATACTTTTCAAATAACCTCTTACATGAGCACAAATGACTTATAATAGCTCATAACTGAGACTTGTTCATCAGCATTTAAGGTATCATGCCTTATAAAGTAAGACTCCTAATAAATGCTTTCTGATAAAAATGAAAGTAAGAACGTGGCTGACACACATTCAGATTAAAAATGCTTATGGTAAAGGAAAGAGCTACGCAATCTTACCTCACTAAGTTCATGCTGTCTTTGCATCTTCTTTTCAAAAGCAGATTTCATTTGTGTAAGTAATTCATACTAAAAGAGAAAATAAATGTGTTGTTTTCTTCTATTTTTAAATTACATGAATTTCTTCAAAATGAGAACTCACCTTATCTAAAACAGTTTGCCTTTTGGCTTCCAAGCTGGGCTCCAAAAGCAAATTTTTTCCTGTAAGATAAATTTCTGTTTTATTTCTAGGTAAAAATAACATTTTTCTTAAGAAATTTAAGAAATAAGGGAAGACATACTTGCTAGCTCCTCGATACTTTTTACTAAGTCATCCTTGTCACTAATAATTTGTTTTAGTTGAGGCAAAGTCAGAAACTGTTCCAGCAGTATCTCCTCCTGTTCATTCATGTCTGTAAGTTGTGACACGCTGGAAACAGAAATGTGTTAGCGAGCATCAGTCATCTAGTTCTTCTGCATTATGATAAATACTGACTTCTTACTTTTCTTCAGCTGATAGGGTTCAAGATAATTTTTGCACTACGCATACACACAAGTGAAATTATAACCTTAAAAACAAATAAAATATCACGGAACATAAAGTAGTCTGAATGCAGTGTCAAATCACTTTAGGACTATGAAGACTAGGGTGCAGGAACAGCCGTATCAAACACCAAGCTTTTTTTATCCTTGCCCAAGGACATTTTTTCATTGCTTTTATCGAGGAAGGAAGAATAAGAGAGACGGAGTGGGGAATGAGGGGGCAGGGGAAGGGGGGGAGAGAGAGAGAGGAAATATCGATGTGAGAGAAATGTCAATCAGTTGACTCTTATATGCGCCCCAACAGGGGACTGAACCCGCAGCCTGAACCTGGGTATGTGCCCTAACTGGGAATCAAACCCCTGCCTTTCAGTCTACAGGACAACGCTCCAACCAAATGAACCACACTGGCCAGGACTCAACCTCCTGAGTTTAGCCTATGTGGCTGTACCAATAAAAGATATGTATATGTGTTGCATATTTAACCTTAGAAGGCTAAAACAAATCAAAAATCAGTATCCACAGGGTCAAAGAGGCAGCTGGGTAAGAATGGAAGCTAAACTTTTCTGAACGTATCTTTTAGTTTTGACTGCAAATCCATACAAAAGCAATGTATGATTAAAAATCAAGATTAAAGAAAAAAGTTGTCTCTAAAATTCAAAGCAAACTTTGAATCTCTTAAGTTACATAATCATCCAGAAAAGTATTATTTGAAGAGACTTTAAAAAATAGTATTTGGCTATACATCCCTTGTGTGGTATAAGAAGTGTACCACAGTGTAAAAAGAAGTGTAAAAACAAAAACAAATCATCAAAATCTTATCCTGCACTTGGTATTCATAGTAATAATATTGGTATTGATATTTTTCAACATTTAGTATACATTTATTGAACATATAAATGAGTGGTTGAAAGAATAAATGATTCCAATGAACATTTATTGAGTTCCTACAAGCACAGCTCAAAAACTAAGACTGAAGAGAATTTACATCAATTTAATTTAGAGTTTGCCATTAAAACCACAATCTTCAAACTGCAGATAAATTGGCAACATAATGACCCCCAGCCCATAACAAAGGTCCTGAGGAACTATTCCAGTGAGCTTCGTCAGCAAACTTCTGGTTATGAAATCAGACCTTGTTCCCTTGGATCCTGCCTCCTCTGGAAGTCTCGTCATCCTTTCTTTGTGACTCTCTCTCCCACTTAGAGTGTGCTCTGGCTTCTGCCAAATGCTCTGAGCACCCTTCTGCCAGACTGATTTCCCAAAGAAAGTGCAAGAGTAATTCTGGCATCTTTTGGCTGGTATTGTTATTTTGAAAAAGAGTAAGTAGCTTTCAGAGAAACAGCTGACTTCAGGTCAGGGAAAAGAAATGTTCATAGTCAGCCCATGGAAACTTTGTTTTGCCAGAATGATACAGAAGCCAACTTGAAGAGTTTCCTATTGATTAAAGATAGGACTTTTACCAAAAAGAATGGTTGCAATGGACTAAAACAATCAAATATACTTTTTAAAATGTATGAGTTCTTAGTAACACAAGAACAATCACAAAAACAAACAAACAAAAAAATCCTTGCGTATCAGAACCTTTGGAGATTGCTTATGCACCAACTCATAATTGTGAAAATTGGTAACAGAGGAAAAAAATCAAGCATTTATCTTGTCTTTCCTATATCACATTTCAATAAAACTAAATAGCTGATTTAGGAAAGTTCTTCACAGAACTCTGGCAGTAGGAAACCACATTTGCAACCCTTAATGAAGTTCTGGATAAACATGATGTCAGGCACTGTCAACTTGGTCCTATCTTAATGTCCCTAAAAAGAGGACACCAGGATGTCACTGCGGCCTTGTGCAATATACAAGGAAGTAGGAAACTTCCAAAAGACTTCAACCTAAATCTTTTTTTCAGCTTTACTGAGATAACTGACATGTAACACTGTGTAAGTTTATGGTATATAACACAATTTGATAAAAACTGAATCTAACTCTAATCAAAACTTTAGCTATAGCCACCAACAGAAGGAAATATGGGAAATAGAGAAACATCTTCAATGGTACCACAAGAATGCAATCAGGCAGAAACAGGATATGGGAGATCCCATAGGAAAAGTACCAATCCTTCAATAAATACATTAATAATATATGTGTAATTTATATTAATATATTTATGTTTATGGATATACATATATGTATGTATAAATGTGTGTAGGGATGTGTGTGTGTATAAAAAGATGGGGGAAAATGGTACACCATAAAAAGAAACTTAGTAAGAGATATGGTATGCAAATGCAATAGGTAGACCTTGTTTTAAATCCTGATTCAAAGAAACTACCAACAAAAAGATTTGATTATTAAGACCCTGAGGAAGTAAGATTAATATTAAATAATTATTAATTTTGTTAGGTATGATTATGATGTAGATTGGATTATGATAAAGAAAAAGTCCTTATCTGGTATAGAAATTTAATGAAGAACTTGTGGGTAAAAATGACATATTTGATATTTGGTTTAAAATACTCATGACCCATACCCATACTTCCTAAAAGTAAAGCTGGAAGAAGGGTATATGAAGCAAGTCATGCAAAGAGGTTCACCTTTTTGTATTTTTGACATTTTCAAAGTAGTGTTTTTAAAAAGGAAGGAAGAAAAAAAGAATCCTTTATAACGTGACAGCAATAATACTAGCTACTTCATGGAGCTGTAGCAAGCATTACAATGCCTAAAACCCTTAACATATATGTCATGTATACTGTGAACATTCATTAATTTATGACTATTAGCAGAAAATAAGAAGTCACTATTTCCTTAAAATGATAGTAAAACACCAGGTTGAATAAAGCTAAACTTCTTTTTTTAACTATAATATTTCTTATAGGTATTTGGCTGTACAACCCTGATGGGACATATTTCAAAGTCAAAAAGACTTTCAGTCAAGATGGCAGCACAGTAATCACAGCTCGCCGCCTCATGCAACCACATAAAAATTACAACTAAACTAGAGAACCACCATCACTCAGAATCATCAAAAGTCGAGTTAAATGTAAGTCTGACAACTACAGAAGTAAAGAAACTACATCCATTCAGGTTGGGAGGAGAAGAGGAGACATGGAACAGCCTGGTCCCACACACACGTGTGGTGGATAAAAATCAGGAGGGACATCTCAGGAGCAAGAAGTCCCAGCCCCACACCAGGCCCCTCAGCCCAGGGTTCCAGTCTCAGGAAATAAGTCCCCATAACTTCTGGGTGCAAAAACCAGTGGCCATTGAGTCGCTGGAAGAAACTTCTGGAGTCCCAAGTAGTTCCTCTTAAAGAACCCGCACACAGACATACTCCTGTGAACTCCAGCACCAGCAGCTTGAAAGGTACCAGTGTCACGGAGGGAACTGAAGTGTCTGGCACCAAGATGAGATCGTGGGGACAGCTTTCTACCAGACAGAGTGAGAGCAAAGGGCACTGTTCTTTTTCTGAGGCCACCACACACAGAGCCACAGAGCTGGCAGATAAAGGGCTTCCCAGACAAGGAAAAACTAAAGGAGTTCACTGTTACCAAAGCATTATTATATGAAATGTTACAGGGACTTATTTAAGAAAAAGAATATAAAAACTATGAACAATAAAATGGCAAAAATACATATTTATCAACAATTGAATCTAAAAAAACAACTAAGCAAAGAGGAGGAGCAGAGACAGAATCATGGATATGGAGAATGTTTTGATGGTTGCCAGATGGAAGCGGGGTTAAGGAAAATGGGTGAAGAGGTGAGGGGATTAAGAAGTACAAACAGGTAGTTACAGAACAGCCATGGGGATGTAAAGTACAGTATAGGAAATAGAGTGGCCATAGACCTTATACAAATGACCAGTGGACATGAACAAAGGTGTGGGGACTGCGTGAGGGAATTGGGGCTGCTGGGTGGGGGGGCAAAAGGGGGAAAATTGGGACAACTATAATAGCATAATCAGTAAAATGTAATTTTTAAAAAGACAAAAAGAACTGCAAAATTTTTTTAAATTGAATTTGGTAGTCTCATTAACAAGAGCTTTATGAGTATTGTGAACTTTCAACGGGGACTGAAAAGATGCAATGTTTTCCAAAGTTGAGTGGCCACAAAACATGTTTTTTTCCATGGACCATCTAACAGAAGTGTTCCACAAAAATTGTACCTTAAACTTGAATACTACAAACTTATTTCCCATAAAACTGAATAAAATTTGGCTCTATAAAGTCACCTTCCTATTACTTTATGAGAACTTTAATCTATTTTTCTATGTACAAATGTCTGTCTACTAATGAAACAATGGAAAGGTCTAAAGTAGGCCAAGATATTTTTTGAAATCTCCATGGATAATGTACTAAGAAATAATTTTCGCAAGACTTTAAGCCACACAAGAGAAAGGGCATTGTTATCCTGGTAATTATTATATCATTTCCCGCACCTAGAAAAGTCCCTGGATAAATACTAGTCACTCAATAAATACAACCTATAAGACATAAAACTAATTGATTAATATGAAGATCTGGTTTGTATTTACAAATAAAAGAGACAGTGAATATCAATGTTACTCTAAAGTTCTTTACCTTAGTTCTGAGAGTTCTGGAAATGCATCAGGGACATCTGGCATCTTGTAACCAAAACCGTTTTGGTTTATCTAAAGAGAGTTTGAAATGGTATTGAATTTCAGCCATTTTTTTATTCTGTTTTCATCATCACATCTTCACCTTCACACTGTACACTGTTCTTACCCTTTATTCTGCCTGATTTCTTTACTGTATTTTTTTTTTCAGTGTATCTATCTTTATAGATATAGAGTTACTGGCTTTTTTGGGGAGTGGGGGAGTAGGTGTCATGCGAGTACCTTGTTTGGTCTCTTGGGCCAGTAGAGGCTGTAATATAAATCTCAAGTGTATCTGTGACGTGTGTGGCGAATTATCCGTGGATTTCATTGAAATATATTAATACATTTCTCTTAAACAAAAAGAATGACATATCAGAGAACATTAAGTTGACAAAGTCTAAATAGCTATAAACTAAGCTCAATGAGACAGTAGGGTAGATAAGGAATAGCGTATCCATCGTTTGAATATAGATCACTTTAAAATTGAAGACTTGTGCACTGGCTGGTGTGGCTCAGTGGATTGAGCGCTAGCTTGCGAACCAAAAGGTTGCCAGTTCAATACCCAGCCAGGGCACAGGCCTGAGTTGCAGGCCAGGTCCCAAGATGGGGGCAGAGGCAACCAATTGATGTTTCTCTACTCTTTCTCCTTTCCCCTTTCTCTAAAAGCAAACAAATAAAATATTTAAAAGTATCAGACTTTAAAATTGAAGACTTCATGAAAAGTTCTGTCATCTTGTTTATGCTTCTAACTGTAGTTGTTCATAATATTCATTAATACAACAATGAATGATTTTGGAAAACAATATCCACTTGGGTTTATATTTTAAATTTTCACAAACACTAAAGGTAGAAAAGTTGGGTGCTATTCACTAAGGGTTAAAAATGAAGGTTTTAAATCCCTTTTTATATTAAATGCCAAATATCAGTCTTTACCTCAGTAATGTCCCATATGGCAAGTTACCAGCTTAATTAGGGACCACACAATATTTTAAACTAATGGGACACTTGAACAATCAGTATGCTGTTGCTACTCTACAATCTACTTCTCCTAAAAGATAATTTCTCAAGCCTTTCCTAAGCCCTACACGACAGAACACCAGAGATCTTTTTATAGGGTTTCACAAACACATGGTCCAGTTCATGCCTCCATGCTTTTGTAATGTTGCTGCCTCTTCACAGAGGTTATAATGCTTTATGTAACCACTTGTCATTCTGGAAAATTCATTACCATGTATCAGAACATAAATCCACTCAATCTCATCTGCCTCATTTTAACTGAGCACCTAATATCTCCATTGGGCAATATCTCACATTTTCCATTTTTATTCTACCTTGGTCCCTAGGGGCCATTTTTTTAACCATGTCTTCTACTCTATTGGATGTTCCTTATTTATAATTATTTCGTTACATGTTGGTGACTTTCCGAGTTTGTTAATTGAGTTGAAAATGGAATTAAATAATCTTTTTATCTTTTGTGCTTAACTTAGCAGCTGGCACAAGGAGACATATAGTAAGTGTTTGTTAATTAAATTAATGTCTCAAAGGTACAAAATTTAGCTAACTGAAGATACCGACCTGTGCTGAAGTATCTGTTGTAGGAACAGGTAACGGCAGATTTGAAAGGATGCCAAATGAAGGAGCCGCGGGTTTGGCTGTTGTATAACTTGTCGTTGATGAAGAAACAGTGTCAGCAACAGATAAAGAACTGATAGTCCTGTTAGCTTCTTGTGGGGGGTATGGAGGAAGAAATGGAAAACCCTGAGAAGCATAAGGAGGCATCCCACCTGGGTTACTGTATAGGCTAAAGATAAACAGAAACATCAGATTAGAATTTAGGGGTTAATCTGTAAAATTATTCCTATTGTTTTAACTAACAGTGGTCATAAGTTACAGATGGAATACATTTATAACAGATAACACTAGTTATATAACCAAATAAAATATTATATAAATTGATAAATTATGAACCACCCCCAATTTTTGGTTTCCATAAAAAAGAAAAATGTTTTAGAAAACCTACAATTCAACTTTGCGCATTCCACTGATATCAATCAATGTTTTCACAGAGAGAATGGTGAATAACATTTAATCCAGAAAATTTACTAAAGTGGAGGTTGACCAAATATGATCAAAAGTCAAGAATGATTTTCTAAAAATTCTAAAGGATAAGTAAATGTACAGATGAGCTGCTAAAAATGTTACAGTATAAAAAACAAGACGCATATGTAAAACAAGTATATGTTGGAAAAAGAAGTACAGAAGTTATGTACTTGGGATTTAATCAGAAAACAATGTTTGTTTTTGTAAGATAGTAATATGGGTTTTAGTTCAAGATGGTGATGTAGGAAGTTCCTGAACAAACTGAATCTTCAAGGTACATGTGGAACAATTTCCTCCGAAAGAAACCCTAAAAGCTAGCTGAGTGACAGCTACATACCAGGTGAATAAGAAAAAGCACACACTGAAGTGGGTAGGAGAGGATAAGATACAATCTTGCCATAAATCACCCCCTAGGCAGCGCAACATGCAATGGGGAAGGAACTCAAAACCCAGAATTTCTCCCTGAGGAGCAAAGGGTTTGAACCCCACAATGCGTACAGCTTTTAAGACCAGCCCTGGAAGATGAGCCCCCTAGTCACCTAGCTGTGAAAACCATTGGGACTTGTGTCCAAGAGCTCCCCAAGGCTACAGCAAACTGAGAAACAGCTTTTCAAGGGCTGACGTCTGGTGTACCGTTTTTGTGGGTGCTACTCAGAAGACGCCCTCTGACTGCCTCGCCCCGGGGGCCAGGGGAGCTGGAGTTCCTGGGTCCAGTGGGATGCAACAATCACAGAGATGGGTCATGGCAGACAGCAGAAAGAACCACCCCACCCCCGTCTTTCTATGAAAGAGGTCTATCTGCTTGTGCAGGAGCTTTGGCCTGACGGGCAGGTTTCAGGTTTGGGGCACGTCCAGAGACTGACAAAGGTGCTGTCAGGGACCACAGGTGGTAGCTGCCATCTTTGCACTTTCCCCTTGCCTCTCTACAGCCCACTCTAAGTCCCAGAAAGGGGCTTATACACTCATCTGGAACCTGACTTTTGAGACTGTCTCCATGGGGACACCACCAAATCGCCTGGATCCAGTGGCCAGGGCAACTGAAGCTTGTGTCGCACAGGACTATATATATTTGTGTAAGCCAAATGTTCTGAAGCCATGAAGCAGTGCTTTATAGGTTACCAACATGGAAAGCTCTCCAAGCCAGACCATTTAGGTGGGGGTGGGGGGGTTGTCACCATTTGTGCAAAAAAGGAGGGAATAAAATACTACATGGATGTATTTCCTTATATATGCATGAAATTCCATATTTTGACTGCTATTCATGTTTGTATGAATTCTATACATTCACAGCCAAACAAACAACTTTAGATGCCAATGAGAAGGAGAACTAAGTTGCAAGGGAAATAAAAATGGCAGGGTGACTTTCCACTTCATGCTTCTTTATACATTTTGATTTTTACTCTAGATGACTATATTATAGATTAAAAAATTAAGTTAAAATTTTTTCTAATGAGCTTGTTTATTTCAAAGACGTTCTCATCTATGGCTTAAAAATTTACTTTTATCTATAGGTATATAAGTGATATATATGTAGATATAACATAAGTTATTTAAAACAGTATGATCAGCATGAGAAAATACTTGTACTATCCTTGAATTACTCTCAGTAATTCTGAACCAATTTGTTTTATTTTGACCTTGTAGCATAGATGTATCAAATCTGCTTTTTAGTGATGTGCACTTTATTGTAGAACTTATTAGAAATAACAAACCTGCTAGCTTCTATTTTCAGATAAAGTGAATGAGTTAACATCTAGCGCTATCCTGACAGAAGATAGGAAATACAGTTTTTAGACAAAGAATACTTGTGAGTGCTCACTTTGGCAGCACATATGCTAAAATTGGAATAATACAGAGAAAATTAGCATAGCTCCTGCAAAAGCATAATAAACAAGTTTGTGAAGCATTCCATATTTTTTGAAAACGAAAAGATAAAGAGAACAAACAAAAATATTAGTGAGGCCCATGACTCCAGGACACAGACACAAGAGGCAAAGATGAGGGCTGGGGCTGATGTGCCCAGTGAACCTGATAATCTAGCTAAGTAGAGGTCCAGGCATTTTTGAAGATGCCTTGACTTGTGAACAAGAAAACGTTCTTTAAAGTTAAATAGAAGGACAGGGCAAAAAATTCAAGAATTATTCTGGAAAGAGAAAAGAACAAGAAGTTGCATCACCAGGCAGTTTCAGAACATTCAAGACAAAAAACATGTTACAAAGACCAAAAACCAAAATGGCACTGGACATCTTAGCACCAATAGCTATATATAAACAGTTCAGAGTGGAAAAACCACATCAACTTAGATATTGACCTGTACCAACTACTAAGTATTTCCAGATTTACGAACATGTCTCAAAATGTATGGACTTCCAAACATCCACGTTGTATTTTACAAAAATGTTCACAGTATTATTACTGGTCTCATCTGCTCTTGCAGAACCATGCCACTCCACTATCACGAGGAAAAGCCTGTTTTCCTCCCCTTGAACCTGGCCGAGATTTCGCAATTGTCCCAGAAAAGCAAATGTAAGCAGAAGTGAAAGACTTCATGCAACTACTTCATTATGACTTTCTCATAGGTGTCTCCCAGGATGCTCATGCTAGAAAACCAGCCATTATGCTATGAGGAAGCCCAGGACACAGAGACCACATCTAGTTATACCAGCTGACATAGGCAGCCAAGGCCTCGTGTGATGAGCAGGGGAGACAAGGGCTTCCTCTGATGAATCCTTCCTGAATTGAAGATTAGGGAGAACAACAAATATATTTATTATTTTCATTATGCCCACAATTTTGTAGCTAATTTGTTATGAAGCCTTAGTAACTAGAAAAGATTTCAGCAACTGGAAATGGAAAACTGAAAAAGATCTAAGAAAACAAAGCCAATGAAAAATGCAACTAAAATTAACTCCAGAAAAAGCAAGAAGTTATAACAGGGAAATGTCAATTATGATAAAGTATTTGGTTCAACAACAGTAAATTTGTAGAGAGTCCAAGTAATAAAAACACCAAAAATAAATGTAAGTAAGAATCATGATATAATTTCACTGAAAGGATAAGGAGAAAGGAAGATTTGTGAAAGATAACTATTACTAAAATCCTCATTAATCATAACAGGAAGTCAACAGATAATATCTAAAGCAACAGGACAAAGAGATAGCTGTGTCTATATATTATCGATTAGGATGAAAGTAAACATCAGAGAAGCAGATAAAAGAAGAACAACATTGCCTCTGAAAAGTATAAATGTATTTCTGTGATGATGGGGATGTAGAAAACAGAGAAGTGCTTTTTAACATCATTTGAATTTTAAACTACATTTTGATTAATTTGACTAAACTAAATATATGCAAACATTCGTTATAAATATACTTACTATGGAAATGCTGTTGAAGTAGGAGCTAAAACTGGAGGATTCTTCCAAAACTCATCCAACAGACTCTGAATAATTTTTCCAAGATCTGAATGCATTGTAAACTGAAAATAACCACAATATGGGATGATCAAAATCACTTTCAGAAAAAGATTACAGGGTCTCATTAGTATGACTTCACCCTAAAACTTAATATTAAATCCATTTTTGCAAGTACAGAATTAAATAAAAAGCAAAGGATGTTGTGTCAAGTAAACATATTAGCAATCCACAACTTTTAATTTTTTCTAATAAAATCAATGCCATAAATCAAGTTAAGTCTATTTAATCAATGATGGAGCTGAAATATTTCCACACTTCACTATTTATAATAATTGGAAGGTTCAAAGGTAAATACTGAGAGTGCATTGTTACGCCCCTCACGTCAATCAATCACATGTGTATCCTGAGAACTTCAATTCACATCTGAGTTTTACTTCTCCCTAACAACCATGGAGGACCTGCTGTGAACCGAAGCTCTAAGACCAACAGGTCCTCACCACTGAAAAACCACCTTCGAGTCAGTACTACCATAGCGGAAATTTTTTTTTAAATTACTGATTCCAGAATGAAATTTTAATTGCATTTTAGATTTCTAAAATATTTAGTAGAAAAGTAATACACCTGTTAATAAATATACCATAAACATACATTGTTTACTAATGGAGAGGTAACATATACTCCTTGTTTATCCATTAAATGATGTCGTATTGGTGGATAAACACTGATCACTGGTTTTTCCTGAGGAAATTGTGGAGGAAGCAATCTGGTAAAGGTAGAACAGATGAAAAACAAAAACAAAGACAACAAATGTTACATTATACAGTAAAAATCCTAAAACAAACTTAGCTAAAGCAAATTAAAATTTTCATACGTTCATTTGGATTAATTATTCAGTAATAAGTGCTCTATTATGGTTGTTGAAATGACTGAAAATATACAAAAGGATATACAAGTAATTCCATAGAGTAAAACCTTCTTAATGTGGAATATGGATGCCCTGAATTACAGAATATTTGTCACACTGTGACAGTTAATTGCATTCAAACACAACATACCAAACTATGCAAATCTCTGCTGAACATCAGAGCAGGCGTTTGTAGCAGATGGGCCATATTAACCCACCTGCTTAGTTACTGGACCACAGGTCTGGCCATATTATTTTTTTACCTGTGGTTTTCGTACTTTTGAAAGGCTGCCAAAAATTATTTTACTATCTATTGAATTTTTAAAGCGTAAATGGAAAGTACTAGAAATGAAACATTATAGTTGTCATAATGTCTTACTTCTTTATGGCTCTTTTCTAAATGTCCCAATTAACACATCTCTCCCAATTTCGAGGTCAATGACACGGTTTAAAATGAAACAGTAAATTTCAACACAAAAAGTGAAAATCCTAACATTTTTTGAACCATTACAAATTTAAGATTAGGGAGTGAAGTCTTAAAAAGTGGGATTTTACTGGCTATGAAACTGTTTTCCAAATCTCTAAAACTTGGAAGACTATGTCCCTTTAAATTGCCTCTCTGTTCCCCTGGTGGTGGCTCAGAAAACTATTTGTTGGCAACAATATCAAGAAGAAAGTTGGGTCCTTGATGCCTTCTCTTACTAAGCTGTACATAGGACATCTGAAGAGAAATACAACTACTTAACTCATGGAGTTGAAGATGTTAAACTAGTTTGGTAAAAAAGGCAATGAACAGCCTTGGGAGCCCAACCAATCTGGATTTGTATCCTGGCTATGCGATCACTACTTACATGTCTATAATTTGCCCTTATCTGCTACTGTGAGGACTCAAAAAGCTGCTATGTATGAAGATAACATAGCATAATGCTTGGCAATGTTACACAGTCATGTTTTAGTCCACTCATTCCACTAGGATTTAGAAAGGCCCCTATGTGAGGCACCATGCTAGGCAATGGGGTTGTGGAGAGGAATGAGCCATGATTCCTGCCTCCCAGGCAGGTGCATCCTCACCTCACCCCAACCCTGGCTCTAGAAGGCAGCCACCTGATGCCATCTGAGGTCAGAACTACTCAATTCTTTCAGACTGAAGACTAATAACTGCACTTATGGTTAAATGGGCACTTCAGCAATCACTCTGTTCAACTTTCCTCTTTATAACTTAGTAACCTCATAATTGCATTTTAACTTTCAGTTGTTTTTCCTTAACAATACCAGCAGATCAAATTCAACCCTGAACATTCTGAATGATGTAGCTTATGTTTCCAAAAACTAGTATATTTTAAATTCTTTCAGGTGTAAAGTTGAATATACCTCGAATGGTTTTCCATGCATGATCCCTTTCACCGATTGTAATTATTATTCTTTCTCTTTCAGCCTACCTCCAGCTAAGACTTCAGTACAAATTAATGAAACTGATCACAGTATTAACAATTATTATTACATCTGTTTATCGCATTTCCTCTTTTAGCGTTCTTTCTTACAGCTACATACAAAATGTTCATTTCACAATATTGTGTAACTTTGATAAATTATAGTTAAAATAGTTCACTTTAAAGAGTCTACTTGTAACAATAACTGAGAAACGACAACTAAAACATGTTTTTTAGTCATATCACATAGAAAAATAGGATACAACTCTACTCACATATTAATGTTTATTGTCAGGTTGTTGACGGTGAAGGGCAACCTGTATTCCACATCTTTCTGTATCTCAGCTATACTGTGGGAGAAGATGTACCTGAGGTTATAAAACCATTAATACTAAAGACAAGTTTTAAATACTTTTAGAGCCTATGAAAACTGTTCTTAATTTTAATCAGATCCTAGATGGACAATATAACTTGTATCTTGAGGGACGAATGATCATAGAAAGGTTTATCAAATAAGAGGTGATAATATTCTGAAACACCCAACGTGTGAGTGTGCAGTGGAGGGGTAGATGTTGAGGCAAAGAGGCCAAGAATAACTCTTGTAACAATGTCAGATTGATTACCATGACTTTATCCAATTCATTATTAGTAGAAGCAACTGTGAACCCTCTAGTTAACACAGATCAGCACAAGATCCGGGTTCTGATTAGGGCCCCGCTGCCAATCAGCAAAGTCTGGATGAGAAGTCTCCTGCAGTCTCAGGATGGAGACTGCTGACTTTTTCCAAAACCAAATTACCCCCGTTCTTCCAAAGAGAGGCCCGCTTTTATTCTGAACAGCAATGTTCTAGTCTTTCTTGCAGCTGGTTGTTGCCATAGACTTAAGTGCCAGCCAATAAGACAGAGAAAAGCTGAAGCTGGGGCTAGAATTTCCAGAAAAGCATCTTAAAGGGGAACAAAAACTTGATGAGGGTCTATTTGCCCTTTCTTGCTGGACCTGATAGCTGGACTTCAGACAGCTCTATGGGACCATCAGTGGCCCTGAGAATGAAGGCAGGCACCAGGGAGAACTAAGCAGATAGAAAGTAGCACCAATCCTTGATGACTTGGAAATAAACTGAGTTTCTTTTCCTGTGAGAGAAAAACTGTTATTGTGCGTAAGTCACTATTTTGGGAGTCTTTGTTACTAGCAGCTAAACACAATTGCTCTCAGTCCCTTATATTTTAACATTCTACACTCAGAATTTTATTTTATTGTTAATTAGAAGGCATACATTATTACAATTATAATTTGTCAACCAAATTTGGGGGGGCTCGCATGGAATTCTAACTCACATTCATAACATTTCCAAAGGGAAAAATGGTAAGTAGTATTAATGAGTCATGATTGAAAGTTTAATATTCAAATGGACATAAACTTTTTCAAGAATGAATACCTTTGAAAGAGGTCTAGCATTTAACATTAATAATTTATTTTTTGTTGTTTTGGTTGCTTCAATTAACAGCTGTAAAAAAACCCTCCTTTTCCTCATTTTTTTGGCCTTTTGATAAAAACCTAGCCTCTACAATATGTAAATTTTAGGTAGCCTGAAAGGTTCAAAAGTGTTGAGACAACAGTTTTAGAGAAATTGTAGATGTTGATAAGCTTTCTCCCCTGACATCCACGGAATGGGGCTATGACCGAAGAGAAGAAACAAGTAACAAGAGACTCAAGACCAGAGTCAACACTGGAATTCAAAAAAATTTTATGAACGTTTCTCTTTGGGGATCAGGTCTGGACTAGGATACTGACAGCATCCTCAATTGCACGAATACTGTGTCATCAACACAGTTTTTATCAACTCCTTAACTCATTGTCATATTCTTCCACCACTCTCCCCTCCTCACTAGAGCTGGCATAACCTACTCATGTCTGTTTCTTTGGGTTTTCGTTTCCTTCTGAAGGCTCCTGTGTCAGATATAACTTAGATGACAAAAATCTGTGTGCTTTTTTCTTGTGAATCTGTCAGTTTAATTTTCAGACCCAGCCAAGGTCTCTAAGCATCTAGGAAAACTTTGTCCTCCCCTATATTAGCTGCATTAAACAAAATGGAGATATTTGTTCTACTTATTTAATCCAAGAATCATTGCCTTAATATTCATCACAAATGTGATTTTGAAGTTCTTGCTATTTTAATAACTTTTAAAAACTTATTTTAAAAATAACTCAGTCTCACTGAAAAAGAATAAGCGAAGAGAATGTCAACAAAAGAAATGTCCAAACCTTCACAAAATGTTGTAAGAACTTATTTGAGCACAGACTGATGGCAATTACTGGGAAGCAAGATCTCAAATGCTGGAGAATGACAGTTTTGCAGCTTGATTTATGCACTGGAAATTAAGGAGGGAACATAAGGAAGATTACACAGAAGTGAGAGAGAGCCAGGTGAGGACTGGATTACAGACAGTTAAGGTTATGTGCTCTCTTGAGTGTGGTTATACTTATTTCAAAGGTGTGTTAACCTAGAATATGAAAATACTGGATAGGTCTTGCTTAAGGCAAAGACAAGCATTTTACTAAAACAGTTATATAGGCCCAAGGTGTGACTACTTACCATGACCTGTCCAGTTTTGAATTTATGATCAGGCTACCCTGTGGGGTTAGTTTCCATAGAATCCCTTTTTCATCCACAAGAATATAAATATCACTCAGGATCTCATATCCCCAAGGTAAGCACTGCAAACATACTGGTATATAAACTTCTAATCATCTTTCTATATTCATGGTCTTATTTAAAACAAAAATATAATCATACCACATAAACAGTTTGGTAACTTGCTCTTTTCTCACAGTAATTTATTGTAATTATCTTTCTAAATCAGTAACTGTAATTTTACAATATCTTTTTAAAATTTTTAAAATTATTATCAGCATAATATTCTAGTATGTTGTTTAACCTATTCTCTACTTTTAGATATTTAGATTGTTTCCGATTTCTGTAGAAGGCATTCACAGGTAGGAGGGGAGAGGATTTTTAAATCCAGCATTTCTCCATTGCTGGATTTAACTTAGCAATGGAGAAATGACTGCCTATATGGTAACCTTTTTTTTTTTTTTTTTTTTTTTTTTAAAGGTAGGTACTGACTGAGACTATGAAGGGGAAATTAGTTAGAGATAGCACTGGAACTGTTAAGACACTATTTAGGAAATTTTTTCTTAAACGGTAGCATGCTTTATTGTGTCATATACTCCACAATTATAACTTTTATTCACTGGTTGACTATATAATTTAATGTATCAAATTAAAAGTCACTTAATAATAGGATTGTTTAGTATATATAACTTTAGAGTTTTTTATGAGCTCAACATCCATTTACAGAGTCAAAAAGTTGATATTTTGTAGATTTCTACAGCTTCAATAGGCTAAGGCATAGCAGATTCTTGGATTTTTTTTATTACAACAAGGAGATTTTCTTCCACAAGGAAGTTTCAATCTCAAATACCTATAATTGTCAGATAATGCACATGAATGAAGGCAGTTGCTTGCAGTACAATAGGGAGCTGACTGCAAACTAGTAAAATGGAGAAGAGACCACCCATAAAGGGAAGAGCTCCTCTTCAGCTCAAAGCTAACGTTGCTATGTGGAAACTGTTGCCAAATCTTTCCAGATATCTCTAGTTTAAAAGAAAAGTTGGAGGGGGCAAGGGCCCTATCGGAATCTCTGTACCAGCTGCTCAATTTTGCTATGAATCTGAAATTGCTCTATGTAATAAAGACTTTAAAAAGAATTGGAAGTTTGGAAACTTTAATGAAAAAATCTCAAATTATAAATGTTGACAATAGTACTCAGGGATTGGCAGCAAAAGAAAATCTCAAAACAATTTTTAAAGACTATGAAGATTGGCACTTGTATTTTTAAATTATAAAATAAAAATAACTGCAATTTACAGAGTATCTACCATGTGCCAGATAATACTCTAGATTCTCATGTGTGCTATATTTAACATTCTTAAGAGGTGCATTGCCTTTGTGTAGAAATGCTCTGGAAGGGACTTGTTTTCTGGACGGAAAGTCACAAGTAGTCCTGCCAGAGATACATGAGCTGTAGGTAGAGTTATAAAGGATTCCTGACCAATAAGCTAGGGCTGAGGCAAAGGTTACAGACACACTGATTCTACGCAGTGGGAAAAGGAATGTAATTTGTCATATGCTTACACTAATACCAGATACACTAATACCTGATTATACACATTAAATATCAACCGTCCTACATGACAGAAATCACAATTCCTAAATTTTACAGAAGGAGGCTCAGAAAAGTCAAGTAGCTTGCCAAGTAGTCCTACTGCTAGAACGTAGTATACGTTCAAGCCAGAATTGGAATCCACGACAGTCTGGTTATAAAGTTTTCATTCACCTAAAGTCAAGCTGCTTTTCCCAGGTCAATAATTTTTGCTTACTTCCACTTATGTTGCTCCAATTTATTGTCTTTTATCTCTAACAGAATATTCACATCGAGAAACTCTAGGAACCAGTAGACTTTCAAAGTCGTCAGGGAAGTAAGAACTCAGATAGTCAATCCTCTCACTAAGGTTATATGAACATCCAAGTTTGCCCTGCCAGTTAATGACACATCAGTGTCTGCTGACTTCGGGTACAGGGCTTCTTTCATTAAGACTATTAGTCATACCAGCGTAAGGTGAAAAAAAGAAAAAGCAATTCTGGTAAGTGTAATTCCCAAATTAGATTTTCTTATTGAAAATAAAAATAGCACCAGAATAACTATGTATTTGATTATTAAAATGAATGCAGAAGTCCTTTACTTGAGATAGCTGATATCCCTAAGCAAAAGTTTATAAAAAATGACCACCATTTGTATAACTTTGAGTTTACATAGTTAATTACAGGTAATAATTACCATTTATGACATAGCTATGGTTTTAGAACTAAGAAAATAAAATAAAAATAAAGTGAGATAATTAACTTTAGATATCAAAAGAGAAGAAACTAGAATAGATAGAATGGTAACTGTTAAGGACAACAAGTTTTTAATATTTTCTGATTGCAGGTAAAATGGGGGAAAATACTTAATAGCTTCACTTCTGAAGAATCTTTAAATATTGGGATTAGTGGGTATCACCTGGCATATTTTCACCTATTGTACAATAATTGAAAAATCAGTCTGAAAATGGCTAAGGGGTTATTAATCTCATACAGGAAGAAGTCCCGAGGCAGGAAGTTTCCAAAACTGAGTAATTCAGCATCATGATTTTATCACGGACATTACAACTTTCTACTCTACCACATTCAGTAGTCAGCCTGTCTTCCTTCCCTGATCCAAGCAGTTCCAGATGTCCCATGTAACAGCACAACATCCAAAGCATAAGAGGCATTTCATTTTGGACATCTCTATTACTGAGGAAACACTGTGCAAGTAGCTCCCCCACAGACTTCTGCTCCAGCTCCCACTGACCAAAAGTAGGCCGAGAGCCCTGCTTTCACAATAACTAGCAGGAGGAATGAATGATAGCATCGTCAAGGGTGTAAACAACCCTTATTTACTTGCTTGGGTTGAAAGAGCACAGCCTCCAATAAGTACCGGGCCTTGCAGATAGGGAACCCAGACAAAAACAGGTGCTCTTCCACAAAGTCAGGGGACATGGATTTGGGTGGAGAATGCAACAGCATGCCTTCCAGAGACCTTCTTCGGAAAGTGGGAGACACAACAGAGTGGTTCTAGTCCTGCCCAGAAGCTGGGCATCACCCGTGGTAAGTCGATCATTGGATGATTGTTACTCAGAGGTGGAATACATTACTTCAGCACAGTCTATATAACTTTCAATTTCTGTTTTCAGGGCAGACAAACATGTTACTATGCTTTGGTCAAATAGTTTCCCATTTGCCTGCCTGAATCAGTAAAACTTAGATGAGGAAATACACATAAAACTCATCTAACCTTTAGGAGAGGCCTGAGGAAGATAAGGAAGAATTTTTATGGTAACAAAAAAAGTTTACACCCACAGAGAAACAGGATCTTCCCTAAAATAAATTTTTTTTTAATTATGAAGAGTTAAAAGATGATTAAGAGTTGGAAGGCAGATGAGAGAATGGGGGTGAGGGGTTCTGAAGGAAGGCAGAAAAAATCAGTCAGATAATTTCACTGTAAGGAAGAGCTGTTGACTTTCCATTTGGTGAAAAGATAGGTATGAAAAAGGAGGTGGGCAGTTTAACAGGAAGTTTTGTATTATTCATTAAAATACCATTCAAAACATTGCAACTTTTGCACAGCGCCCCTTCAGAATAACCAATCAGTGTCTGTCTACACAAACATCTTTCAGCTGTAGTATACTATACTGCACAGACAGATCATTTTTACTAGCTGCCTTGCAAATGTATGCCATGAATAAAAAGGCAAACATAACAAAAATAGGTGGATGTCATTTTTTTCTGTCATTCCTTGCAAACTGGAAGAACATGACCTACTTAATTGTCTCCTAATTATCCAAGTTTAGTTTCTAAATGTGTAAAATTTCAATAAAGTAAAACCAAGTATTTTTATAAAAGAACTTGCAGGAATAAAGAGTACTTAAATGTGTATGGCATTACAAAACATGTAGATAATGTCACATGCCCAAGTATATGTCCATAATTTCTGGCTCAAAAATAACAAATAAAATGGACCGTTTCTGCATTTGACTCAAGAATATTTACTAATCCTCTTAAACAACTCCACAACTGCTTAGATTAATAATTACTGCTTTAGAATCTCACTGTATTTGGCCCCCTCACCCCAAAATACATTTCAGATCAATCGCTTCCTGTATTTACCAGCCAGAGCAGCAAGAGACTGGAGTATTTCAAAAATTCAACTCCAACTTTGAAGAATAAAAATTTGCCAGCAGTGAGAATACTGAACAGAATATACTAAAGGCATAAAAGCAATGAATTCTAAAAGTGTGGTTCTAAAAAGTATT
Organism: Anoura caudifer; assembly: GCA_004027475.1. Lineage (NCBI taxonomy): Eukaryota > Metazoa > Chordata > Mammalia > Chiroptera > Phyllostomidae > Anoura > Anoura caudifer. Next base: position 338,404 of record PVKU01000371.1, on the reverse strand, counting down.
TTGGCAACAGTAGTACTAGTTTAGTATATAAATAGTCTTACAAGGTGACACTTTCTAATGGGACAGACTTTTGTTATGTTTCTTAAAAGTAAGTCGTCTTGTTTTATAAGCATATCTTCTAAGAGAAGCTCTTACACGTTAATACAGAACACTTTTTTAGAAAAAAGAATTAAAGGAATTCCATGAACTTAATTTCGAAAAAGAAAGCCACCATTAGATCAAATAGCACGGCTCTCTTTCCAGTTAAACATCACAAATTTTCACCTTTTGAAAGTTCTGACCAAGCAGAACAATTGAGACAAAGAACCAAGAAACATCTGAGGTTCAATCAGGAATAGGCCTCATTTTAACCAAGCTGATTTTGCAGTGAATATTTCCCTTAACAATCTATCTAATTTAAAACGATTCTACACCATAACTTACTTGCTTGGAAAAACAGAGTAACCGATGAAATGGCCCCTAATAGTTTTTCAATGGGACTTACTTTTAAAAGGTTAGAGTTGAAAGATGTTAACGTCTTTACATTAAATTATATGCCGTGGCACTGTTAAGGAAATACACTTGCATAATTCATACTATAACATGAAGCTGCCACACTAACTTTTGAAAACCATTATAAGCCATAGATATTTTCAATATAAAAGGAGCAACAAACAAGCGAAACAATTTAAATCATTTGAATTGCACAATATTTCTAATCTGACCAGGCTGAAAATGAAAACCTCGCAGGAAGACAACAGAACAATCAGGATGAATGTAAGACAATTCCTGAGTGTGGAAACAAGAGTAACAGTGAGAAATGTACACAGACTGGTGGTTGCCAGAGAGGGAAGGCTGTAGGAACAGGGTAAACCTTAACGTAGAGACTTAAGAGGATTGACGCTGCTACTCCCAGAGAATTCACTGATGAAAACTGTAGCTTGCCTTCCCTTTGATGTTGCAACACGTCCTCCCACCCTAAATCTTCCACTCTTTTGAAACTTGGATATTACTCTTCGCAATTCTTTCTAACCAAGTACATTATTTTAACAATTTGACCAAAGCGACAATCAGGTGTCCAAAGGAAAAGGATAGCGAGGAAGCAGGGCACGGAGAGGGATACTGGACAAAGACTAAGAGACAGATTACTGTCAGCAGCGTGTGTCAGGGCGGATGAACGAGTCAGAACTACAAGAGCTGAGCGGGGCAAGAGGGGGTGCAGAGGGTTCGGAGGGAAATCCTGAACTTGGGTCGGAAACGGGAAAAAGATCGTGGAGACCCAGGACCAAATGAGGCAGGTGGGGGAGCCGGCCTCAGGAGCTGTGATTGGGACTACCACCAGCCCGACTTCCCGTCCCGCTCTTTGCGCCGGTCGTAGAAGGAGCGAGCAGTCACCTGGAGTGGGAGCTGCGGAGGGACTCGATCAGGCGCTGCTTCTGCTGTTGCAAGCTGGTGAGGCCGCCGGGGGACCCAGCTGCGGAGGAGGAGGCGCTCTTGGTCAGGGGGAAGAGCCAGCTCATCCTCCACGGGTCCCCGGGCTGAGGCCCTAGACGACGGTTGTGGCCTGCTTCTCCCGGCGGCTCAGCCCGGCGGTTCTCCAGCGGCCGACTGTACAAAGGACCCAAATGCTGGGCGGCCGCGTCTTCTCTAAGCAAGCCCGGCTGGGGGTCCTCGGGTCCTGGGGCACATGACTGCGGGCAGCCGGAGAGAAGGGACTCGCGGCCTGGGACGGGCCGGCCCTCTACCTCCAAGGCCCTGACTCCAAACCGGGCAGTCGGGCAGCCTCACCGCCCAGCGTTTTACCAACCCCAGCTTCCGTCACCTGCGTGCTCCGCCCCCTCTGCGTGGCGCGTCATCAGCGAAAGCCCCCTCCGGGACGTACGAGCGGCGACGGCGCAGCACGGTGCGGTGCAGCTCCGGCTCCCCTTCCCCCCTTGCTGGGCGAGAGGTGTCTATGGGGCGTCCGCTGCCGCCGCCGCTCCCGCCACCGCCGCCGCCACTGGGTGCTGTCTCTATGGCGAGGAGGAGGAGGAGAAGCGCGGGCTCAGTGACACAAGTAGATCCTGCGTCTGCCTCAGACTGCGGGGGAGGGGCGGCTGGGGAAGTGGAAAGGGGGTGGGGACAGCGAACCTGAGAGGGTTCGCGATGGCGCCAGCTGGAGCGTGGCTGGCGAAGCAAAGAGCTGGGTGACGGGTCGGGGTGGGGGAGAGCGGGGGATGGTAGGTAACTGGGGCTTGGGGTTTGTCGGGGGGGGTGGCGCGGAGTGATGACGCAAAGGCTTTGTACCTGGGGCTTCGGTGAGGTGGGAGAAAATTGGGAGTGGAGGGCGGTGGCCTAGATCCTCCGCTCCTGGTATTCCTTCACGCAGCAGTGCTTGAGAGTCAATCTGGCTCCAGTAATGGTTATCAGCACCTTCACACTGGCTCTCTGCCAGGGGAGAGAGTTAGCTATGGCCTAAGTGTTTCTGTACTGCTCTCTCGTTCCTTTGGGAGCCTGCAGTACGGAGATGCTACCTGAAGTAATGAGGTCTCTGATGCCTATTCGCCTTTGGAATTGCGGCAGAAAGAGAGGTAGAGAAAGACAATGCTCCACTGCAGGGTGTTTGCAAAGTGTGTGTGTAGCACAGCGGGAAGATTTTGAGGAAGGGATCTCCTGGACCTTCGGTTTCTGTCCTCAGTACTGGGTTACATTCGGGACTGCTGAGTTTGGAAGGGTTGGGGGGAGTTCTTAGTATCTTTTTTTCTCTTCCTTTTGTTATGCTTCTTTTTCAAACTGTGAAAAGTGAAGGAGTATTTCCCTGTTCAAGAATCAAAATACTGGTCTTTCCTGTTATATACCCTGAAACTAGTGTATGTAGTACAGAAACGTGAGATGTGTTTGGTAACCAGGGAAACCGCTCTGATTTTTAGGAAATCGGAAAGAAACTATCAGAAATGTCTTTCTCTCTCTCTCCTGCAGTTGTTGACATTCAGACAGTCTCTGTGTCTGTAACTTATTGCTCAAAAAGTTTTTTTTTTTAACTTGGTTTTGTTTTGTCCCCTCCAATCAGGCTTAAATAAATGTCAGTAAAGGAGATTTTTTAAATCAAATCAGATTTTGAATGTCCTGTTAATAAGGAATAAAAGCAAACTAGTAATATCTGATCTCACATGGGCATTGGTATTTCGTTTTTAATTTTTGTCTGAAAATGGCTATCTTTACCAAGTTTTATTCAGAGTGAGCTGGAATTCAGAACAGTCTTTAGTTAGTGAGAAGTGATTAGTATGTACAGGTAAAACACAGTATGTTGACTAACTGATAGCAGAACCAGGAGTACTTTTTTTCCTACTGATTAGCTGTGTGCCTTTAGGCAAGTCACTTCCCAAACTTTGATTTTCTCATGAATAAATACCAGTCTCTTTCGTTTCTATCAATTCAGTTATTCTATAGGTCTGATTTCTGGTATAGCTGGATTTTATTTTGGTTTTTATTTTGACAGGTACACAAATAAAGGATAAAGTATTTTATGAAACAGAATCTTCAATCAAGTATAACATTTTGATGCTTGGCAGCTAGACTCCTTGTGCCCTCACTATGCCAGCAGCAACGGTAGATCATAGCCAAAGAATCTGTGAAGTTTGGGCTTGCAACCTGGATGAAGAAATGAAGAAAATTCGTCAGGTTATTCGAAAATATAATTACGTTGCTATGGTATGCCTATAATCAAATATCCTTAAAATACTGCTTATAAAAGGGGAAGAGGAATTTTGGAAGTCTTGAATTCAACCCTTATGGTTGATTTTTGTTTTCTTTTAGGGATTAATTTAATTACTCAAAGAAAATTTTGTGAGTGTCCTCCAACCAAAGATCACTGGGAACACACCTATAATGTGTCAAGTTCGGTTTATTAGTCATTGGAGTGAGGGAAAATGCATACCAGTGGCGGAATCTTGTGTCACGTGGTTTTAGCTAGGAATTAAGGAAACAGGGCTTTGCCCTGGATTGGATGTTATCAGGAAGCTTGGGTAATTCTAGGATAGGGTATCTTAATAAGTCTTAACTACAATAGAATGAGAAAAAACAAGAGTAAGCCCAAAGCTATAAAGAAGCAACAAATCAGTCATTAACCAAGAAAGAAGGATATTGGTCATTTTCGTGGTTTGGACAGTGTTTGTGATTTTGTGTATGTGCAGTCACGATTACAGAGCAGCCTTGTCTGATGTCGAAGTGTGACATTGTTTATGTTCACTGGAAGAATATTAGGACCAGGCTGAGAGTGCCAGGTCAGCTTCTTGCAGTACTTAGGCCTAACTGATAATTCCAGATGGGCTCCTGTAAGCTAGGAAACTCCTGGATGTCTTTCTCAAACAAAAAAATATATCAGCTCTCCCAATGAAACATTGTTGATCTGCAGTGTTTTGCTTGGTATTTATTTATTTATAGATTATCAGTAGAGTTCCTTGAACATACTGCTGTTAAGCATCTCTGCTTTTGCATGTACTATTCAGTTTACCTAGACTTAGTTAACTGTTTTGCTTTTTTACTACCGTATCGTGTACAGGTGTCATAGCTTCTCTACTAGTTTCTAGATAATTAGCTTTGAGAAGCACCTAGCATAACACATAGCATCCAGTAAAGTGGTTATTGACTTGGACTGAATTTAAAGAAGTTTTAAAGTCTTTACGGTTTAGAGTAAGTTGATATATAGACATTGCTCTTGGCTTCCTGATTTGAACTTTAATGCTAAACTAATGTATCATTTTCTTGTTATTTGTAATATAAGTAAATATGCTTCTATGGAGAAGGACAGGTTGATTGGTTAAAATATGAATTATTTGAGTATACATAGGTAATGTTCAATTTAATAATAAAGATGCACTTACTCATAGTTAGAATTAAAATTTTTAATCCAGTAGAAATTGCTAGGGATCACTTATTTCGCAGACGATAAGGTGCGACAGCATTAGAGATGTGATAATGTTCTACAGCGGTGATTGGCTGGTGTGTGGTTTTTGATGGCAGGGTTTCTCTGGAGTATAGAGTGAGTGCTCTTTTAGCTGAAGAAATGAGGAGGGTGTGATGTTTGGATAAACCTTGCCTGAGAAAAGTGATTAGAAAGTCTGATGCATTTTTCCATTCTTTTTGACCAGTTCTTTATTGATTTTAACATTAAAATAGAATAGTTTTACATACTCTTGAGAAATAATCAACTTACAATTTTTTCCTCAGAATACTTGGTTGCATTTATCATGTGTATGTTATACATAGTAATTTTTTAGTGATACAATATTTAAAGTTAGAAAAACTCATTAAGTTTGTAGAGTTTCATTTTATGGTTCCAAAAAGCAGTGCTCTTCTTAGTTAAAAGGTACTTTGTAATGGAGTATGTGTAGAATATTATCTATAACAGGATTTTTTGATTTGTACCAAAAATTGGTTATTTATTCTAGGAATTTGTGGACTGTGGTTTTTAGTAAATAATGAATTTTAAAACTATTTTACAGGACACCGAGTTTCCAGGTGTGGTTGCAAGACCTATTGGAGAATTCAGGAGCAATGCTGACTATCAGTACCAACTATTGCGCTGTAATGTAGACTTGTTAAAGATAATTCAGCTAGGACTGACATTTATGAATGAGCAAGGAGAATACCCTCCAGGAACTTCAACTTGGCAGTTTAATTTTAAATTTAATTTGACGTAAGTGGGAAATAAATATAATTCAAACTTTTTTTAAAAATTTAATTTGGAATTGATTTCCCTCAAGTATAGTGAATGAAATTCTAACTGAAAATATAGTGTGGTTATCCTGGAAATAATTAAAACCTAGTTTCAAAGGTTAGGTTTCTTTTTATTATAAGAGCAAAAAAAAGATTGAATAAAGAACACTCTTAAATTCATGTATTTTGAATTTCAGAATTGTTACATGAAAAGTATGACTGCCATGTTTTCGAAATTTGGAAAACTTGGGTGTTGAAAATAGTTCTTAATAGAAAAAAATAATTAGAACATTAGTTTCACTTTAATAATTGTGCTTCATGTAAAGAGATTTTTATAACAGTCATACTCCAGTTTATGAGCAGATTATATGTCAAAGGTGATAAGGTGCTTCTTGGAAACTTGGTGGGTTTTCCTTTCAATGCAATGTTATATGATGGTTACATTCTCAGGTCAGCTCACAAAACCTCTTACAACATGTAGCAAAAGTAATAGTGTCCTTTAACCTGCTGTTTCTTTCAGAAACAGTTCAGAATCAGGCAGATTATCTTCCAGAGTCTGAATTCTAACTCAAGCCCTGGGTCAAAACCCAGTTTCCTTACTTGTAATCCTTCTCTCTCATGGGTAAGAATCGTCTTGATAGTTTAGGGAAATGGAGATTGTTTGGGCCAAGGGCTGTTTACAAACCGAATGTATGTTGGGGAAATGTTTAATACATTCAGAGTATATTACAGTATTGCAGTGTCTATTTGACAGTGTGTACTTGTGTAATATAATGTAACATCTGATCTGAAAAATAGGAAAAGGAGACATGGGGCAGTTGGTGGTAGTGCCAGTGCATGGATGTCCCATTCTCTGTAGAATACTGTGATACTTAGCATTTAAGATGTAAAGAAACGAGGACTGATAGTTTTATCGGCTAGTTTTGTCAGTGTTGCAATAGTACAGCTTGTAATTGCATTGTGTGTAGCCTGACTCCCTGTTTTACTCTGTTGGATTTAAAAAAGTACTTTCTAGAACTTTGTAAACAGTAAAAAAAAAAAAAAACAACAACTTGTCTCTATTCAAACTGATAATAACCTTTTATAAGTCCCATAGCTCTGAAATACAGAAAATGGCTCTTATCCTCTTCCCAAAAGAATGTCTTTTAAAATTATTTCTTTATCCATTTTATTTGTTCCATGTTACTTTTTTCTAAACTGCTCATTATTAGAACGTTGTTTTTAACTAAAATGCTGTTGTGATCTCAGTACTTAAGTAGGAGGTGACCCATCAATGTCTCAGTTTTGGTAAAATTGATATTTTTCTTATCTAGAAACATTTTTGTACTAGTAACAACTGCTTTATTATTACAATCTCTGAAAGACATTTTTCTTTTATAGAGAGGACTGCTGTACATTTGCTGTACCATTTCTACTAGCATTAATGTCTTGGGAGATGTTTAAGGGGAAGGATATCGTGAAAAATACCTTTTTCACCTTTTAGGTAGAAAAGGTCAGTTGGAAGATAAAACTGGTATTACCTAATGTGGAGACAGAGCACTTTGAACAGAATGTTGGATATTTCAAAGAAAGATAGACATTTACTTTTTATTATGTGCTTGGAACGAATGTGTCAGCAGCTGTGCTGGGCACCAGGAATGTAGAATTGAGGAAAGGTGGTCATGGTCATTATAATTCAGTGTTCCCATACCTCTTCTCTCTGTTCCCTAATTCTAAAGACCAAGAATTAGAATGATTGGAAACTGATGGATATGTGAACATTATCTCCAAACTGAATCTGGGGTGAGATGTCTGTGAAAATTGAAGTGGGATACTGATGAGCTGCAAAGAAAAGAAAGCCATGGGCAGGATTCCACTGACAAGTCAAAAGGGATGAGAATGAATTTCTTAGAGAGTCATCAGTTTGATGATTACAGTAATTCTTAGTATTTGAGAGAATCATTTGAATGGTATGATAGAGATAGGGGAATTGTGGTTTCCGTGGTAACAGAAAGGAAGACTTCCTTTAAGGAAGGTGGCAGTGCAGAGGGGATGGACAGTACCATAAGTAGAAGGCACAAAAATGGCTTGTATTCTTGTTTTACAGGTAATCACAGGCATTTGAAGGGTGTAGAAGAGTTGTCAGTCTGGGAGTTGCAGGCTGTTCACATCCTTCACAGCCTTTGCAGATTTGGGAGCATCTTGGTGTTCTTACCAGTTTGAGTTCATTAAATACTAAGTTTAGTAACTGCATACTTGCAACAGTCTGTATTCCAGTTTACCTACCTCTTACTCATGATTTTCAACATAATTTTAAAAAAGTAAAATTGGTGGTGAGCCAGGTGTGCATTGAGTTTGGAGGGTATTCCTAAATTGTAAAATCTCTAACCTGCATGTTTAAAAATGTGAATTTGTGTGGCAGGCTCCATTTGTAGTTGTAGGTAGAGGTAATTTCAATACACTTTACTAAATTTAGCTTACCTAGTTGAGTTTTTTTCTAACTTTAGGATATTATTTAAGATGGACAGCGTTGTACTTCTGCTTTTTTGGAAAACATTTTTTAGAGATTTGTACATGGCTTTCATTTCTGTTTGGCTGTCACAAGTGGGTGTTTTGTCACCATAAACTTCAGTAGTCGGTTAGTGTTAGGGGTGATCACATCACTGTTCATCGCTGTTCTGAATAGATTGATTTTATCAGGAAGCTAGCTAGCCCTGGCACCCACAGCAGTTCGAATATATAAATAATAACTAGGCTACTTATTTGAGATTAGCATATTTTAATATTTTCCTACATTTGCTAGGATTTTTGAGGGTGGGGAAGGCGAGGTGGAATGATTTCAGAACTTGCAGTGGGCACCATGGTAAAGGGACAGTCTGTTGAAACTCCATAACAATTAGGGAGTTTCCCTTACCACATGGTGCATATTTTTATCAAAGTTGGAGGGTTCCCGGCTTTCTCTTTCCAATTACGGATATTACAAAGCATGGAATTCATTCCAAATTATACAGTATTTAGCCCAGTGAAATTTTGATGATAGCACATTAACTTACCTGAATTGTGCTATATGAACCGTGCAGGAAAAAAATTTATGTACATATTTTGTTTACCAGCTTGATCGTAAAATACCCCAGGTAGTCATTCTGGTCTCTCCCCTGAAAGTTGGGATTCAGGAGGTCCAGTTATGGGACCTGGGAATCCATATTTCTGGTTAGCTCTCTGGATGACTTGTTACCATTGGGCAGGTTCGGGAAATGCTGGCTTAAACAGTGCAGCATTCACATTTGAAGAAACTTCATGTATGAAGTTTTCAATGTCACATATTCTTTGGGTTGATGATACAACATTGAACAAAACAGAAAAAAATGATTGCCCTCCTGAAGCTTACATTCTGGTCTAGAGGGAGAGAGACAATAAACTAAAAGCAAGCATACGACCCATAATGTGAGTCTGGAGAAAGATAAGCCTTTGGTTGGTTATAATTGCTAAAACATGCCTCCCGTGTGAGTATCACAGTCTGATGAGTGAGATTCTAGTTAAGAGACATGTTTTTAGTACAATAAGACCAGTAATATCTGTTGTTTAATTAAAAAAAAACTTGTATTGGGCTTATTTAGATATTCCTAAAAGGTTTTCCAGGGGAAATTTTGACAGTAATTGTTTTGCTTTTTCTGTTTTTAAATATTTCAGTGGCTAGTTTTATTTTTCAAAGACATTTGGAAGCAAATTGATTTCCAGAGAAGCGACTACAAGTATACATTTTAGCTCAAGTGTGATGTTCTTTCAGTTTAAACAGTTTTGTTAAAGCTTTTATTAGGATGGTCTTTTGCTAAATGATGGAAAGCAGTAATGTAATTTTTACAATTAAAAAGTAAATAAAAAGAACAGTCTAATGGACAGTGTATAAAATACTTTTCATTCTCAGAAACATAGACCTTCATTTTGATCACTTACTTAATTTAATGTTTTGGATACCTGTGTGTGCTTAGAAAGTTAAGTCTTGAAGGATTGGTTCATTAGATTTAGATTTCCTGGCCTGATGTTTGGAAGATAATCTAAGAGTAAGATTGTTAGAAGAGGGAATGATTGCTGTGATAGCGGAGTCGTTTATTTTGGTCAGTTGACTGCACATTGGGGCCATTTGATTATCATTAAGGCTGATTTTTGTCAGTAAGAGGAGGCACCTCCTTTGTCTTCGGTACAGGGTGCAGTTTAACAAAGCCCTGTGAGTGTTTTCCACTGTTCCCTCCGGTGCTGCGGGGAGCGGCCAGCTGAGCTCAGGTCCTCAATCCTGTGGCCACAACAGCATGCGACAGCATTCAAGTGGCTGAGAGCCCTAGGAAAGAACGTGTCTGTAGTGCGAGTGGGCAGAAGACCCTTCCTTACAAGTCCAGTTAAATTTGTTTTAACTTTGAAAGACTAATGAAATTGAGTTCATAGTCCAGATTAAAATCTCACCTTTTGACTGTTTGGTATGGTTATTTAATGTGTGCACACTTTTCTGAAATAATGGCCTTTATACTTAAATTGTATTTTCTTTCCATAAATGAGAAACGTTGAAACAACTGGACCCTGGCTAATCCTCTGTCTTATCTGTGGCATTGTAGTTGTGGATGTAAGTTGAGAAGAACAGTTTGAAGTATGGCACTTTTGAATGTTATGTTTCTTCTTCTCCTGCCAGGGAAGACATGTATGCCCAAGACTCTATAGAGCTACTAACAACATCTGGTATCCAGTTTAAAAAGCATGAAGAGGAAGGAATTGAGACCCAGTACTTTGCAGAACTGCTTATGACTTCAGGAGTGGTCCTCTGTGAAGGGGTCAAATGGTTATCATTTCATAGGTAAAAAGATTGCATTGAAAATGGCATGTGTGTTTTTGCCACACAAAGCCTCACACTGCAACAGTTTTGAGTGAAATGCTTAAATAAAATAAATGGGAAAGGATAAACAAAAAAAGAATATGGCATATGTATTACCCTTTCCAGGCTGCTTCATACTCGGCGTGGGTCACTGTTTCAGCACTTTCAGGCCTAGTTCTAAAAGAATCAGCCACCATATAGCAGTCTTGTAACTCTTAAGAGACTAACTTTGGTCTACTTAAAGGCTAATAGTACGGGATCCATTTTTAGCCCATGAGAGAGACAGCATTGCATAGTGGAAAGGGTACAGGCTGGGAAAATGGGCCTTGGTTTAAGTGCAGCAGTGCCATTTGGAATCTGTTACCTACGGTAATTTAGTGTTGCCCAGCCTAAATGAAACCATTCATTCATTAAGAAATACTTATTATCTACCATATGCTTTGTACTGTGATAAAATTCTAGGGATTAAGAGATGAACAAAAAACCCCTAAAATCCTTATCCTCGTGGAGTTTACCTTCTGGTGGGAGTAGGCACACGATTTTTCTAAATGATGACATTTGTATTTTGGTTTGTGGGATGGTGATAAGTGCTATGGAGAAAAAAAGCAAAGAAAACACTAGGGGTTGGTGTGTTGGACAGATCAATAACAACATTTAAACCAGTGCTTTACTTGCAGTAAATTCTCAGAAAGTGTATTTTAAATTCTTTGTTATTATAAAATAAAACTAGATCATTGAGAATTTCTAGTAAGGGAATTAGTTTCATTTGTAAAAATAGACTTTGGATAAGAGAAAGAAGACCTATTTAAGTAAACTAAATTAAACTGGCATCCTAGGGACTAAAAGTGGCTTTGGTTATGATTTTATTTGGTCTTTTGTTACGTTTTTCTTCAAGTGTTGTATTATGCAGGTGTTAATGTTCTTACACTTGGTCCGCTTCACCTTTTTTAATTTCTTTTTCCTTAAATAAGAGTCTGCCACATACTTTGCCATTTTCAGCTCTGACCTGTGGAATGATTGGAGTGAAGGACTGCTTGTTTTGTAAACTGTGACACGTACTGATCAGTGGTTTTTGAGTTGGAGATACTGAGCATACTCATTCTCACCTGTCACCTTTTCTCTCTTCGCCTCCACTTGAGCCTGTATCTCAGGAAACAAGATTTAAGTCTCTGTTAATTTGAGAAATGTTGAGTTCTTTTTTTTACTTTCCTGATCAGAGGATACAAAAGAATGGGAAAGAATTGTCCAGCCCTTTTACTATATATTACATGGTTTTGCGCTAAAAAAATATGGTAAACAAATACTATGTACTACACACTGGGGATAGTAAGATGAACAAAAACAGAAAGGGTCCATGTCATCTTAGAGTTTAGTCTGATCAGATTCCTATATTTGAATACTTCTGACCCTATGTTACGATTCTATTCTAGAAAATGTCCTTAAATATTTTCTTCATATTATAATCTATCTCTAGAAGGTAAATACTAATTTAAGAAATCTATAAATCCTAAACTCCAATATAATCTTCTACTAGCAGTAAGCAAATGCCGTATTGACTTATATTTTAGGTCGACAGCAGAGCCCTTTTTTGCCAGTTACCAGAAATCTAAAGGTTTCTGCTGTTTATTGTTTATACGTTGATATTTCTAAGTGGTCTGTAGTGCTAAAGCTTTTTTTTCTCTTTTAGATAAATAAAATTCTTTGCATGTTTTTATTGTATTCTGTTACCATTTATCTCCCCTATACCCTCTTCTACCTCCACCCACCACCCCCCAAGCGCAAAATAGAAGTAAAATTCTAAATTTAAATGGAAATTTTATTTTGTATCTTCCCCAGAAGTTAATAATATATCTCATCAAAGTTGAGTTCCAACCATGTGCAGTAAAGAAAAAAATATTTTTTAAATACGATTTCTGCCCTTTAAACTAGCGGAGAAAACAACACATGCATTTTAAAGGATAGTACAAGAAAACAACTTGTATAAGAAATCCTGTGGGAGCTGGACTCTTCAGGGAAGGCATCTATAAGTGGCCCCTGGAAGAAAGGTAGACAGGAAAGGAGGTGTGTGATTGTGGCGGAGGTGTGTAGGGAGTTGTCAAACTGTGGGAAAAGCCAAATGACAGGTATGGAGACCTTGATTTGAGAGGGGGGCTTTGTATTTTGTTCTCTAGATAGTTCTTGACCTTTGCTGCCTTCATTTACTTTACGTGCAACATCCCGTTAGTGTCTTTTGGGGAGCCGTCACGAGCTAGGCACAGAATTTTGAAAGAAGAGGGTACTTAATAAAAAAGTCAGTTAAAGGAAGTGAATATATCTTGGTAGGGAATTTAACTCTTTGGATTTTTGGTGTATGTGACCTCTTTTATTTGTAAAAGATGGGAAGATTTACATTATTTTTGCCTCCCGAATGCCATTTCTCTTGCTACCTTTTGACGTTTTGGCCAACTTTGCATTGTTATTTCATTTCCATAGTTATTTAAGTTTTTTAGACGTCTACTTCTCTATGCAAAGGTCAGCAAGATAGCAGTTTAGTGACGACAGGCTTGGGGTGGTGCTAGAGGTTTGCATATTGATATCTGAGGGATGGAGTGACAGGGTCTCTGTAAGATGACATTTTCCACTATAATCGTGAATGTTTATTTTCTGTTTTTGTGCATCTTTTATTTTTTTTAATCGATTTCTTTTTTGCCTACCGTGTGACTCACTTAAAATTTGTACCAGAAAAGGTTTTTCATCTCTGTGGTACTTAAAGTCCTTCTTCTGTATTCTTTTAATCCTTTTGTAGTGGTTATGACTTTGGCTACTTAATCAAAATCCTGACCAATTCTAACTTGCCTGAAGAAGAACTTGACTTCTTTGAGATCCTTCGATTGTTTTTTCCTGTCATTTATGATGTGAAGTACCTCATGAAGAGCTGCAAAAATCTCAAAGTAAGGTTTCCAGTGGCTTTATCTGTAATCAGCACACAATTGAGACTGAGTGATTGACATATAGGGTCCTAAGCTGGGATATTAACCATATTTTTTACTTTTATATTGAGTGCAGTTATATTATCTGGTCATTGATTCTTTTTCTTGCATAAATAATGCTTTCTAGGAAATTATTGTACAAAGTTTTAATATATATTGGCAGAATATGTTTTTGGTAAAGTTCAAACCAAGGATAAGATTTTTGTCATTGCTTGTCAGATTGAAAATGGTAAACCAGCACAGAAACTGAGAGGCTCTCATGCACAAAAGTGCAAGTCTTCGCTCTCCCAACATGCACATAATCTGTCCATGCAAGACAGACTCCAGGGTGGCCAGCAGTGTGCACGTACAGTCAGTAGTGTGCAAGTATCTTTTTCAGCTGATCTTTGCCAGTGATTATTTTGTTGGATCTGGTCCTAAGGTCACATTCCAGGGATTAAATTACGTGGCTGAAAGCATTTTTTTTTCTTCTCCAGCCCAAAGATGTTGACCTGTTAGTGATAAGTCCTATAGTAAATAAAAGTCCTATCTGGACAGTTACTTAGATTCTGACATTGTTTTATATATGTAATAATTTGTTGCTTTTGAACACTGTATATAAAGGGAAGTTTCTTCATTAAAGAAAAGTGCTCCTTTAGCTTGAGAATGAATTTACCTGTGATGGCGCAGGCTCCTAAGGAATACAGTGGTTTTATTGTTTCAGGTGTAGTTGTGTTGCAGCTGTGACAAAAAAGGAAATTAGGTAAAGTGCTTGTTTCATAGAACCTACATCAAGTTTGATCAAGTTTTCTCCTTACTGGGTTTTAAAGTGCAAATAGTTATTCTTTTAGGAGACAATAAAAACTTTGAGAATGTTACGTTTAAGCAGAAAGATTTCAGGAATTGAATGGGAAACTTAGCTTTGACAGATGAGCTTAAAATTGTAAGAGAAAGAATCTTTTGGGAAAGTTTTAGGAAAGATTACTTAATGTTTGTAGCACCTAAGAGCAGCAGAATACTGTACAGTTTTAGCAGACTTTTGGCTGTGACTCAGGTGAACTTTCAGTAGGATATTCTTACTGCTCTAGAATGTCAGTCCACACCCTGAAATTATTACATGCTGAGAATCCAAGACCTGAATGTTTTAGTGTAGCTTTGGAGATGCTTTTTAAATTTGATATGGTGTAGTGACAGTTTTTGGAAGCAGAGAACTATTACTCAATATGTATGTTTTTTGAAAATTTCTAAGTACATCAGATACTCTGAATATGTCCTGGTGTGATAAAATTTAAGCTCATGGTAAAGCTGCTTTTTGACCTCTAGTCCACCATAGTGAATGACCCTGTTCTGTTCTCCTAAGCAGCTGTAAGTGACACCTAATCCTCATGCTATTTTTAGCACAGAAGCAACTGCTGTGCACAGCACTGTTTTAAGCCTGATAAATGGAAGAGCCAGTTTGCTAGCAGAGGCCTTAACAATTTTAAAGAGGAATATCTTTATATTTGTTCTGGTTTTCTTCCTGATCTTGCTTTGCTTTCTGTACTTTCTCTTTTCCCATTGTCCCCCATTATTATTATTCCCTCCCTCCCTCCCTATCATTCCTTCTTCCCTTCCTTCATTTTACTCTTTTATTCTGTTTTCTTCCTTTCACTCTCACCATCTTTCTTTTTTAACCCTAAGCAGATTGTTAGCAGACCCTTCTAAGGAGTTGAATTATAAAGACATATGTTTTCTTTTTAACCAGCAAAACCATAGTTGAGCACTTGGTGAATTCTTAAGATTTGATTAGTCATAATAGCCTTGTTCTACACAAATTATTTAGATGAAACTATTTAGAGGTAGATTACCGAGAAGCTTAAGAAAGTGTGAAAGTAACTCCCTGCAGTCAGTTTTATAATAATTGATGAGTGGACGGACTGACTGTGCATGCACTCGATCATGTTACCCTGTAGGTACCGTTAAAATACTCCTGACTAGAGTACTTAACATCTGTCACTTTGAACCTGCTCAGCTTCCCCCACAGCTTTAGGAAAATTATTTGCTATCACGTGCCTTAAAGCATATGATAATAAATTTGCCCAATCAAGATCTAATTTCCTATTAAATTACAAACTTCACCCACTTTCAACAGTACGTTAGCAATTCGCATTCTGTAGTGTTTTCCAGTCTCTGTAAGGTTCACCTATACACTGGAAAGTTCATTTATGTTTTGGTCATTGTCTTAGTTGTATAACTTGTGAATTCAGGCATTGCAATGTTTCTCTCTTTTGACAGGCAATTTTTCTGTCTTCTAGGGTGGTTTACAGGAAGTTGCTGAACAGTTAGAGCTGGAACGGATAGGACCGCAGCATCAGGCAGGATCTGATTCATTGCTCACAGGAATGGCCTTTTTCAAAATGAGAGAAGTATGAAGACATCCGTGCCTTTTTCTCTCAGTTGTTAGGTTGAGAACATTAAAAATCTCATGGCAAAGTTTTGGGGCAGTAAGTAAAGATATCATTAGAGGTACTATATAGGTCATATTTACTGCACTTGAATGAAAGTATTTAAAAGGAAGTCGTCTTGCAATATAGTTCAGAAGGAAATGAAAAAAGTTCTTTGGGGACTAAAATACGTAATTTAAACTACCTTAGAAATCATTTATGTTGTTCAAACATACTGTTCTTAGGTGAGAAAACTGAGGCCAGAGGCTAGAGAGTTTTATCCAAAGTCATGTACGTTACTGGTGGGAGAACGCCAGACCGCTCTCCGTAGACCGTATCAGTGCCGCTCCTGTCAGTTCAAGGAATCCATCCATATGTTGTTTCCTCTGGTTTTGTGTTACCTTGGGCATTACAGCGCTGGTAAAAATGTTACTTGTTCATTCCATTCTTCAGTACTGTGAGGATCTGTAGAGTAGGACTCGTGCTTTTTAGTAGATTGAGTCTTACCAAGAGGCTTTTGAATTCCAAAGGGGTTCAGTAAGATTTGAAGTAGTAATTGAATCAGAAATTGTATTGAGAGGACCCTCCTTAAGTGGTAAAAGGCAGAGAGAAATTCTTCAACCGTAAAGAAGTTAGGTATGGAAAAACAAAATTTAACTGGAGCTTTGCTTATAAGTAAAATGCAAAGGAAAACTTTTTTTGTGCAAAAATGAAATACAATGGACTTTGGCTCACAAAGAAAATTCCCCTTTTGGGGATATATTTACTAAATTCTTTTGAGTGTATGCTCTTAGTAAAGAATTGACTAAGAAATTGTTTGGAAGTTTAAGACTTTGTACAAATGTATGAATAACGGAAAGCATACTAGCTGTTTTGCCAAGTAGTGTTGATTCAGAAGCGATTTGGACTCTGTTCATCAAAGTAAATACTTTCCATGTTTTGTACTTCTTTGCAGTGCTGCAGTAGAGAATTAAATAACCTGTTGGAGTTTCAGTTTTGCATTTAAAACATACCCTAATGGTTCAGTTAATGGTAGATTCTCTGCTACTAATTTGTTACCTTTATTTGTCTTGGCTTCTTCAAGGATAGTAACCGAGTGTGAGCATTCAGATTTTACTGCCCCAGAACACATTTAGGCTTTGACTGTTTTAGCCAACTTAGCCTTGCACAGAGACTCGAGGCCGCTTACCTAAACTGGCCTCCACCCCCACTGTTGGCTGTTTTCATTCATCCTTACTCATGAGTATTGTTAAATTAATTGAATGAAAATGCCTGCCATTTTCCCATGGTTACAGATTCTCGTAAAAATGGTCTAAATGTTAAAAGGAAAGATGTGTGTATACAATTTTTTGTAGTCTCTTTCTTTGGTTGCCTGAGCTCTGTACTCTTGAGCAGCTCAGCCTTCTTGAACTGAAAGGAGCTCCATAGAGAAGAGCTGTCATTGTAGCTAATGAACAGGCAGTACTTTCGTTGCTGAAATATACATTACCAGTGGTACCTTTCGGTTAAAATTATCTTTTTTTTTTTTTTCCAAAATTCCTTTTTAGATGTTCTTTGAAGATCATATTGATGATGCCAAATATTGTGGTCATTTGTATGGCCTTGGTTCTGGTTCATCCTATGTACAGAATGGCACAGGGAATGCATATGAAGAGGAAGCCAACAAGCAGTCATGACATGAAATATAGTCCTTTTATTTTATTTGAGCTTACACACATGCTTGTATATAGGTTTTATCTCTGGTTGCATCTCTTGAATAACAGACAGTACCATTTTTCCTTTCATACCCCGTTTTATTTTTTGTCTTTCAGTACTAAGTATGACCATCCTATTCCAGAGCTTAACTAGAAAACCATTCAGGTTAAATTTGGCCTTAATATACTTGTTCACAGGCGTGTGTGACAAAGAGTAGGAAAGCTGCATCATATAAACTTGACCGACTTGAGCTTGGCTTGTATTTCCCCTTTTCTAAATTAACTAGCACTGACTAATTTATTTCCCTGTTTCATGTCTCCCTTCCATTCTGCAAGAGTTTTAGCTATTTGAGATTGTGGACCATCAATTCTGCACTTTAGAGAGTGATTCTGACTCAGATCCTCTGTTTTATCAGAAAATTTTCTTGCTCTTAGCTGGAAAAATGGCCATCTGCCAACTTCTAAAGTATTTACTTGTTTTTGACCTGTGAAATATAGCACATGCATTGTGCAAATGGTTGATTCTACAAGACTACCAAAAAAAAAAAAGACAAAAAAACTACTGAGGAGCTTAACAACTGCTGTTTCTGTACGTATTGTTTAATCTTCTGAGCATATCTAGTGTCTGTCATGTTCTCATTGGCACATGCTGGCTGCTCTGAGACTGGAGAGCTTTTCAAACCCGCTTTCCACCTTTCAGGAAAATCCCTCGTTTGTGATTGGATGTTTATTGTCTGCCAGGAAACTGGTCTCCCAACATGTTGAAGCTGCAGTTTTATGATAGCACACTTCCCTTATCTGCTTCTTATTCCATCAGTGTTCACCCTTATTTTAAATTTTTTAAAATTTTATAGCCATACTTAGGAGCTCTTGTTGATTCCACAAATCAATTTCATTAAAGTCCAAAGATAGCAAATCTTTAGGTATATTTTGTACCAAATTAAATTAGGAGACAAAAAATTGTGCTTGCATAGTTGTTACAAAGATAAAGAATGGAGAGATTTGGTGCACAACAATAAAATATAAAAGTATATGTGTTAGCTATGTGTATGTTTATATAATATGCACACAGCTAATATGTAGCTATTAAAATTACCTGAGGAGTGTAATGTTTGTTTATTTTTTGTGTATATCTTTGCAATCTATTTTATATATATTGACAAAAGAGACTGTGAAATATTTAGCCATACAGAATATGTGATTAGACCAGAGCATGTGTAGGAAGACATTTTGGAAATCATTAATTCTACCCGGAAATTATGGACTACAAGTTATGATGTATGTTATCTGCACTTCAATCAGTAATATTAGCAAATCTCCAAATGTTAGCCAGATTGGTTTGTTCTTGTACATTCGTTATTCATGATGTTACAGTGCTGTAACTAGGTGGTCCTTTTTTAACAAAACATTATTTGCAAAACAGAGGGTATTATTTGTTTTTAAAGCTTTTGTAAATAAAGGCTTCAGAAATGTTTTCATATATATGTTGACTGGTAATTTTGTTTTGGAAATATTTATTTGGAGGATTATTTTTTTAAAGGTTTGGGCAACTGAACAGAACTTGGTAACTTCATTGACTATCACTAATTACTGAAAAATCAGTGTGAGCCTTCTGCATTTCAACAGTGTTAGCTTACTCTTCATGAATACCTCAACTGGGTATTAAGAATTGATTCGTCACTTCAGGGATGCATTTATTCTGAAAGATTTACAAAGTAAATGCACTTGGAGTAACTTAATGTGGCTTCTTTTTAAAGCTGATGCAATATAGCAGATATGTAATTGGTGTCCTTTTATTTTGATCATCACCTCAAAAAAAGAATGATAAAGATTGCTTTTTGAGTAGCCACGTAGTTGCTGAATTTAATAGTGTGTATCAATTTTGGTTTCTGTCTCTAAGTAATATAATTTTATAACTTCGATAAGAGGAACATTATAACCTTTACTCAGTCTGGCTTGTGGATAAAAGCCTGGGCTGAACATTTTTAGTGTTCCTGAGCCATTACTTCTGGGCTCACCATTCTGTTAAATCTGCTAGAGCAAGGGCCAGCAACCAAGGCCTGCAGGCCCAAACCAGCCTAACGCCCTGTTTGTGTGGCCAGTCGGTGAGAATGGTTTTTACAGTTTTAAAATTGTTGGGAAGAAAATATTTTATGATGTGAAAAGAATATGAAATTTAAATTTTAGTGCCCCTAAATACAGTTTTGCTGGAATATAGCCCCACTCACGTACTGTGTACACAGTTGTGCTGCAGTGGGGAAGGGGAGCGGCTGCTGCAGAAACGGCCTGTGGCCATCTTCATTTCACATTTCCCCGTGGGATGCTACCAAGTCAGTGATGTGGGTGCAGGACCTGACAGCATTTGGAGTGTGCCACAGTATTTTACTATTCTTTCTGTTACCGATTGATACCTGTTGCATCTTGAGAAAAGTGCACTTTGAATGGTGTGCTCTTAAGGCACATGGAAGTATGCGTTATCTTATCAAATGATATGCTAAAAAATACAATGTATGTGGACATAACCACGCCAAAGCATCCTCACAGTATTCCCAACTCATGGGAAAGCAGCATTTAAGAGCATTAGAAATTTTAAAATGGAATAACTCATCACAGCATTTCTTCACAATGACAAAAAATGGAAATACGGCTGCTGCCAGAGGATACTTGCGAGGGGCCCATCGGGTAGCCGAGCAGAGGCGCTGGCTGATGGCGAGGCACACCTCGTTTCTTCAGGGTGGTAGCCCAGAGAAAGATGTCTAGAGAAAAGGAAACTTCTGCCTTTCAGTGAGAACAACTGCTTGAAGAGAAGGGCCATTGTTCACAAAATCAGTTAATTCTAAAACCAGAGAAACGATTTTGAGTGTTTTCTTTGGCCCCTAATGAGTCAGTACTGTCCAACTCCTACTTGAGAAGCCAGCACCTAGTTTGAAGTGACTGAAAGATTGGTTTCCATTGTATTAATGGTCTTTGTGGAACAACGACAGGCGTGAGTGTTTTCAAGAAGTTGAGGAGCTAGCCAGTCAGTACAACCTGAAGTGGAATCCACCAAGATGCGGTACACCTGATGGTGGTAAAAGCACGCATGGAGCAGGAAATAATTGGTCACATCTACAAACTCGTGAAAATGTACTAAGGTGTGTGGGTTTGGCAAGCACCCATTTCACTGTGTCATACACCTTTGTTTTGTTTTCTTCTGAACAGCAATTAACATTGTTCATTGTTAGCTGGTGTTTTATTACTGCAAAGATCATGTAGAAAGTCAATAAAATCATGATTCAGCTCTATCTACGTATGCAGACTTTCCTTTAGTTGCTGCTTTGTGGCTCTGGGAGTCATTCCCATCATCTCCTTCCTGCCAGGTGTAGTTCTTAAAGAGCTTTAAATGTGTTTGCATGTTACATACTAGGACTAGTTATATAATTAAGGTTGCCTTTTTTTAATACACAAATGTTTGATTAGCCCATTTAAGATGCTTTTAATACAACTGCACATACTGATAGAAAAAGACATGAAATCTGAACTCTGGCAATAGCCTTCCTTTCACAGCTGAATTAAAAAAAAGAAATTACTGTCCTTTATGAGCAATGAGCTCCTTTATGTAGCTTAACCAGAATTTAAAGTCACTTATCAAAAGACCCCCTTTGGTTTAATTGCTACTCAGAAATAAGTCAACAGATAAGTAATCTTAGTCTTGCCTGTCCCCCCCACCCCCCAAACTGTAAACTAAATACAGAAATACTGACTGCTGGCTATGAACAAGAACATCAAAGATCTACCATTGGGCATTTGTCACCAGTTTTGTTTTTCCTGTCACTTCAGTGAGAAGAGGCTGCAAGTGATTTCAAGTCTATTGGCAGTGCCCAGACTCATTTAATTTTTTGTTGGTAGAAGAACAACTTGCAGGGTGTCAGAGATTGAGCTCTTAGTTAACCTAGGTTGCATTATGGCAGAACATCTATACTTACAACCTCTTTTGTTTGAGGATAGAAAAAGCCCATTTCAGAGCCGCCTTCTATGTTGGGAGATGGATACATCCTAATTTTGATCCATAGCAGTTCCTCTGAAACAAGCCTACTTGAATTCATGCCTTCATTGATGGCCACTGGATACAGCCCTATAAAAGAACAACAAATCCATCATGGCACAGAGGAGAGGAAAGTGCACGGCCTGGACCATTATGAAGTATAACACAATTTCCTGTGTTCTGTGAAAAAAATCAGGTTTTGGTAATTCCAAAGGAAATACAGTGAGGGAACAGACTGCTTAGTTTTAAAATCAAAACTTTAGTGTCAGCATGTGTTGAATGCTTTTAATAAGTGACATGAAAAATTTGCTAAAATGTCAACAAGAGTTAGAATCTGAATTTTTACCAGGATGAGGTTTAAAAAAATTCTAGTACAAATGTAAAAGAATAACAAACAGAGACTGAAGATGGCAGTGAGGTAGGAGGGAGCAGATTCCACTTCCCCCCTACACACAGGAGAAAAACCTAGCCGATCTACGGAGGAACAGAGCAAACAGCCAAGAGTACCACAGCATATATGAAGATAGGAGACCAAAAAAGGAATAAACAGTTAAGGTGTATGTGGTCTGCTCCCATATGTAAGAGGAAATATGTTCAAAATTGGCTAAGTATGTGGAAAAGGGGTGTAAAAGCTTTCTACAGAAGGACCTTACCTAGAGACGTTATTTGTGCAAAGCCATTGTCCAAATGTGCTGCTGTGGACAAAATGTTGGCAGATCTAATGTGTAGTCTCTGGGTAGGTGGGATGGTTATGCTGAATACCTTCCTGGTTTACAGGCAAGTGATTTTACTACATTTACCATGTATATGGTTCATGTGTTTGTGAGTTTTTTAAAAAAATTCATAATGCTATTAGAACTATCACTTTTACAAGTAAATATTTGATAATATGTGTATACTAAAGTGTACTGTATAACTTAAGAATCAGCTCAGCAAGTTTACATGCATATCAATATAGGAAAAATTGGCTAGCTTATAATATAATGGGGCTATTTGGTTTTTCATGGGTTCTCTTGAGCCTGAGTCACTAGCTTTAAGTTTTTACGAACATGGTTTACAAACCCTCTGTATTTGACTTTCCTAGTGAAGATAGTTTTGTCAAATATTGGCCGTATTTCCAATACTTGTCTGTTTATTACAGTGTGCTCAAGTTTACCGCCCTTCCAGTGTCCTCTGAATCATTTAACTACTCATGAGTGGTGATCCCAACCTGTCATAGAATTTTTCTCAAGAAAAACCTGTGTTATGACCAGGTTGTCGGCGTGAATTTTGCTGGGAGCAGCTAGCTCTGGTAGACTAGTAGGAAAAGTGTATCTGTAAAGCGATTCAGACCGTCAGTGTGCAGGCAACGTCATAGAGACAACTACCAAAGGTGATCAACCAGACTTTATTACGTGTAACAGGAGGGAATTTGTGGGTTAGCACTTCCTTGAATGTCTCGTCACTGTATTTAGATGCAGTTTTTCTTTTTCTTTAAAAAAACAAACCCTCTTTCACTAACAAAGGCAAATAGTTAACTAATAGGTACATTTTATAAGTATGTACAAAATGTAGGTCTATTTGATGTTGCTTTATTCGCCCAAGTAAAACTGATACTGCATACCTAATGAGATATGCCATCTCCCAAAATTATAACCCCCTAGAACTATAATCCCCCCCAACTAAGCAAAAAAAAAAAACAACCAAGATTACCCACTGTATGAAACAAAAAGGGAACCATTACAACTTAATGAAAATACTTTATTTTTAAAAATGTTTTCAAATCTGAAACTGATGTGTATTGACTTACGTATTTGAATAATTACATGAAAGACCTAACGGGGGAAAAGATTAACAGTACTCTAGCAAGGTGAAGAATAAAACTCTCTCTTTTACCCCCGTGCTCCTAGTTAGTTTGACAAGAGGGAACACCTAACAATCCTGATCCCGCAGAAACAGCTGTAGTACTGTGCTTTGAACAATACCTGGCTGCGTATAATTCTCAGTGCGTCATGTGGTGCTGTTGCCCCTAAGACTTCCAGCAGTAGCTATAGGTTCCAACCTGGCACTTCAGGTAATGGAAAGTGATGGCTAAAAAATCCTTTAAGTTAAAAGTAAAAACACACCTTATGGAATCTCTTGAAACAGATTGTGGATTAAAATATTTAGCTTTAAAAATTTTTGATTAAAAAAAAAAACCTGCTATCCTACTGTTCAAATAATTGCTCTCAAATGATCTATAAAATGGACTGGGCTGATATTGGTTCTTCCATTAGTTCATTTAATATAAAATATTTTGTATTTTTAGTAAGGATGAGTAATTACAAGGATTTATTATTACTCCATTATCCTCTGGCCTTCTATTCTCAGTTGAATTTCTCTCTAACTCAGATTTTGAAAAGTTTAATACCATTTTCTCTTTGATTAAATACCAGTTCTTTTTAATATCTAATCTGCTTTTTAAGTTTGGAATATCAGTGCCAAAAAAAAAAAATGTCCATGACTTATTCTAATCATGAGCATTTACAGAACTTATATTCCAACAAATTAAAAAAAGAGTAAATAACACTTTTTTTAAAAATAGTGCATACAAGGCACAAGAGCTTTTTAGTATATTTACTGAAGCCTAACATTTTGGCATCAACAAACACACCACTTATTCTGAAACTCAATTTCCAAACAGCACTCCATTATGTTGAACAAAATTTCCAAGAAAAGCCATATAGTTTTTTATGAATTGCATCATTAATCCTAGTATGAGGAACTATATAGTTTAACTGTCATAATTTTGATGAAAGGACACAGAAATAATATAAATGGAGGATTAATCTATTGACCCATCAGGAATTCTTAACTGAAACTCAGTATTTTTGCAATGTTCAATCAAAGGGAAAAAATTAAAATAAATTATAAAAGCCAAACTGGCTAAAGAATACCATAAAATAAACCAATTTTCATAATTGTTACTATAAATTTTCCCCCAATTTAAAAAGATTAGAAGAGATGAAAAATACAGGGTCTAGCACAAATAATGCTCCTTTTTTATTACAAAATCTTTTATTACAAAACCATAGCACTTAATTCTGTAACGTAACAATATCACACTCAAGACCACCATATGACATTTTAGGTGATATGTTCAAATTAAAACTATACATTATTACACCCATAGTATTACCCTACCAACCACTCTCAAGCAGGCCTTACTTCTGCCAGACCCTGTATATTTCAGATACAATAGAAATGTATTCATTCTGACAAAATTTTCTAGCCAATTGCTTATCAGTGAGCTCAAGCTTCAGTGATCATACTTATTTTCTAGCAGGGAACAAAAGCTAGAAATAGATTAAAGTCTAGCAAAAAGTGGAGATCTTCACCTGTAGGTCATTTGGACTTTGTAATGAATTCACTCAGTGTGAAGCTGGATTCACATCAGAAGGAATAAAGAAGTCTGGCCACCTGTACCATTTCATAGGTAACTAACAGATTTTATGAATAAATCTTATGATCATAATGTGACTGGAAATCTTTTAAATCTCAGTACCTTCATCTTAATTTCCTGGATCAGAATTGTGACAAATTGTGCTACCCAATTATTTGGGTGAAAACTGGCCCATGAATCTGCTCAGTTTTTATGATAGATTATATTTATGCCCTTGATTCATAAACCATAATTATTTTTAACATTTAACAGGAATTTGCGTTAGTTGAAACAATCTGCATCTTGAATTAAAAATGTGATGTTTCAAGCAACAGCTTGGAGAGAACTCATCCATTCATGTCCTGCATGTCCAGCCACAGGGAAACAGGGACGATCGGCCAGTGGTGCCTGAGGGAAGCCTCTTCCATCCACCTACAGCACTGATACCTTGACATGAAAAACAGAAAACAGGAAACTGTCGTGTTAACTATTTAAAAAAACTACAAACGACCAACTTATTCATTCAACAAACACCTCTTTTGTTTGTTGCAATAACATCCCTTGTTCAAAATTAAATGTTTTCTATGCTAGAAGGCTCAGGAGATGTGTTCTTGAATATAGACATCCACATCGATGCTTCTCAAACTATAATGTGCATATACACGGACCAGATGGTCTTGTTAGAATGCAGAAGACGCAGATACTGATTCAGTAGGACTAGAGTAAGGTCCAAAATTCTGCATTTCTATGAAGGTCTCAGGCGAGGACAATGACACTGGTGTGGGACCTCAACTTGACAGGCAAGGGTCTTCTATGTTAGTAGTGCTGCACTGATCTGAGGTCACCAGGCATTTAGGAGAGACAAGGGCATTAGAAAGGGGACTTAGGGAAACAAGTTTAAAATTTCATATGCACAGAAGCACAGCTTTCTTTGTCTATAATTTATAAGAGGGAAGGTTGGATAGGCTGAATTTAATCTACACTGGAGCACCACTGTGGGTCTAGGCACATAAGTATCTGGGACCTATGCTCACAAATATTTCATTTCTCAGCATGAAAGGCCACAGGTTATTTACTAATGTAGTTCAAAAAGAGAACAACATGAAGATACCATTTAGTAATATAAATTAAGCATATCAGTATTGAGTAATGTTCAATATAAATGCATTCAATGAACTGCTAAGTTTGAGATGTAAAGCAGAAAAACTTAAAAACTTTTAAAAAGTATTTGGAGTATTAGCTACCTTAGTAAAATTCAATTTTTTTAAAGACACATTTTTCTGTCACTATTTATATCAGCAGAATGAAAAACACTATCAGAAAATAACTTTTTTAAAAAAAGTCAATGAAGCTGATTCGTGCTGTCATTTGGTCATTATGACCATTAATCTCTCATACTCAAATGTAATAAAATCAAGTTGTGTGAGATTGTTAATTTTAACAATGTTATTTTATCACCTGTTTCCAAAAAACTGTTTATTTAGAACCTGCTCTGTACCTGGCATGGTGCAAAGTGTTGAGAATAATGCTGAACAAATTGCAGCATGGTCTGGTGTCAAAACACTGAGACGTCTACATGACATGACATTACTGTGTGAACTTGTGAAATACTTAACATGTGACCTGACATTGATGATTATCACTAATAATTCAAAGTCCTAAAAAGAAATCCTGTGAAACTTTACATGCTTTACAGATCTATGTTCTATGAAATAGTTATTCATGGTATTGATTAGTGATTCATATTTGTTTATTCATAGTTACATTTTCAGAATTATTTCCAGAAATTTGATATTGTCCCTTTGCTATTTGCCCATATTAAGATGATCACATTTCTTACTACCCTAACCACCGTTATAATTAAGCGGATCTACCACACCAGCTCGTGCAGTCATCCAAAACCAAAACAGTCCCTGGTCAAATGGCCAGACCAGCATTTTGCTATTATTAAAAAGCTACTCATGAAGAAAACAAAACAAATTTAAAAAGATTTAATTTTTTTTGAGGTATCGCCATACTGCTTTCCACAGTGGCTGCACCAATCTGCATTCCCACCCACAATGCAAAAGTCTTCCCCTTTCTCCACATCCTCGCCGGTGCTTTTGTTCACTGATTGCCGCCCAAGTGTCCGTCAGTAGATGAGAGGATAAAACAACTATGGGATATCTACACGATGGAATTCTACTTGGCCATAAAAAAGAAGAAAATCTTACCCTTTGTGCCAGCATGGATGGACTTGGAGAGCATTATGCTCAGTGAAACAAGCCCCTTACTGTACCACATGATTTCACTCATGTGGACTCTATTGAACAAACTGAACTAACAAGAGAAATAGAGACAGACTTGTAGGTAGAGCCGACTGACAGCTCTGGGTGGGGCAGGGGTGGGTTAGGGGGTGGAGGGACTGAGCAAAAAGGAAAGAACTCATGGACAAGGAAATGCAGGTGGGGGTGGGTGGAGGAGGTATAAAGTGGATAAATATGGTAATGGAAAAAATTACAATTAAATTTTTGACAAACATTTTGAGGATTAAAATGGGTTGAAAAAGGACACACAAATATTAATAAAAACCTCAGATACCTATTAAGTATTTTGACACAAATGATTTTGTTTTAGATGCTGTCTCGCTTCTCTTAGATGTTAGTATTCCAGGTTGTAGTTTTGTAAATACAGTTGTCTTGATAACTGTAATGTTCAGCCCTTTACATTCATGTTTATTTGTGTGTACCTGTCTAGATGCTTATGGCTTGCTTCAAAGGGACTCTTTATTATATATTTTTCTATTGACTGCAGGCTTATAAATAGGTTATGTATTTAAAAAACTGATTTTGAAGTACTGATTTTAAAATTATGGTTTAAATAAAGTGGTTTGGAACACCTATTATATTAAGAGTGAGGTCCTACTGTTACCAAAAATAGGGATGAAAATAGGAATTTATGCTAACTGGATATAATTATCTGTGCTTAGATTTGGTGAGATCCTGCTAATGGGTGATCAAGGACATGACTACTGTGTATCCTGAAGGATAGAAAAAGCTTGCAAAAAACTGTACAATCCTGTAAAATGACAAGAAAATTGCTGTGTAAACTTCAATACTTTAGGATTCCCCTGTGCCATTTACTGTATTCCTATAAAAATGAATTTTGTTCATCAACTTAGTTTTAGTTTTATCAGGTTAACCTGAATACTCGCTAATGCTGAAGCTCGGTCCTCGTCTAGAGGTTTCCAGCTCGACTGCTGCACTCCCCAGGCTCAGCTAAGGCGTCCTTTAATTTGCATCATGCAGAAGTAAATAATAATGTTTACGGAAACAATGTGCCCTAAGAGAAGAGTGCTAAAATATAAAACATAACAATAAAGGAAAAACTTCACTCACTTTCAAAATCATGCATTTATTTTGTTTGGAGAGTTACGTCTCATTCTCCATGGTCAGTGCAGGATTGCTCATCCCTTCAAGGAAGAACGAAAAAATGAGAGACGCACTGAACTTGGCACTTCTCATAACATCATAAACCATCGTCTCCTAACTCTTCATCCGCCTCATCACTCTAGCCAGACTGTTCTTTGAGCCCTTTCTCATCCTTCTCATGTTTCTTTTCTTTTACATTATCCTTTAAACTTGAGTTTCTCATTCATCTAGCAACGTAACAAAAAACTAATCTAACATGCCAAATAATTAACAGCATATTAAAAATCAGGAAATCATTTATATGTTAACATAGAACTACAAGAGGAGACAAGAATCCTCTCTGAAAGACGGAGCTCTTCGTCTCTCCAGCCCCCCCGGCCCAAAAACCAACCCCCAACTATTTATCTGTCCTTTGCCTCTAAGGAAACTGATGGATTCAAAGTGCAACTAGGTGTCATCAATTTCTTGTTTAGGAAATGCCTAGTCCTTCCCATAGACTGGAAAATGGAATGGCATATGTGAAGTTGAAGAGAAACCGAATTATAAATACTGAAATGATGGGGATAGTCTGAGGGCATCCATGGAGGAGGGGCGAAAGTAGGCTTACAGTTGTGAGTATGCAAATAGTTTATTCTCATTTTTATTTATTATTCATTGTATTATTTTCCACACAAATAACTGTAAACCTACTTTCCCCCACCCTATATACTGTTTAAGAACAAGACCTTTTAAAGAAAGCAATATTTTAGGAGAATATAACTGATTATATATTAAATTAGATCCTAATTCTATCTTAGAATTTTTAATCAGGGCAGTCAATCTATTTGTTTTTCACCATACCAAAGTGATTTCCAATACCCAGTAAGTGAAGTGCTGTGAGCCAAAGTCAGGCAGCACTTAGGAGAGAGTTTTAAGACAAGACTAGAAATGAAAGAAAATTAAGGAATTTTGTTAGTCAACCTGGTAATTTTCTGCAACACCACTGCGACACTGTTGCGGATGTATGGTTTTGTTCTTATTTATGGGGATACCACACATATTTAACTTATGCCTTCCGAACCCTGAGAAACAAGTAGTATTTTCAAGGTAAGAAAGCTAAGTCTATGAGTTTAGGTAACTTAATATCACATATTAATTAGATGCCCAAATTAGGATATAAAATCAGATCTGTCTGACTTCAAAGCCTTGATTGTTCCTTACCAACAAAAAAGTAATCAAAAGACTAAAGATAACAGTAACAAGAGAAATATGAACAAATTACAGGTAGCTAACATTTTGTAATTATACAATCACTTCTGTATTTTTAACTGGATAGAAATCTTAGGGTAACAGAACTGTGTAATTTGGTCCTTTACAGCAGATATTTTTTTAATCTTTTGTATTAATTAATCACATTTTTCCATTTAAAAAAATTGCCCTTTGAGTTTATTTCTGTCATTTAATATGCAGTAATAAAGATTTGGTTTTAAAATTTAAAAAAAAAAAAAAACTACCCCAAAACAATGAAGATCTATCTTTCACAAAATGGTTTTCCAGAACTAAGAGACATTAATCAAAGTGCTTCACAAGTAGAAGTTCTGAAAATAATTCTAAATTTACACTGGAAGTTTGACTCCACAAAAATTCCTATAGCTAATACAATGGACTTTTTTTTTTAATACTTTAACCTTTTAAAAATGGAATATATCGAAAAAGCCAAACCAGCATGCCCTTACCAGCTGTGTCTTTTCCTGGGTTTGTGCTGCTCTCCGTCCAAGACTGTGAGTCGGTGAGCAGGTGGCTCTGCGACTCTCTCAATGGCTTTGCAGGAAACTGATGGTTTTCAGGACTGAATAACAACAATCATCATCACGATCGTTACATTACCTCCTGACACCATCGAGGTGAGTACTTCTCAAAGTATAGAACTTGCAGTGAGATAACTGTGCAATAGGAGTTACCAAAGAGAATGTGGGGAATACAGGAACAATTCAATCACGCCGACTCGGTGAGAAAAGCATTTGCTCTTCTGTTCCCTTTCATTCCTGACTATAATAAGATCGCAGTCTTTAACTCCGGCAAACCTCCGTTTTTAACACAAAGATTCGGCCTCAGCCTCAGACTTTTTAGCAGGTAAGGGAATCTAGTTAGACCTAACAGCCTTTTACTATCAATTTTACTTTAACTTATACTCTATGTGCAACAAATTATACTAGTTTCTCATTTATGATGGTGATACGAGATTTGGTTTAAAAGTAAATCTCCATGCTAATTTAAATAAATATACTCATATTAAAGGAATACATTATTTTTAAGTTGTATGTGGATATGGAAAAAAATAGGAATGTAATGGTAGAAAGGCAAGTGTGAGGGAAAAGTGGCCCAGTGTTTTCTAAAGTGGCCTAACTGGTCTTGAACAAAGAATTCCCTACCTTCTTTAAGACAGAAACGAGTCTCAACATTGTCTTGCAGGAATGTTGAAAACAGCTGACATGAGCAAGCCTTACAAACCTGGTGTTTAATTTGGGAAAATGAAGTCTTAAAAGGAGAACTTAAGTTTCAAAATTTAAGCAGGCATGCCCCATATCAACATATTGGATGGTATGAAAAAATAAAGTACATACATAAATTCAAATAACATTTCAATTAGATAGAAAAAATTATTGGCACAGAAACTATTATTTTAGAACACCCCAAAGTACTAATTATGATAATGTTCAAAAGAAAAAAACTACTTAAAATTCTTCCAAGAATAATTTCACATATTTCAGTTGTCTATAACTGTTACTTTTTACGGGATATGCTTTTGCACCTCAGTTAATTGCCTCATATCTAAAATTTGAAAATACTTCGATTTTGTGCAGCTTTATCATACCCTTATTAAAATTTTGAAGGTAAATCTTTAAAAAATATCATCTCCCATTCATATGAAAAATCTTTTTTACTCTGATTCCTACTATTTTTCTGAAAAAAGGCCACATGTCAGGTACAGCATACAGATTTGATTGGACAAGGTGAGGACACCCATTAGTCTTTATTCTAAGATGGGAAATCAGTGGAGGTTTTTGAGCAGAAGAATGAAAAAATCTGATGTATGTTTTAAAAGGAACATGCTAACTTCTTCATGGTGAATACACTGGAGTAGGGCAAACATGGAATCAGGAAGATCAGAAAGTGAAACAATTCCTGTGAGAAGCGATATAGAGAGATTGTGAGGGTGAATCGGGACAGGGCTTGCAAATGGAGTAAATAAGGCAACTGCGAGACAGAAACCTAAAATGACCCCAGTTTCTGGCCTGAGCACCTGGGAGAATGGAGGTCATGAATACTGATTCACAGATGGAAGAATGGAGGAGAATCAGGTCTAATGTGGGTGTGAGGGTGTGGGTGCCTGGAATCAAGAGGACTGCTTTGCACCTGTTCCGCTGGCGATGGCTTTTCGACATTTAACGGGGAAGGTTGAGTAGACAAGCAGCTACTTGGGCAACTCGGGGGCACAGAGGAGATACAGAATTAACCACAGAAATTTTGTAAGGGCTGAACAGGGGAAATTATAAACTTCTGTAGCAGAGACTTTATCTGTCAAAATCCAATCCCAGCATTTAAAGGGAAGGTAGAGAAGGCTGGTTACTTCATGATCACCTTTCTGGGTAACAACGCCAGAACTGGGATCTCTCTGGATATCCTTAGTGGGAGAGAGATTATCTCAAAAACCCAAAGACTCTTAAACTACAAAAACCATTTAATAAAGATAAAAAACAACATTATTGAAAACTACTATTAAAGTTTATAAAAGCTACAAAAACCTAACAAACAACTTATTAAAACTATATTTTTCTGCACCAAGGTATAAGAAAAACCATTAACATTCAGCTCTGTAGAATTTTCAAGCTAAAACTCAGAGGATGTGACCCAGTAAGACTCTGGTACCTTTGAATGTCCCTGTGAAATACATTAAAATGGCCTCCTCATTAACTGATAGAGTCTGGTCTGTACATTGCTTCCTCTAGGGGTGGGGTGGTGGCGGATAGATTTCATCACATGGCAATTGAAAATAATTTGGAATGGCTGCCATAATCACTGCCTTGAGAAGCATGCTGGGTCGGGTCAGGCTCCACAGGAGAAAGCACTGTGAGCAATAAGAAAAATGCAGCTGGTGGGGAGTGCAGGTATAGGTGCCGTGTACATGGCATTCTGGCAACTAAGAAAATCTCCAAAATTCAACCAAGAATGCTATTATAGTTATGACTTTGCTACTGGATTTCATTAAAAATTTAAACTATGGTCACAGTCAAATAACTAATAAAAATGTTTTATTTTTATTTTTTTTCAAATATATTTTATTGACTATGCTATTATAGTTGTCCCAATTTTTCTCCCTTTTCCCCTCTCTGCCTGGTACCCCCATTCCCTCCAGCAATCCCCCACTTTGTTCATGTCCATGGGTCATGCTTGTAAGTTCTTTGGTTTCACATTTCCTATACTACTCTTATCCCCTTGTCTATATTTTGTACCTGAAAATTTATGCTTCTTAATTCTCTTACCTTTTCCCCTCCCAGCTGATAACCCTCCAAGAGATCTCTGTATCTATGATTCTGTTCCTGTTCTAGTTGTTTGCTATCTTAATGATATAAAATTAGTGTTTAAAACTTAAACATTCATATATGTGTAACATTTTAAATATTTGCCTTTTGCTCATCAGTGGGAAAGTCAGAATCAGATTTTAGGTCTTCCTCAAATTCTTGATAGACTTGGAACCAAAGACTCAGCATGGACAAGAGTCTCCAGACAAAACACTTACAAGACCTCCTCCCTTCACTCTCCACAGAAAAGCCTCAGATAAAGCTTAGAGGTCTTCAAAGAGCATTACGAATATGGTGCATGTTGCTAATGAAACTGCCAAGCAGGTGTCTGGGATTCCATTTGGTTTCCGAAGGCCTGACCCAGGGTAGTTTTCTGATCTCTTTGTATCAATTACCAGAAAGGAGGGACCTGGAGAGTCAGAGGGAAAGTTGACCCTGGATCTGCTCACCTGATTGCTAGGGAAGCTAATTTAGAAGCACTATATGTTTAAAAATCATAATGTACTTCAGTCAACCAAAATGTACAGACAATCAACACCTGTTTACCTACCACCCAGATTAGTAACAATTCCAGCAGTAATGGGAGCTCCCTATACCTTCCTCCTTCCCTCATGTCAAGTGGAAACCATTGTACAACAATAAATTATCTTATGTTCTTAATTTTTCAAAGAAATATATAACCAAAGGATACACAAGAATAGAATATACTATTCAAAAGTAAAATAGAAAAAAAATATGGGATTACTTTTTAGATGTTGAATTCAGCCCTGCAGGAGTAGATGGCTGTTCAGGATCTTGGTTAACAAGGCAAGTTGGAAAGGAGCAGCCGTCACCTAGACTATAAGGAAAATAAAAACGTACAGTTGGGCAGTAAAAAAGACAGCAGAGTAAACTGTTATAAAGTGGTGACATCTGAGCAGAACACAGTCGTATTATGGCCAAAACGTGTATCAGACACTGGTTTCAACACAGTGTTTAAGGAGATGATGAGTTAACTGATTCCACATTGACATAACAGTGAATCATAAAATAATACTTTAAAAAATAATAATTTCTGTCCGGAATAATGGAGTTCCTTTGTTGACTCATTTTCATTAGTTTAAAACCTGAAAATTTTAGCAACAAAATACCTTGAAAAAATGGGTAGCAACCAGTACTTCTTCTCATCACCAAAAACTTGTCGCATATTTTTACTGAAACCCAAGCTGAATCCATTCTTATCTGTTCCGTGTCGAAATACTGGGCTTCTAAATGCCTCTATGAAAGATAGTAGAGTAATCACATGAGTGAAGAACATATCAGTTAATAGCCAGTAAGTTCAGAAGTGACTGAATTAAATAAAACTTGAAAAT
This sequence comes from Anoura caudifer, assembly GCA_004027475.1. Classification (NCBI taxonomy): domain Eukaryota; kingdom Metazoa; phylum Chordata; class Mammalia; order Chiroptera; family Phyllostomidae; genus Anoura; species Anoura caudifer. The sequence goes on along the minus strand of PVKU01000371.1, from coordinate 304,075 downwards.
CAATGGCTGGCCGCTTGTGAGTACTAATATACCTACCAACAGCTCAGCAACATGGATTGTCTGTTCTGCTTTAAAATAATCATACAATTACATTTATTTTCTTTTTAAGAAACCTATTAACTATTATAGGAGCACATGTGTGTTGCTGAAAATTAGAAAATACAAACATGTGAGGAAGCGAAAACTTTACATCTTCTAAATCTTTTTTTGATGGGTGGATGGATGCATAAAGATATATAAAAATCTACAGTTTTTTAACCAAAATGAGGCTATATTTTACCTAATTCTATAACCTGCATTTTACAGTCACTGAGCTCCATTTTCTAATCTCTTTAAAATTTCATCTCATCCCAGTAATACCTTTTTTTCCAGCTAACCAAAATGTACTTTAAAGCCTGTTTGTCCAATCCAAGATCCAGTGCAAAATCCTACGTTGGATGTGGTTGTGCCCACTCGGCAGAAGAAAGCTGAGGGTCACAGAGGCTGTGGGACTTGCCCAAGGTCACACAAGAAGTAAATGTCAGAGTGAAACCTAAACAAGCGTATCAATGTTCCTCCCATAATGCTACATTTTCTTCTGAGATGCAAAAATCTAAAATTTTACTTTTGGAATATGAATAAACATGTAAGTGTAGTGTTTTGCCCATTATTTAAAAAAATAAAACTCTAACTAGCAGAGTCAAGGTGCTATGAGAAATGTGGCAATTTGCAAGATCCTTAACATTTATCACCTTGGATTACACAGATTTATATAAAAAATTTTTATAATTAGAGGACCATATTGTCCAGAGGAAGTCCTTTCAGTGTTACAAGTTCAATCAACAAATTTTAGAAGTTAAAAGCTTCTAGAAATTATTTACTTAGGATGAATTAAAAGTGAGTTGCCCAACGTACATTATGAAATAAGATACTTTGTTTAAAAATTATTATACCAATTTTCACCCTGATAGTATCTGCTATAATAAGACTTCACCTGAATATTAAAAATGATCATTCTTTGAACATAGGAATCTTCACTGACAATTATAATAATGGAATCTCATGGTTTGAAGTGTCCTTTGAGATCATGAGGATTTTTAAGTTCTGGTTGGATGCCCAAACTCCTAACCTTGGTCTAGAAGACTCTATGTAGCTTAGTCCTTGCTTACTCATCAAACGTGATAGCATATTTTTTGTTTTTAGCTTCCTATGCTCCCACCATGTGGAAGGTGTCTCAAACATTGCTGGCTCTTTTCCTATAAGGCTTCTTTAAAAATTGAGGTGAAATTCAAAGAACACGAAATTAGGCACTTTAAAGTGAACAATTCAGTGGCTTTTCATACATTTGCAATTTTGTGCAACTACCACTTATATCAAGTTCCAAAAAATTTTCACCACACCAAAAGAACCCTTATACTCACTAGGCAGTTACATGTTACAGCATATTTCAGTACTTCATTCTTCGTGCCTGAATAATATTCATACACATCACATTTTTTCTATCCATTTGATGAGCATTTCGATTGTTTCTACCTTTTGGCTAAACAGTGCTGCTATGAACACTGATGTACGAACGTCTCTTGAATCACTGTTTTCAGTCCTTTCGGGTGCATACCTAAGAGCGGAATCCCTGGGTCACATGGTAATTGCCTACTTCCCATTTTGAGGAACTGCCGAACTCTTTTCACAGTGGCCACACAATTCTGTTTTCTCACCAGCAATACATGAAGGTTTCAGATTCTCTGCATCCTCACCAAGACTTGTTTTTCGCTTTTTGATTAAAGCCATCCTGGTGGGTATGAAGTTGTGCCTCCCTGTTTTCATTTTTATTTCCCTAATAACTACTGATACTGAGCATGTTTTCGTATGTTTGGTGGCCATTTGTATGCTTTCTTTAGAGAAGTGTCTTTTTAAATGTCCATTCAAATCCTTTGCCAATTTTCAAATTGGGCTGTTTGGTTTTTTTGTTGTTGTTGAGTTGTAAGATTTATTTCCCTATTCTGTATACTTGGCCCTTACTAAATATATGATTTACAAATGTTACTCTCATTCTTCAGGCTATCTTCTTGCTTTTTTGATAGTGTCCTTTCATGTACAAACATTGTTAATTTTGACACCGTCTAATTTAATCTTTTTTTCTTTTGTTGCTCATGCTTTTGGTCTTATATCTTAGAAGTCATTACTACATTTGAGGTCCTGAAGATTTATCCCTGTGCTTTCTTCTAAGAGTTTACAGTTGTAGATCTTTCGTTTAAGTCACTGAACCATTCTGAATTCATTTTTGTATTTGGCGTGAGGTAGGGGACCAATTTCATCCTTTTTCTCCCAGCATCATTTGTTAAAGATCTCTTCTTTCCCCACAATGGTCTTGCTACCCTTGTTGATAATCAATTGACCGAAGATATGTAAGCTTAGTTCTGGACTCTCAGTTCTATTTCATTGGTTGATATCTCTCTCCTTATACCAATACCACATGGTTTTAATCACTTAGATTTTTAGTAAGTTCTGAAAACAGTAAGAACTTTGCATGTGCACACGCACTCGCATGCACGTGTGTGTGTGTGTGTGTGTGTGTGTGTGTGTGTATTGTTTTCCCTATTTGGGGCCCTTGAAATTCCATAAGAATATGAGGATCAGCTTTTCTATTTCTGCAGGAAAGGCTTTTCGAAATTACAACAGGAGTTGTACTGAACCTGAAAATAAAGTGTTGCCACCTTAACAATATTAAGTTTTCTGATCCATGAACATGGGAATCTTACCATTTACTTAGGTCTTCTTTAGTGTCTTTCAGCAATGCTTCGTAGTTTCAGTCTCCTAGTCTTGAACCCATCTGATTAAATGTATGCCTCCATGAGGCCTTTGGACATACTGTTTTCTCTGCCTGAAATGCTCTGGCCCTGTCTGTGACTGACGTCTTACGCTAAATATGTTTCATTGCGGTGAGCCTTTCCCTGGCCACTCATCTAAACAGGTACCCTTCCACCGTGACTGGTACCTCAGCATCCTGTTTGTTTCCTTGAAAGCGCTGGGCATCTTGTCATTACTTTTATGTTTGCTTGATGATTTTCTATGTCCCTCACTAGACTGTTTTACTTTTGCTCACCTCTAAATATACAGAATGCTTTACATACAAGGTACAGTCAATAAATACATTAAATGAGTAAACCTGTGTCTAACTCACATCCCACAAAACAATGTGTGGAGTAAGAATGGTTTTTACCCCTTTAGGACAGGCTGGCATTTAATCAAATGGTGACTTCTGATGAACAGCTCTTTATGTATTTAAAGTTCTTTTAACTACGACAATTGGATACTCACCTAATGTAGACTTATTTTTGCTGACTAGCCAACAATGATAGCCAAACAGAGAAGACAAGCTGACAGAAAACATAGCTGCAGCAAAGAATAAAAACATAATATGGAACTTGGCTTGAGTATCGGGTAGACCATTCTACAAAGAAAGGAAGAAAATGAAATGTTTTGTCAAAGGGAGAAGTATTCCCCTACTTTTATAAGTAAGTTTTTTTTTTCTTAAAATTTTTCTTAAATTTAGGTATGGAGAAAGATACATGGCTTTATGTTGAAACTTTGAGGAAAAACATATAGCATCAGATTAAATAAAGGTTTACTGGAATATAGATATATATGGAAAAGATATTCAAACCTGGGATATTTATTTTGTGTGGCATAACCGAATCATAGAAAAACTGGTAGTGTGTGTGTAAACTATAACAGAAGAAAACAAGATAAAAGGAACTATAAAATATACTTTTGAACTTACTACTTGAATATGTTTTGCTAACATACTACAGATACTAACAAATAGTTTTATATTTAGCCATAAAATGAAGGTGAATTGGCACAATTTAGCTGCTACATGCACTGATGTTTTACTTTACCACAAAAAACAGCATCAAGAACACACAGAACACACCCACAGCAATGCTTCAGCCTACTGTAAATAACAGCATCGCAGAAAAGATGAACACTAGAGCATAACACCTGTCTACAATATGCCTTACACTACCCATGTGACAGGACAGGCCATCTCCGAGCAACACCACTCTGACTCCCATTGCAGGTGTTGTCCAAGGAGACCTGGGCATAGTATGCAATGGCAGGCTGCAGGCTGTGGGCACTCAGGGCCGCTCTGGAACTGCTGGGAGGTGTCTCCTTCTAACAGAGGGTCACACTGTCTCAATGCCCTGTGGTATCTGTCAGACTGACACAGATTCCAGGATCTCACTGCCAGCTTTTGACAGCAGTCCCCACTGTGAAAACTCTGGTTATCTCCTTAGAAGGAAAGTGTGGTTGGACTTGGACCCGTTCCCAGGACTGCAAAGCAGTGGGGTGACACTCTCTCAGATGTGCACTAGGGGCCATTCTTCAAGTGGGACAGGGGAAGTGCACTCAAATGCTCAGAGCATGTCCATGCACCTGTGTATTCCTAGTGCTTAGCCATGTAACTGGCACATAGTAGGTGTTCAATAAACCTTTAGTATCGAATGTGTCTCCACACAAATGATCTAGCAATTGAGAAAGTCTTACCATAATAACGAATAATTTTGCAATTCTGGCAAAGGATAAGAGAGTTTTACCATTGTTTGGTATTCACAGGTAACTTTGGATATTTAAAATACTCAATTTTAACTTTGTTTTGCTTACATTTAAAATAAATAGTGCAGAAAACAAGTAAGTTCATTAAAGCCTAATCAAGTAATACCTAATAAAAATTTGGGACATTATAGGCATAATAGTTAAAAAATAGTCTTTTTACAATATAAAGAAAACACTTCTATTTTTAAATACTAAAAAAAATCTTAAGCAGTCCATTCTTGCTATTCTCAGTGGTTGTGTTTTATAAAGTTGCCATGAACACCGGATTCATCCCAGGGAAGATACAGGGTTCGGTCCCAGCAAGCCATCCGTCACAACATTTTTGTCAGCTGATCAGTACATTACCTGCTTTTTGGGGTGCATGTGCTTAAAGACACCTTACTGACAACTTACTCAATATTTATTGTTGATTCATCAACAGAGAACTCACACCCAACATCACTGTAATTCATGCCTGAAGGAAGCTCAGCCAACACACCTATTTTCTCCATGAAGCTCAACAGGCTGGTGCTCAGAAACACTAGATGGTGCTTTCAGCACTGTGTGAAGACCATTTTAAATAGAGAAATGACCAACAAAAAGCACAAAAATGCAAAAAAGAAAAGGCAATAAATAGACTGGAAAGCACACTTGGGTAACAACATGAGAGCTGAAACAAGAAGACAGTCTCCTTGTTTGATTTTGACTGACAATGGGCCACGCCAATTTTCAGCCTCTCTGTGCATGTCCGCAAACGACCACAAGAGCTCTGTGCGTGTTGGTTTGGGGTCACAGAGAAACTTCAGCAAGATGGTAAATTCACAAATATGGAATCTGCAAATAATGAGGATTGACTATAAATGAGCTCAATTCTATAAAATCGGTGTCTGAAATAATTCACTAATGCAAAACTATATTGTATATTGTTGTATACCTAAAAAGTCAACAAGATAATGACTTACTGTCCAAAATTTGATAAAATACTGTAAATCTGTAGCAGCAATAAAAAGGCAGTACAGCAATGAATAAGCCAAGAAAAGAAGAAAAAATTTATAATTTGAAAATCCGACACAATTGTTCACCCTGTTGACAAAACAAAAACATTTTCGATAAGTTTCACATTTTCAACATAGATATACATATGTTCTACCTTAACATAGCATGTACTTACTTAGCGTTTAAGATGTATTGGTGTTTCTTAAGTCTAACTGATAAGATTTCTTCACACATATAAGCATTTTCAAAAATCTGCTTCACTGCAAAGAAGTTCTGTGTTTAGATTTTTAAAATTTGATATATATAAAAATAAAATTTGATATGCAACACTGCTTTAATTAATCATACAGTCGACCACTGAACTACAGAGGTTTGGACTGCACAGGTCCATTTATGCACCAATTTTTGTTCAATAAATATACAGCCAGACTTCTGTATCCCCAGGTTTGGCATTCATGGATTCAACCAACCTGAGCTTGAAAACAGTATTTTCAATACATGACTGGGAAGCAATCTGACCCCGGGACATAGGTATGCGATTTGAACCCATTTTAAACACTCTGGAGTCTTATATCTGTTCCCCCTCACTTGTTTAAACAGGATCTGCCAAAATTAGAAAGATTGTCAAATTTTGCTCTCAGTTTCTTACAAAGTCAAATTAATTGCAGGTTTAGAAAAGAGGCTATGTGACAAGTTAGTATTTTCTCTGTCTGTCACTTTTGTGCATATAAGGACATGGCAAGCTCTGTAGGTATGGACTATTTTGGGATCGACACTTACCGTTTCCACCTCGTCCCAGTCCCTCATTACTTCAAGTTACACAAATCAGAGTCAACTCTGTGCCCCTGATTTCCTGACCACTCAGCTAAATTCTACCTAGAACACACCTCTATCCAGAAAAAAGGGTGTGTTCCTCCTAAGACAGACCCTGAGACAAGAACCGGAATGCAGTTCATTTGAAATTAAGGAAGGGAGAGAATTCAGAGCAGCATGTGTCCTGATCCAGGCGCCCACTGGCTGCGAGTGGCCTTCAGAAGCATTAACACCCTCCCTGGCACTTAGGGGCAGAACAAACCTCCCCAGGTAGAAGAGGGGCCTCAGGTAGAGCAGCAAAAAACCAGAGGTGTCTCCTGTGGGGAGCTGTCAGCAGGCATGGGAACTGCCCCTGCAGGTGCAGTGCACTCACAGTTGGGTCACGGAGATATGGGGGAAGGGGAGGGCGACACTGACAGCATGTGCCATGGAAGGGTCAACAGAGAAATAAAGGAGGATTCAGGCTACTTATAATAGTAGATACAGGGAAATTACTTGATGAGAATTTGAATAGAATGAATACAATGGATGAAAGAAAGAGGAAAGCAAGAGAATGGATACCATGAAAATGAACACAAAATGGAGGTGAGTTACTGAGATCCTTTTTGAGAAGATCATTGTCATGGCAGTTCAGGGGCCTTGATGTGTTAAAAGAGAAAATTTACACAACGAAAGGAAAGGGTGTCCTGGAGAGAGTGTAGTTAAGGCAGTAAACCTGACATTCCCCATGGTTCCCTGCAACTAAGATAATCATTCCCCTTACGCGTACAGCATCCAGGGGGAAGTAATACCTGCTTTGGTGCAGTGGTCAGGGTAATTAACATGGGTGTGATAATATAACATGGGTGTTATAATTTTAATTTGAACTGTTCACCTAAAATGTCATATGGTGTGCTTACGTGTGATATTGCTATGTTACAGAATTACATGCTTATGATTTTGTAATAAAAGATTTTGTGATTAAAAAGGGGCATTATTTGTGCCAGACCCTGTATGTTTCAACCTACAACTGGGGTCACTTTCTCAAGCGCCACCCCTGAAAGAAGACAAGGCTATGGCATAGTCATGCTTAATGTCCAACGCCAAGCCGGTTGACAACCTGTGTGACTGTCAAAGGCACGTGCACACTGGGGTGAGGAATTACAGGGAAAGGTAGAAAAATCCACCTTCATTAGTTAATCAGATCTCCCAAATAATCCTCCATTAAGTCACCTAATTTCATGACTTTGAAATACTTTTTTTGTAAGTGGAACCTAATCAACAAAACAAACAAGCAAGCAAAATATAACCAGAGGCATTGAAATAAAGAACAAATTGACAGTATCCAGAGGGGAGGGGAGAGGGGTAAAGGGGAATAAAGGGAAAGGGTTGTCAAGGAACATGTATAAAGCCAAAGGGGGCAGGATTGAGGGTGGGAGGTGGGGATGGGTGGGGTAGGGGTGAGTGGTGAGGGGAAAATGGAGACAACTGTACTTGAAAAACAATAAAAAAAGAAAAAAGAATGGAAAAAAAGAAATTTAAAAAAATTATTAACACATTCTAAGTGGAAAGGCTTATTTCAACATATGTATATATTTGCATATTTGCTACTCTACCTGTTAATGCCAAGTTTTATGTAAAATAAATTGTTAAAGTTTTAGATAAATTAATAATTAGAAACTTCCAATGAGGTATTGTGTTTATACATACATTCAGGCATAATTTCTGGGGAGTATTTTAGAATTTCTGTGTTAACACATGTGCATACAAAGAAAACCATTTGTTCTGAGCAAATATGAGAAATTAACTTTGAAATTGTTAAGTTACTGGTTGTAAAATTATTTCATGGAAATTCTCCTGCATAAAGACTCTTCTGAACTAATTTAACAAATGCCAGAAATATGAAAGTATCTCCAACATCAGCTAAGGCAAGATTTCAATCATAAAAAGGTTCAAATAGAGAAATGATTCTGTGTAGTGACTTGGGGAAGCACACGGGCAAACTCACCATGGGCAGTGATGGTCCATCTTCAAAATACATCTAAAAAACCACACAGACACAAAACAACACCCTGTCAAAATGTAGCCCCATTAAAATGTAAAAATATATTTAAAAGTTATTTCAAAGGAGTTGTAGCAAGTTAAATATTACAAAATTATTTATCTATCTAAAAGTTGAATAATAGCAAAACTCCTCTTCTAAAATACCAGTTCCAGTTATGATACAATAAGAGAACTTTCAATATAAACATACATGCTTTAACATCTAAAAACAATGCAATGTGTTAACATACAACTGTCTTATACTAACAAAAGTGCAAAGTGTCAACAGATTTACAGAAAGTCTGGATAAAACTTTTCCTTTAATAGCAATCCCTAAGCCAAGTAGCACTGTGTGTGTGGTTATAGCATGCAATAACATCGGACTGTCACAAAGCCAAGTGAGTTATCTTTACAACAATGGGAAAGAGTCACAAAAGAAATATTTACTGAATCAAACTAGCCAAGTCTGAGCTGCTAAAACTCATGCACTTCATTCATGTCAGTGTCAATCTGGGGGAACAGGACGATGGATTTTGGCCCTAAACCACACTTGTTTTTTATTTTATTTTTCTCACTGTTTCATCCCAGATTCTCTTTTTTTATGTATGAATCTAATTTTCTCTATTTTTAGGGGCAATAGAGTTTATTTAGGAACATGGCTTTGAAATTACAATTATATTCTCAGATAACATGATTAATGGGAAAAGCATAAAATCAAGATTTACATAGGAAAACCATGAAAGTCTTGATATTCCAATATTGAAGGATTAAATGACAGCTGCATGCTGAATTAGAATAAGTTTTCATAATATTCATTATTTGACTATAGGCATTTGAAAGGAGGCTAATTGTTATTAATGCAAGGGATTGTGCCAGTTCTATTTCCTAAATAAGGGAGAAAAGCAAATAATCTGGAAAACTATGAGAAAATAAGTGCATTCAATAAAAGGATCACCAGCATGCAAACATGTCAGAAATAACGGATTTCCGTACTTATCACAGACGGAGCAGTGGTGGCAGCGATCTGGTTTGATGAGCTGGCATCTGTCACAGTAGCGGATTGCTGGGGATAAGAAGATCCACTTAGCCTTCGACTGAACAGTGAATGGAACATGCAACTAAATGGCTCCTATCGTCTATTCAAATTTAAATTCTGGAAAGCATACCCCATTTAAACTTGGTAAAAATGAGATGTTCAAACACTTAATGGAGTGACTTGCCGGCAGTCTCAGTTCTCTGGAGAGGTTTCCCACGGACAGAGAATCTTTGGGGGAAATTTTTATAGGGGTCTGCAATTGTCAGGGGTTACTGCAGCCTCACAAAGGATGTAAGTATGTCCATTTCTATCCAAGTAAACAGAATGTCTCTCTCAGCTAAATGAATTATTTCCTGTGCCCTGCCAGGATAACTGGGAGAGGATACAACTATGTTTTAGAAATTTTATGCAAAACACGTTTTAGAAATTTGTGAATAACTGTCTTAGTTGCTTAAATAGAGAAAGATCTCACATCTCTACTGGGTGAGGTACAAGCTCAGAAGTATTAGAAGTACTTCCAGTAAGAATTTCAGTCCTTGTACCTGAAGAGCTGATCCTTTGTTCTCTAATACAGACACCAAGACAATTATAAATCACTGATTTGGAGAGGCTCTTTCAATCCCAGGCATCTTGACAGGATGCAAGCAGGCTACCAAAATCATAGGAAAGCAGTTATTAAGTGGGTACTCCGGTAGGACTAGTAAAACCAAACTCACTAATTTAAAATTTGGGAAAAACATGCAGTAAATAATTATCAGGGTTATGTTAGTTAACATTATCTCTGAAAAAGGAAACAGTTCCTTTATACTAAGAATAAAACGAGCTCTTCTTAGACAACAGGCCTAAATGGAGCTGTTTTCAACATCGAAGTGAGTTTCTGATCACCCCTCACAACTCCCTTTCTCAGGAATTACAGAGACGAACAGCACAGCCTTGCTGCTCAGCTCCTGTGTGAAAAAGTCCCGCAGGTGCGTTCCAGCGACACTACAAGGTCCCACTGGCTCCTGCAAAGTACTGAAGTAGAAGGCAGTGTTGTCCAGAGACATATAATGTGACCCACAAGTAGACCGTTAAATCCCCTAGGAGCTACCTTCAAAGAACTAAATATCCAAAATATTACAAGATATAATCAATACAGCGCTGGCTGGTATGGCTCAGTGATTGAGCGCCAGCCTGTAAACCAAAGGATTGCCAGTTCGATTCCCAGTCAGGGCACATGCCTGGGTTGTGGGCCAGGTTCCCAGTAGGGGGCGTGTGAGAGGCAACCACACACTGGTGTTTCTCTCCCTCTCTTCTTTCCTTCCCCTCTCTTTAAAAATAAATTTAATTTTTTTTAAAAAGATATAATCAATATAAAAATATCAACAACATACTCTGTGGGTTTTTTTAAAATACCAACTCTTTGAAACTTGTCATGTATTTGACAGAGTTACAATTTAAGTGCTTAGTAGCCACAGGGACTGGCAGCTCCACAGTGGCAGCACGGTTTAAAGTCACAAAACTTCCAGGTGACGTGTGGTGGGCAGTGCTGGATTCTCTCTGGGTGGTGAATATCTCCACTTTAAAGCACGCTCGGAAAAAAACTTTCAAATCAGAGTGGGCAATAACTCACAGGAAATCAAAACAACACAGAAATAAGTTTTTCATTTATAGCCTTTTATAAACAGAAATTCAGTCTTTTGATAAAAAACACTCTGTGTACCATATTATGTCCAATTAAAATCACCCCAGTGTCACTTAAAACCAACAATCTGATTACTATTTAAAAACTCTTTACAACCAAGGAGGAATTTTAATTATCTTGCTTGGATTTTTAAAGAAGTCATTTATATCTCATTTATATAATTAAAAATTGCATTGGTAAATGTTGAAAAGAAAACATTATTGACATCTATATACGATGGTAAACTAATTACGTCTCCTCTAATTGTTACCTTCCTAGTCAAAAACTACAAATTTTTTTTTTTTTTTTTTGGTAGAAAAGGATCAAGGGCAAGAAGAGCACAAAAAATGTAAATAGTCCTCATTAATAAAAATAAATAGTAATATAATAAAGTTTGAAGAGCCCTGTTAGAAAGCAAGAGGTGGGTGGATCAGAAGAATGCACAGAACAAAGAGAAGATGAGTGGACCTTTTGTTTGACATTATTTTTACCTTATTTTTCGCATGATCATTTATCCCCCTTCACCATCTCCACCTGCACCCATACCCGTCCTGCCCGGCAGTCACCGCACGGCTGTGCGAGCAGCCTTCTCAGCGCCCTGCCTGAAGTGCGCCCCCCAGCCCAGTCTGCACTGGGCTGAACTGTCCTCTGTGTCCAGCAGGCAGTTTAATGCAGGCAGCTGGCCTTTTTCTCTTTCAGGTTTGGAGGAAGTACTGAGGATTTAGATTGGATGGTAAAATCCTAACTTATATTACCACCCACTTTCTTCAATTCTCTACAAAGTGTGTGAATGCAACGGAGCCTTTCAGTTGCTTTAGCCCACAGACTTTCCTGGGAAGTTATCCAGAGAACACTAGGGCCACAGTGGGTGTGGCTGGGGGCATGGGTAAGGAAGACCCCCTCACATTCCTGCCTGGGTGTGACCGTGGCTGCTGCATGCCCCCTGTCCATTCTACATATTCTAGGACGGGATCTTGTAATCTATTGGCCCTGTAATCTAGCTCTTATACTTTGTGCATTTTCATTTAGTCAATGCCTGTAGTCAGTTAATATTGATTTTAGCAGGCCCCCAGAATTTCTGCACAGAAAATATAAAGGTTATGTTAGGAAATCCAGACTCTATTCCCAACTCTCACAAATATTGGTGATCATAAGTTCATCTCTGGAGATGGGCATACAATACCTGAGAGGAACAAGAGATGATAGCCTTAACATTGTGTAACCTACACAAGGAGGTGACTTACAAATCCAATGTGCAGCTGTTATTATTAATGAATATTCATATTTGTCCTGGTGTGACTTATACTTCAGCCCTTTCTCTTAATTCAGTGTGCCAAGGGCGGCACACTGAAGAACGACACTAGAAATGAGGACATGTGGTGTGTGTGCCTGGTACCTCACTGTTAGTCACTAGTTCCGGAATCCTGTGCAGTGATTTATTTACAGGGGGCTTACACTTCTTCAGTGTCTGTTTAGGTTTACATGGGATAAACATACATGAACTTATACATGAGCTCATACATGAGCACATCTCTGTCTTCGTGGGATAGAACCAGTGACATAAATCAATTACCACTTGTTCACTGAGAAACAATGAAAACAAAGAGGAAAAAGTTGTATCTGATTTAGATTCAGTAATGATTTTAAGGGGAGTTAGAAACAAATATAAAATAGTAATGAGATACTTTACATCCTTTTCTTCAAATTAAGTCTTTGAAATCAGTCAGGCATTTTACACTTAAAGTACAGCTCAGTGTAGACTGGCCGCAGTTTAAGTGCTCAACAATCACAGGGGGCTGGCGGCCACCAAAATGAGCAGCCCAGGTCTCAGGTCACACACTGGGCACCTCCTGGTAGGCAAAGGTCAACAGCCATGTGTGTTAATTTTCAAGACAATTTTTTAATTAGATCACTAGTAAATTATCTTAAAAATCTGACCCAAGTAAAAGAGATTTGCTATTTGAGTTGGATTTATTAAAAAATTACCATAAATTTTAAAAATAAAAAATTATACCAATACTTTAATTACATTTTATATAATTTGTATAATTGCTGTAAAGGCATTTAAGTGGTCAATGTTATGTTCATTGTAGCTACTGCTCCTTTAAGTAAGAATAGAAAGGTCTATAATTAAAACTTTAAAAATGAATGCTACTACAAATCAAGATTTCAGTCATTCACGGAGTCCTACCAAGTAGGCAGAACAGAACTGGAGCCAGTTGTGATTTGGTTAAGATCCCTGAGCCACATGCCATTCGTGTTTCCATTGTGTTTCATGGAACTGTGCCGTAAAGACTGCACAGCTATCAGAGATACAGCACAGTGTTTCTCAGCGAGTGCTTGACGGTTTCAAGTATAGACATATGCTCTCTCACAGTCACCATGAGCTATTGTGCAAAACACTGATCATTGTCATCTACCTCCAGACATGGTCCTGGTACAGATGGGAAGATCTTTGGCAGCTCGCCTAAGAACTTCCTGATGGGCTTCCCCTCTTGGCTCTCTCTCCAGCAACTCTTTCTCTGCATAAGAGAGATGGAACTGTGGAACAGATTTAAGTTTTAATCAGTATTTTCAAAGAAATGATAACATATTGATCTACTAACCCAGAAAAAAGCATTTATAAAGTATTAATGTTATATAGTATATAAATTCAGAGAGGTAATAGAGTTTGACATCTGGGCTTCACAGTTTATTAGTTTATGCATCTAGAAAATATAATAATAATAATAATAATAATAATAATACTTCCTCAGATGTTTGTGAAACTCAAGAGGAACACAGTATGTAAAAGTGCTTTATAAACTATAGATTTCTATCCAAATGTTAGCTACATTAATAGGTAAAATGGCAAAATAAACAAATTTGGCTCAATGGATGAATTTTTCAATTGGAGCTCACTAGGAACAAAAATAGAAACAAATCTATCACATGTTTTCTCACCTGAGTTTTAACATAGGGATAATTAATCCCTGAATTCTCTCCCAGCATTCAAAATGGACTAATCACTGCTTTTACTTCTTATACTTCCAACCAATTAAAAAATACTTATTTGAGAAAAATGTAAATTTGTTTGGGCTCCAATACGATAATTGCAAAAAAACAGTTTTAAAAGTCTATTTGCACTTCCTTACTTTCTGAGACCATAGGATGCTCCTGGCTCACCCTGGATGTTTTCTGTTCTCGTTCTAGAATTGGCTATTTCTCCAAGGAACCCTTGTTCCTTTTACTGGAGAACAGTATTAGGAACCAAGATCTGGGCTCAAATACAGTTTTCAGATTAAAAAAGTACAATTTTAAAAGGACATACCAATTAAGAAAAAACTAGAATCTAATAACAAATAAACAGAAAACTCACAGAACTGTTATTTCCTTTTCCTAGTTGTTTTTCACTTAGAACAACAATAAACCTATAAACTCAAATGTACCTAAAATGTGCAAATTAAAACAGAACTTTTTCTTTGTCTATGAGGCTGGCAACAGTTTTTTTAACAACCTGCAATGCCAAGGGTCCAATAAGTCTAAAAGCATTTTATGTAAATCCTTTGGGGAGACAATTTGGCAAGTGAGTTAAATTTTCTTGAGCTGGTGATTCTGCCTATTAGAACTCATATTAAGAAAACAATCCTTAAATGGGTAAGGCTCTGTGTATGAACATGTTAACGATATTGTTTATAACATGAAAAGTTGGGATCATTCTGAAAATCCAAGAGGGGATGTGACTGAGGAAATGTTTACATTTCAGTGAGAATATTATGCTATTATTAAAAATGAAAATAAGCCAATGATGAACTATTATGTGAAAAAAGTAACTAGAAAAAAATCGAGAATGTAAAATGAATTAGTGTTTTGGGATGTTTTTCTTTTTTCTTTTGCCTAGTCTTCATTTTCTACATATAATTTAGGATGGTTATATTACTTTTATATTGGGGAAAAAAATCTTACAAATTGAAAAAGCAATTTAACAATTGGCTATTAAAAAAGTATATTTTAATTCATGTGTTCCAAATGTCTGACATTCTCTCAATAGTGTGAAAAATATAAATATTATATTCTTTTACTACCTTCCTCCTACTTTTTTAGTCTCATTTTTCAAAGGTTTTTAGCACATGAGAGCACTTTCTTATCAACTTAAGTCCAGGGCCCTCATTTGACAAGTGAGGAGTTTCTGGCTGCTAATCAATTAAGAAAATTAGCCCAAGATCTTGCATTTTATTAATGGGATAACTTAATATTCTTCACCAGCAAGCACGGGCTCTTTCTTTCACAAGAAGGGTCTCCAAAATCTTTTCATCATGTATTCTTATCAGCTAAAAATAATTTGAGACCTTGACTGCCAGTATATTCATGTGTGTGTGCGTGTGTGTGCGCGCGCACGCGCACTATTAGTGAATACGTTATATGGCTTAGATGTGAAATTTTAAAAAGAAACATTACAGGGATAGCATATTATATAGAAGTCTTGCTATTTTTCTCCATATTTGAGCGCATGTCCTGAGCACACCCACTATTGAATGTGTCCGCTGTTGGTGACACAGTGACAAGAATGGAGACTTGATGGTCAACAGAGCTTTGGTATAACGCTAGCATTCAATGTGCCACACACTAGCACTCGATCCCTTAGGACAATCAGCTAAGGTTCAGAGCCTATGCTACATCTGCAAAATGGTAATAAATAATATCCATCTCACACAGGTCTATGAATCAAATAGGGGAAGTATGTGTTTTGTGGAAAAACCACCCAACGAAACCTGGCACAGCTGTGGCTTCCCTGTCCACCTCAACCGCTCCATCAGCACTGCATCATCGCTGCTGTGTTTTGAATCATCTCATGTTTTCCACTTTATCCAACCACTATTTCAATAGTTCCTCCAAACCTCACACAGCCTGACTCCCTCATCATTCTTAGCCGATCACCTCACACATCATTAAGAGGGAGAAATCAGAAGTCATCTCAGCTTCCTGCCAAAGCTATAAACACAAATTTACATCTGTACACCTAACTTCTTCTCTACTTTCAATCATTTAACAAGTTATTTATTGATTACCTTTCATGGGTGAGACAGTGCTTTAATACTGGTGATGGATTAGTGAACAAAAGAGATAAAGCTCATGCCATTTTAGGGCTTATGTTCTAGGGATATTATAAAAATGAATGTGAAATGTGTTACAGAGTGATATGCTATGGAGAAAAACAGAGTAAGGTCCAGTTTATAGGGAATGCTGGGGAGAGCAGGGTTTTGCTGGTTTACATGGAGTGGTTATGGAAAACCTCAAAGACAAGTCAGCACTCGAACCTAGACATAGCGAGAGGAAGAAAGTGAGGGACCTGGTCACACAGATGAAGAGTGCGTCCAGCTGGTTGCACAGGTGAACAGTGCTCCCGGTCAAGCAGAAATAGCAGGTTTTAAGAAACACAGGTAGCCTGCTGATGGAACGGCAAGGAGGCCCATGGGACTGAAGCTGCAGGAAAGAGAAAGGTAGGGTGGAGATGGGCTCTGGGCCCGGCCGTGTGCCTCCTGTTGGGCTACAGTGGGAAGCCAGGTTTCTACTCCGGGCAGGCTCACAAATCACAGGGAAGTCCTGAGAAGAAGAGGAATATAAATATGACCTGTCTTGTTTTTGAAAGAATGACTTTGGCTACCGTGTTGAAAATGTGCAGAAGAGGGCAAGTCCAAAAGCAAGAAAACCTGTTGATGGGACTGTGATGTACAAGGGAGCGGGGAATGGGGGCGTGGCCAGAGGAAGGAGCTGGAGGTTTAGGGGCATGAGATCAGGCTGAGGGCCCCTGCGGGTCTGGTTACAGAGTGTGCAGATGGACTGGCTGTGGGTCTGAGAGGAGAGCTGCTGAGGATGACTCCAGTGTTTTCCGAACAATTGGATAAATGGAGCCGCCACTGCTGAGGCAGGATGATTTTGGAAATGGGGGGTATTAGGGGAGTGGGATGGAAATCAGAAGACTGTTTTCAGGTATGTTGAATTTGAAATTCCTATTAGATGCCAAAGAGGGAGCAGTAAAGTAGTCTGGAGTTTAGAAGGCAGGACCAGACTACTGATATTAATTTGAAAGCTATAGCAATGAATGAGATGACATATAAAGCCATGATGTATATAGGTAAATAAAAGAGAGGTCCAGAGACTAAGCTCTGGGATAATCCAATGCTTTAGAGGCTTAGGAGATAATGAGGAAACACCACAAATAAAAATAGAATTATTTGAATGAGAAAGGAGATAAGAATACTCTAGAATGAAAAGAATGGCATGATGTAGACAGGAAATGACATGTAATGAAGAAGGACTAGAGTGTAAAGTGCGAACTCAGAGGCTTAGACAAGAGTTGCTGTTGTTGGAATAAGGAGCCTGGTCTTCACCCGACGGGACGTGTGGGGTCACTGAGCAGATACAAGCAGCAGAGTGATGGCATCACATTTGTTTTTAGATGGGTCACTTCAGCTTTGAGCTGGAGGATGAATTCTTGCAGGGTTCTGGGAAGGGAGTGCAGGCAAGACTGAAAACAGTGACACCAGACAGGAGGAGACTGCAATGTCTCAGACATACAAGATGACTGAGACCCTGAATTGGCTAACTCAGCTGGTTAGAGCATTGTCCTGATGCATCCAGGTTGTGGGTTCCATCCCCGGTCAGGGCACATCCAAGAGTCAACCAATGAATGCATGGGATGGGTGCAACAACTGGTGGCTATTTCTTTCTAAGTTCAATAAATTAAAAAGAAAAATGTTTTCAAAAGTAAAAAAAAAATTAAAAATGAATTAAGTGAATGACTAGGAAGGAAGGAGTTGAAACAAAAAAGGTCACATTATGGAGTGAAAACATCAGCAGAATTTGGGTGCTGGCAGAGGGGTGAGGAAGCTGGAAGACCCAAGCATGGCTGCCAAGCTCCTGGCCCGAATGGCGAGGTGAATGTCCATGGCACTAACTGGTCTGAGACACGGGTGAGTCACCGTCTGGGGAAGGAGAGGGTGGCAAATTCAGTTTTTGATGTGTTTTCCTGGAGGTGTCAGTGGGATGATCAGGAAGCTCTGTTTGGCAGGGAGATATAAGGTTGAACGTGAAGGGAGAGGTCAGAAGTAGAAATACGTTTGGAAATTTCCAACACGGAGGTCATCGGTAAGGTCACAATTGTCAGCACAGTGGATGAGGTCACCTACGACAGAGGTCAGCATTTTCCTTCAAACCTGCAACTAAGGCCAGGACGGGGATGAGAGATACCAGAAAACAGGTGGATATGATGGGCAGAAGAAAAAGAGGTATGAAAAGAAAAACGAGTAGATAGTAGGGGAAAAGCTACAGTTAACACATTCTAGGCCAAGCAGACCGTTCATTCTGTGCTAGGACTGTGGCTTTGATTTCATATCCTGTCCCAGGCCATACAGCACATTGACTGGCCTTTAGGACCACAGCTGCATTCAAACAGGTCACTTCAGGAAACAATTTACAGTGATGCCCAGACTTTTTCTTTTTTTAAGACTCACCTACTAAAACTACACTATTCTTCCTGGGACAAGGTTTATCTCTACTCAACAAATGTGTACTGATCTAAGGGACAGGGATCTAAAAATGAGTAAGACATAGTCCTTTACTGCAAGATTTAACCAGGATTAAAGACTCAGAAACAAATAGCCAGAATGATCTTTTCGAAATGTGTACCTGATCCTATCACTTTACTTAAAAGCTTCTGTGGCTGAGACAGCTATTGACCCTCAATATCCATTCTTTCTGGCTTCTAACACAGCTTATATGGCCATCAAGAATAAAGAATATACTCCCAGCCTTCTGCGCAAATAGATTATGGCCATATAACTAGGCTCTAAATATAAGTGGAAATGGCAGCAGTAACTTCTAAAAAGTTCCCTTATAGAGAAGGATATTTACTTTTACTCCTCTTTCCTACTTTTTCTGGCCTGTTGGCTGGAATACAGACATGATGGCTGGAACCAGAGCAGCCATCTTAGGCCAAGAGGTCACCTTGGGAATGGAGGCTACACATGCCAGAGCAACAAAATAGAAGCCTGGATACCCGGCAGTTTCGTCCTAGCTACAGACTTTGAATATATAGATTAGTATAATAATCACTTTGTTGCTGTTGTTTGGTGACTAATAGCCAACTAACATACCATTAGGATGATAATTATAACAGAAGCATGTCTACCTTCAGCTGTATCTAATTATCTGTTCATGCATCCATCCATCTATCCACCCATGCCAACATCTACAGTAGAAATACAACACATAGCAAATTTAAAACTGGAAATATAATGGTCATTCAGTGCAAAAATCATATTTACCAAGTGAAAATTCAACTCTTTACTAGGACATCAATATTAAAAATTATTACACTCAATAAGTTTACAACATTAATAAAAAAGACATAAAATTCATTCTCCAAGACATTAGTATAATTGATTTCTAACTTTAGGATGACTTTATTAATATTTTAACTTACTTCTTTTGAAGGATTCATTGGTAGCGTAAAGATGGTTTTCCAATACGACCAGACGAACATCGCAAAAAGCAGATGATACACGATCAGGCACACGACTAAAGCGAGAGAAACATGACTGTCACCACCATATGCGAACTGGTATTCACAAACGATCTGCTTGTTCTAAAATGCCAAAGCTACCAACTATAACAAATGCATTCCACTTTGAAATTTTACTACTAATTTTTATTATTGTAAATAAGTTCATTTGTATCATACTAGAATAGGCACAATCCAAAGAATGAATTTTCATACCTAAAGCAAGATACTGAAAAACTCCCTAGTAATGCATAATTAGATCTACAGCCCCGATTACAGCCCACCCACCTGCAGGCAGGCTCATCGATTGGCAAAATGGCTCACAGGGGCCTTCCCTAAACTGCGAAAGTGGGCAGGGATGCCTGCACCTCTAACCAACAGGCTCAGCATTGACCAAACATCAAAGCTTGTTCAGGCTTGAAGAACTTCACTTCATGGGCCAAGAACAGCAAACGCAGTGCCTACTTGAGAAGCTGTTAGCTTACTTGCTCAGCTCTAGTCAAAGCTGGTGGCTGTCACTGTTTTAGTGACAACAAGTTTAAACAGAGAACCATCTGGATAGAGAGAGATTTCTTCCAGTGGAACTTCGAGTGCCTCATTTATCACATGGGACAACTGTTAAGAAAAGGGTTCTGATCCTTTTTTAGATAATATACATAAACACACTTTGGTGTTTTATTCTTGAAGCACCATAAGAAAATATTAATCCTATATATGGTGATAATGATTAATTCCAGGATATACATTAATCTATAATAATTCTGTAAGACACAGTTGAGTAAAATACACTAATTTAAAATACAGCGTATTTGAAATTTTAAACATTAGTAGCAGTTGTAACTTAAAAAAATGATACTCGTATTTGTAGAATCATTAAAAAATTAAATTATCCACCAAGGCACTTGAATCAGTGCCGGATGTGTAGCGCCAACGATCTTTTCCATGGATATTGCAGGAGACACAGGCATGGGCAATGCTCTGAGTCGAAACAGGAAATTACTGCTACTCCCCTATCCTGAAGCTACGAGCGACCCTGGCACACTTACGGCATTTCAGGGTAGTCTCTGCCAGCTGCCTGACAGAATCCGGTCCGGGGCTAAGAGCACAGAATTTCTTTAACCGCAGCTTGTCTCCACATTCTTAAAGAACAGTTTATGTACCCCAATCAGATCCAAGTGAATTCTATTTTTTTAAACTGTTGTTAAGATTTTATATCTAAAACAATAATATAATAATTTTACCTTGTTCTCCAATGTTTTCCATGGACACTACAGAAAAAAAGAGACAGGAAATAGGTTATAGGAGGCACAGGGCAAACACAGCAGAACAGAGACACAGGGCCCTACGGGTTAATAGTTGGACCCTCCCTTCAAACCAGCATTCTTTAAATGTTTGTCCAACTTTATTCAGAGGAGGGGTGAGCACCGTGGGAGAGGGTGGGGAAGGGAGACGCATTCAGCAGTGCCTCTTCGGGCAGGTCGGCAAAACCTGTCAAGCTCACCCCTTGGGTCTCACTGCTGCAGTAATGATGGGTTTTGTGCTCTCCCTTGTGACTACAGAGTTCACATAAAAGCACTGTTCTCCCAGTCATTCCATTTCCAGAGACATTTATTGCTGTTTACAAGAAGGCAATCACCTAATTAGCGCTCCAAAGAGGAAAAAAAAATGTTGTGTCCACGCCACACACTCCTTCTCCAATTTCTACCACCATACATTCTTGGGCCTGATGACTAACTGCTCCCTACAGGTAAGGAGAGGCCTAGGCAACCTGCAAGAGAAACGCCACCCCTCAGGGGCTGCAGTAAACGTCCCAAGGTGGCAGGTAGGTCAGCACAGGGACCACGGAGCTGAACATGCTGGGACAAGAAGCTGAACAGGCTGACAGTCACCAGAGGGGAGAGGGGAGGGAATTTCAGAGGAAAAGGGGAAGGGTTTACAGGAACAAGTATAAAGGACACATGGACATAAACTAGGGGGGGTGGAAATGGGAGGGAGGTGGGGAGGGCTGGGGGGCTTGACTGGGATGGGAGTAAAAGACAGAAAACTGTACTTGAACAACAATTAAATAAAAAGAAAAAAAAGAAGCTGAATTCAGTAATACAAGCGGTTTTCTTAGCATCTGCACCGTCTACTGGTTGTGTTTCTCACGTGGACTTCCTCCATCTGTGCTGTAGGGTCTTTTGGAAGTTCTGGTCTATCCCAGTTGTAACAAAAGAGGATTTGACTTGGCTTATTTATGTATTTCTGTTCCTATTGGGCTTTTGTAAGGGGGACAGTGTTCCAGGCCTTAGTCCTGGGATATGTAATTTCATTGCCTTAAGAAGCATTGGAAGCAGAACACAATGTTGTGAGAGATTTTTAAGATCACCTGATCCAACCAACCTCCTTTCCAAGAGAGCTATTGAATATCAGTCTAGGCATTTCTAGTGCCAGCAGGAGCCCATGGTTTTGGAGAACAGCCCGTTCCAGTATTAGATTGCTCTAAGAATGATCGTAAGATTGTTGTGAGCTGATATTAGCCTCTTGGTGGCTTCTACCTACGGTTTCTACCATAGGCAGCAATAAACAGAAAATCTAAATGACTTTCACATACTTAAAGTTGTGAACCCTTAAAAATGTTCTCTGTTAGGTCCTGGCCGGTGTAGCTCAGTGGATTGAGCACGGGCCTGTGAACCAAAAGATTGCGGTTCGATTCCCCAGTCAGGGCACGTGCCTAGATTGCAGGCCAATTCCCAGCAAGGGACACACGAGAGGCAACCATACATTGATATTTCTCTCCCTCTCTCCTTCCCTTCCCCTCTAAAAAGATAAATAAACATGTTTAAAAAAAATGTTCTCTTTTAGCCCAAATACTACATGATTTCCAGATTTCTCACCAACCTTGATGTGGCTCCTTCCTAAGCTCTCAGTTTCCTTTAACATTTCTGATCCCCGGAATAGGACTGGCAAACACAGATAATCTCTGACATACAAATGGCCTGTTCTGCTCGTTTGCTTACAAATCAGAGAGTGGAGGTAAGAGTTCACTTTCTCAGGGAATCCCGGTGGTGGCAGAGCTGGGGGCATTGGGAGGGCCCTAGGCAAGTGTGTCTGTCACATCTGACCCTACCCCTCCCTGCATGCGTTTCTCTCTAGGCAATGACTTCCCAGGCTTCAAAAGTGCCCCGAACTGACTACAGCTCTTCCTTGGATCAAAATGTCCACTCCTTCAGAGGAGCTAATCTCAGGAATTGGAGAAACAATTTGATAGCATTTGCACATTTATGTATGAATGACCCTTAACCATCATTCCATTCCAGAGGTGCTGGTGTCTTAAAGAATTGTATTTGCTAACCCATGACTCTGGCTGTCGGAACTGAAAAAAGTAACACAACAGAAAAAGTTCAGTTGGTATGAATCTTTTTGACCTGGACCACCACCATGCTGGCCGATACGCACTCAAAGCCATCACTTTCAAGGGTATTTCTTCTCTCCATAGCTTGTTTTTCTCTAAATGTACTTCAGAACCCACAGATCCTCTGTTTTGTTCAATTAAACAAGTTACATGCATGGGTACGAATGCATGTTTATGGTAAATAATTCTGGTAACATTTATAGAGTAAAATGTGAAGTTCAAAGAGGCTGTATCAGTTACACCCCCAGAAAGATTCTGAGCCTGTCCAGTTTCCTATAAATGTAAAATAAATCTTTAACTTTTGTCAATATCTTAAGTAAAAATAAAAATCACTGTTTTAGTATTGCTCTCCCTGATTACTGGCAAAGGCTAGAATTATTTTTAAAATATAATGATTGGTTTTTCCTATCTTTTCTGAGTGAATTACCACTTTCCCATTAGTTTGTATCTCTTACTTCCTAAGAGCCTTTTGTATATTCTGGACAGTAATCCATAGCTGTTACATATGTTGCAAGTAGGGTTTATGTATCTACTTTCAAATGATTTAATACATACTAGTAAGATCTTATCATTGATTAAATAAGTGTCAAAATTTTCTAATTGACCTAGTTCACTAACAGAGTCTCCACTTCTGTGATACTTGAGGACATTTTAAGGCTCTCAAACATGTACACCTAAGCAGTATTCAGTGATTCACCTTGTAATTTTCATTTGGCAGAAGTGTCAATTTCAACATTTTCTTTCTTATTGTGAAAGCACATCAAGTACAATGTTATTTTCAAATGCAAATATTTTTATTGTTAAGTAGCTCTTTAAGAAAAAGGTTGCAATTTACTCTTGGAGATAAGAGCATGGCATTATTACCTGAAATAGTTACTATTTATACATCTGGTGATCATCTGAATACACACAATAGTAACACTGTGGGTCACTTTTTTAATTTGCATTTCAAAAATTTTTTGTCTAATTTTATTTTGGATTAGCCTAATTTCTTTCTGGTCCATTGCCTGCAATGATAACATTTTAAGATTTAAAGATTTCTAACCGAATATGCTTCCAGAACTTAAAACGGTTCCCTGGCTAGTTACAGTGCCACGAGGAAACTAGGCCTCTGACTGGTTAAGATCCTAAGGACCTGCAGCATTTTCAAGGCACTGACAGTGTAAGAGAAAGAAAGGGAGTGGGAACAGTGAACTATCACCAGAGTTACCAAGGAGGGTGCTTCTGTTTGCCAAGAGCAAATGAAGCCTTTAAGGGTTACATTTGGAATCTGGAGCCGTTGCACATACAGCAAGTCTGGTCGTTTGGTTGCCAGCTGTTTTCTGGCTCCACTTCGTGCCTAGCCTCCTCCTCCCTCATGAATCATTTCTGTAAGCAGCGGGGCATTAGAGAAAAAAGGCTGAACTGGTACAGAATGATCACAAGTGATATTTTTATTGTCGTGTTGATCTTTAAGAAATCCTGTATGAAAATAAAACAGGTGAAGCCAAAGTTGAAGAGTGAGAATATTAATAACTGCTAATTATTATTAATTACTAATAACCACTAAAATACAAAAGGATGACAAACTGTTTCTTGATCCAACGTGGCTAGAAAAAAAACACCCTTTGAAATGTACGTCCCCCCTAATGTCTTTTGCATGCATTAGCAAGCACTTATTTAATCCGGGGGTCAGCAAACTACACGCCTCGGTCCAAATGCAGCCAGCCACTGTTTCTGTAAATAAACTTGTATTGGCACACAGACACACCCATCTGCTTATGTGGCTATTTCTGTACTACAGTGGCAGAGCTGGGCAGACCCAAGGGAGAGCTAATGCTGAGGCCCTGGGTCTGAAGGCAGTCTAGAGGCAGAATTCCTCTTCTTCAGGGAGCCTCAGTCTTTTCTTGTAAGGCCTTTGACTGGTTAGATGAGGCCCACCCACATTCTGGAAGGTAACCTGATTAATTCAGTGTCTACTGATTTAAATGTTAATCACATCTGAAAAATCACTTCTTGTTACAACTACAGGGGTATTTAATGAAACAACTGGCTGCCACAGCCAGGCCAAGTTCATAGAAATACTTAATCATCAGACCCTGAATCTATAATTGTTTTATTTTGTAAATCTACTAAAAAGATATGTATTTAATTTTTTGGTATCCGTTCTCAAGACAACTTTAATATTTATCATCAATTAATAAATTGGAATTATATCTAGAAAATTAATGACAGTACATTTTATGTATCTGTTAGAGAGAAAACAATAATAAAACCCTGGTGGCATACTCTCAAAACCTGACTACAAATAATCTTACCCAAATGAAGTTTATTTATACATCCATATGATCACTAAAGGTGCTAGATAAAAATATCAGAGCTGATTTAATCTAGATTGATTAAAATTCAACCTTGATTAAAAACATAGATCATCTAAAAAATTATTCTAGTCCCATATTGTTACCAACTAATCTTTGAAAATTTAGCTTTGTGATTATGCAGTGAGTTTGTTGTTAAACAAATGCATCCATTGATAAGTAGTAGCCCAGTAAACGGTTAAATCTAGTTCAATTTTCAGTCAATTGGTGCATTCAAAATCCAAAACTTCAGATACTAAAATAGGCCTTCATAGTAGACTTAAAAAATGTACTTTTCCCTTAAATTAGCAAAGAACAGTTACATAACTGTTGCTAGAACACTTTGGTGTTTTTACTGCAAATGTATACGGTTGCATTCTTTTTCTTTCTTTTCTTAATTGGAATTTTTCTTTTCTTCCTTTCAAATTCCAACTCCCTCTTTGGAGAATAATGTACCTATACTGAATATATATGGCAACGCCTCTATATAAAACCTAAAATCACTACGCTATTTCCAGATTCAGTGTGACACAGATACATCTCAGCCCCACGCATGCATGCAGTCTGATAATAAAGAATACCAAAAACAAAGATGGGGTTCTAATGAGTGAATCAGAAGGGTACCTTTAGAGCCTGATTGATTCTGTTTTTCTTCTCTGCTCATCTTTAACTCATTTCCTGGAAAACATTCACTGACCACACCATACTGTTACACTATTGAAGATGTAAGGACCATGAGGCTCCGTCCCTGTGCTCAAAAAGCTCCAAGTGTGTGAGGAATCATTTTAGTTAGAAGTTAAAAGTAACTGAAAAAAAAGCATAGCCCTTAACACATTTTCAATGAAGGGATTAAGAAGTACAAACTGGTGGTTGCGAGCAGCCACGGGGTGTGCAGTACAGCGTAGGGGATGCAGTCCGTACACAGGCTGGGCAAAGGCGGGCTTACAGCTGCGAGCACATGTAACGTGCAGTGTGTTCTTGTGTCATTATGCATTAATGATCGTATTATTTTCTGTAGGAACAACTGTAAACCTCCTCTTGCCCCACCCCGTACTGTAAGAGCTATGTGTGATTCCAGGTGGGTACTAGAAATATTGGGGGGGTCACTGTGTAAAGTATATGATTGTCTAACCACTATGCTGTTCACATAATACAAAATAACATGGAATGCCAACTGTTATTGAAAAATAAAAACAATAAACAGTTCCAATTAATCACAGAAGCAATTTGGATTCAGAAGATTAAGGCAAAAATAATAGTAACAGCACAAATATGCTTGACCTCCTCCTGTCCTAACAAAATCTCCCCTTTGACCTCAGGTCTCTAGCTGAGCCTTCACTTCCCTGACCCTCCCACAGGAGAGGGCTAACAGCCATTCAAACGCACCGTCTCTGTCCCTTTGGCTCCCCACCACTTTCTCGATCAGCACCTGGTCCCTCCTCCTGAGCACGCCCTGGATGTCATGGTCACCCACTCCCTCGCAACCACAAATTCTCAGTCCTCAGCTCACCTGAACAAACGGAACGAGATGAGCTCTTTTTGAAATGCTCTGTCACCGTGCCAGGAATTCCTGGACTGAATCGGCCTGTGGGAACCCCTGGAAGCAGGCTCCTTTGTCCTTTCAGTGACTCTCCAAGAAGCTCTAGTTGCACTTTTAGTGTGTGAAGATCAAAACACGGGCAGTAAGAGGGCACACTAGGAATCGTCCCCATGAATACTGGTGACATTGCTGCCAGGCCATTTTGATGACAGACTTGAGAAAAATGTATTATTCAAGTTGATATTTCCAGGCCAGTTCTAACTATATCTTTTCGTCCTCACAAATACTTCTGAATTTATTTCCTTTACAACAGACCTACTGACATTTTTAAGCCTTTATCAGCGGAGTTTTCCTCTGCATTCCCCACTTGCCACTGTCATTTTATTGACAATTGCGGTGCTGCCTTCCTCACTCACGGTGCCTCACACTCTCCTCCTCTTGTGCACGATGCTTCAGCAGCTCTGGGCTTTCTAGCTTCTTAAGCAAGCTAACACGGCCCCTCCCTGGACCCTCTGCACTTGCACTCAGCTGGGTGGTAGGAGACCTGGACTCCAGTCCAATCTTCCCAGCGCATGTGACCTTGATCGTGATATTCAGTTGTTCTGCGCTTCAATTTTATTTTTAAACAAAATTTGCACTTTATCTTAAAGGTTCCTCTGGCTCTAAAATTATCTTCAGTCCTACTGTGATGTATTAAAAAAAAAGTGACTTAAAAACCTAGGGCAAAAGTCATTCTACAAATACATTTATCAGTGGGTTTGTCGAAACTTTGTCAAGGACAGAGAAGTAGCTTCAGAGTGGAAACGAAGAGTAAGGAGAAGGTTCTGTGGGTGAAAAGGGGGCCACATACCAAACCTGGGGAGCTCAGCAGAGGCCTGCCTGCTGGCCTCACAAACTCAGAGACCTAAAGTAAACCACCTAGGATGGTCTGAAATGGAAACTTCCTACATAACAGTGAGTCATGGCAGGTACTCATGTATCTTCCTGACAAAGGTCAGTGTTAACCTTAACTGAGCCTGTCTGTCGTCTTTTTGCATCTGGACAACCCACCTTTGGAAGGCCAGAGTTACCCCTTTCCCAGACCCTCAGGGCACACACCCATGCAGCAGAGCACAAGGCCCCAGAACCCCTCAATGTTGCCTTGTCCCCCACATACCATCTCTATGTGCTATAAATGGTCATTATTAACTATCCAGGACCCACCGACGTAAAAGCATGCGTCTGTTCATTTCACTTTTTATCCAATCTCAGAGATTTCCCTGCCTGCTTTTCTCCCACCTCCCTAATTTATCACCAGTGGATTCCACGTCACCCTCTCATGTCTTCCCTGTTTGATTCTGATGGATAAGTGGTGAAACTGCCATCTTCTGGAGCATTTTCTCAGTCATTAGTTTGGCTCAAATAAACTCATAAAACTTCTCTACAGGCTTGGATGGTCCTTATGTCGACAGCCTCACCACGCAGAGCTTGGCCTGCAAACACACGGCTTCCAATCTGGGCTCCCTCAGTCACTGTAAAAGCCACGTCTCACATTCCTGACGGTCCTACGCACAAACTCAGGCAGTCTACATTCCTCACAGGATCCCCACGCCCTTCCTTACAAACTCATTTTGCAATAAGAAACCATGATCTCTTTGAAATGTAACTTGATGTCATCTGACTAAAAACCCTCCCATGGCTTTGCACTGAATTGACAAGCAAGTGCAGTCTCCTTACTTAAGGCCCCAGTGGCTGAACGTGACCTGGTGCCTCCTTAGCTCTCCAAGCTCACTTCTCATCGCTCAGCCTCTGGCTCATGAATCTGCGAACAGGCTGACCTTGTTTCCAGGCCTTAGCGCATTCACACCATCTGGAGAAGGAGGTGTGCCATGCATTTCCAGCTTTCAGCTGTGCTACAGTTTTCTGGAGAGTGAAGTATCAGGTTGATGGGAATAAATTGGTAGAAGACATTCTGAGTGTGAGTAAGCAGAAAAATGCAGGGGAATGACAATGTGGGCAAATTAACATGATGAGAAAACAACAAACCAGTGAGTTTCTAAACTGTATTCTGTATTCCTGCTCCTCCCAGAGCTCCTGTGCTCCCCACTGCCCACCCCTACCCCCCACGCACCCCACCATGACTTGGCCAGGCTCCCATAAGGCCTGATGTGCATCAGAATCTCCACATGGCGGGGGAGGGGGGGGCGGTCTCCTGTGTAACCCAGGGAGAAGCAGTACTTTCCAGGTGGTTTGATGCACAGCCCATGTTCACCCCAGAATTTATATCTAGCCAACTATACTGACCTAAACTACATGCTAGAAATGGCCAAACAACCATGGAAAATGGTGGAGGAATTAGTGCAGACCTTTTCCTGAAGAATGACACAGTGGAACATCAAAGATGAAAATGAACCAGAGGAAGTCAGATGACATAAGCCAAGATACAGGAAGTCTCTTACTACAGGTTATGGTCCAAAAGGCTATGCAAGTCATTTGTTATCGGGTGGTCAGGCTTCCCTATTAGGTAGCCATTAAAAGCTTTTCTATTGCACAATACACCTGAAACACTGACAAAATTATAAATTAACAACATAACAAAAATTTGCTACTTTGTCTCAAGCTTGCAACAAGCCAGCTAATTTCCTTCCCAACACAGGGAATGGAGGGGCTGTCCTCCTTCTCCTCCCCCACCCGCTGGGTGAGAGGAGCTGGCACTCCCCCACCCCCAGTTCTCCAGCAGTGACCTCTGACCATCATTTTCGAAGTTGGGAGGACTGTCTCGCAGAGGTAGAATGAATAGCTTTTCTAACGAATGCCCCTCAGGTCACATCATATGGAGCCAGGATCTAAACAGAAGGCTGTCTGACTCCAAAACTCTTTCAATGCATCCACTCGGCTTCCCAGGGTCTGTCACATTTGGTGTCCCCCAGCTGTGTACCCCTCTGGTTTCTTGATCCTGGGCAGCTGTTCCATCTTTGGTGGCTCCTCCATACTGGAATGCATGGAATACCCACATCCCTACCTGTGCCTTCTGCTCAGGGGGCCTCTGGAGGTCCTCTTTGTGCCACTCCTCCTCCTCTGCCAACCAGCCAACTTAAACATAACCTGGAAACAGGTCGCTTCACCAATTCTGGACAGAAATAATTCAACCACTGGTCATACTCCAGGGCAGTACTTAGAACTGGGCCATCCTGAGCTCTCAGTTCTAGAACTGGGGTCAAGAACAGAGCCTTGGGTTCCTAGGACAGGTTTGAGATGATGATGCACGGAGGGAGATTAGGAAATGGGCAGGGAGTGCCTGACCTCGCTCCTCAACAGCAGAAGGAAAGAAAGAATGTTCTTGAGGCTGGTAATGAACATTTTGATGTGTGCTGCTGCGAAGGTATATTCCCCAATTGCAAATATGGTCAGCAAAGAGAGACGGAACACCTCCCCACCGCCCCTGCCCCAGGTCCTGGCATGGTCATCTGTGATTCTTACCATGGTCATCACATCTTCCAAGTTAGAAGTGTTTTCTCTCTCTCTCAACAATTCTTTAGCAAGCTGACCAAACATCGCCCTAAATAGCTAAGGAGCTCTCCTCTGCGGAAACAGGCAGTGTGAAATCTAACTCACCCAACCAGAAGGCTGAGAACACACTCAGTGAATGTGCTTCATCAGCAGGGACACGCAGGCTCTTTCGATTTATCGGGTTTGAAAGGGAAAGGAAGACTTCTTCTTATGACTGTGGCTCTGAAAACTCACTGCCACTCTCCCCTTAGCAAAGAGAAAAGCAATTTCTGAATCCCTACTGGACTAAGCTTGTGGTTAAATAAGGAAATCTGATCTCAGGGCTGGTGCTTGCTCTTAGTGCCCTCATTTCAAAGCTTACTCAATGGAATCCTATTATCCTCCAAATTAAAACAGAAGAGACTCCCAGTGCTGGCAAGTTGTGTGTGTCAGTGCAGGTGGGGGTGCCTTCCTGTTACAGCTGGGGGGGTCCTCCCTCCTCTACACATAGCTAAGGCTCAGCTCAAGTCCCTGCAAGGCCTGAATCTTTGCACCTCCAACCCCTTCATTTCCAGTTCCAGATGCCCTGGGGCCCTGACTGCTCTAAACCATGCAAGTCTGTGGAGGACAGGCCACACTCGGTGCGGTTGTACCTGGCACCTGCATTGTGGCTTTCTACCACCAGGGAAGGGTTGGATGGGGGTTTTAGATCCTGATCACGTTCCCCTCCCTAGTCAGAACCAAACCTTTAGAATCGAAGGGCCTTGATGATGATCTTGTCCAACGTAACTAAGTATCTTTCATATGTATGTAAGTATGTATTTATTGGGAGCAATTAAAATCCCACTTGTATTTTGGTTAGTTCAGCATTTAAAATTATATAAGATCAGACGGAAACGATTTTTGTACTGTATGTTTTAATCATCCTTAGATCAATCTCTTGTTATCTTGGGATACTCGGAATTATCACAGAGGAAATACTGAGAGTACTTTTATTCACTACAGAACATTAGCTGTCTGATTTGCTACATAGAGAAACTAACGCTTCTCATTTGCTTCTCCAAGGAAACAGACAGCCTTCTAAAACTACCTCCTAGGGTTAGCAGCTGCACACTGAGGACTACATGGCAGGAGTGTATATAACAGAGCACATAGAGAGCATGAAAAAATTAAACCGGCATTTCTAGGTTTGTGTAAATTGTGTGGCACTTACGTAGTACTCCAGAAACTATAAAGCGGTGGTCCCGATCTCTGTATGATGCTCATCACAATAAAAGTTACAGTGGCACACTTGAAGGGACGAATTAAAAGATTTGAAACAACACTGGCACCAGGACTCATTACTGCAGTATAGCACTAGGTCATAGTATCTCTTAACACACGCAAGGGGATGCAGCTATTCACGGCTCGCCCTTCGGTACTGGGTCACTGGGAAGCACTATTTCCTTTTATAACTTCACGGTCATATATTCATGGGGTAAACGTCTCATGTGCACAATCTTTGATCTCAGCTTGAATCATAGTATGCAGCAAGTCAGCCCCTTGCCCTGCACTGCATTTACCTACTGCACCAGCGCATACTAGCTGGCAGTAACTGTACGTTCAGCTGCAGCTAAAGCAAATCTGATATCATGCACTGGCAGCCCACAGATGAGAGACATGCACCACCCCTGCTAAAAGACACAGTATAATAGAATAGTGCAACACTATACAAACACCACCTAATTATATACTAGATGAATTCATTACTGTAAGTGGGAAGTACAAAAAAATGTGCATAGAATTGAGTAAGAGAGTCATCAATAAGCATTTGGACTGAATCTCTTCCTCTACTCAATGTGTGAGCTGCTTCTCATGTTTCCTGTCTGGCTCTCTCCCCCAATTAATGATCTTTGCTTTCATTTCCTAAAACCATTTCACTTACCCCAATCTGCAATACAAATACCTTGCGGTTCATTCACAAACTGTGTTCAGGCCCTGTGTCATGGACAAGAATCTAACTCATGATCAAGACCATGGGTTACTGATGCACCCACAGACCCAGGGATGTGCCTCCCACTCTCCCACCAGCTCACATGCACCCAGTGGATGTTAACATGCTTGCTTGCTAACATGTTGCAAAGTTTCTACCTGTTAGCGTCAGTGCTCTAGTTACTCAAAAACTGCTGTTGAATTTTAGACTGGGTGCGCTAGCCCATAGCTCTTTTTTTTTAATTGATTATTTTATAAGTATATCAGGGCAAATATTTTACATGCTCTAAATTGTTCTTTTAACCTTCAAAGGACTTCTATAATTAATTTTGTCACCTAAATCCTTATTACAGTTGATTGTATTCCCATATTCAGAAATTAGGAAAAAAAAAGACATTTGACATTTGACTGTTACATTTGTGCATTAGTTTGCTAAGGCTGCCATAACAAGGTACCATAGACTGGGAGGCTTATACAACAGTTATGTATTGAGTATTTTCTCACAGTTCTGGAGGCTGGAAATCCAAGATCAAGATGTTAGCATGTGTAGTTTCTCTGAAGGCCTCTCTTCCTGGCTTGTGTTGAGGATGATGACCATCTTCTCCAGGTTTCTTCACTTTGTCTTCAATCTCTTTGTGTCTGTATCAAATTTCCTCTAATCATATGAGATGAGGGCTCATCCTAAAGACCTAATTTTAACTTAATTACCCTTTTGAACTTCTATTGCAGAGATTTTCAACCACTGTGCCACAGCACATAGATGTGCCACAGAATGTTTAAGACATGTAATAACTGACCATTTAGTCAGGGGCACTGGTCTCTTTCTCCTTAGACTGTCAAATTAAACAACAACAACAACAACAACAACCAACAAAACAATAGGCATCCAGTGTGAATAAATCAGACTTATACCTATTTTTTTGTCACATTGGCAAAAATATATATTTTTGGTGTACTGCAGTATTTAGCAATTAGTTTACATGTGCCCTGGGATGAAAAATGTTTAAAATCGCTGCTCCAGCCCAAATGCAGTCGCATTCTCAGGGGCTGGGCCCTAGGGCTTCAACATACGAATTTGGGGGGAGGGGCACAATTCTGCCCATAATAATGTGAAGCTAGAAAAGCATTACAAGCTTGTTTATGACCATCTGAGTGACCAAATAACATAAAACTAAAACAGATAAAAGATCACATTCTTGGGGGCTGGAATGTCTACTGCGTTCACGAAAGGCCCCAGTGAACAAGCTCAGCTGGCGCTCGCTGCTTCAGTAAGAGGGTGGACTGAATGGCTGCCCTGCACCGGGGCTGCAGCCCCGACCAGGCTGGTCACTGCTCTCCTGAAGTTTCCTGCAGATTATCGTTAGATCAGAAGAAAAGGAAGCCTGCCTAACAGAGCGAAGCCTTTTAAATTTGGATTGAAGGAATTTGGATATCCTAGGAATTCATAGGCTGATCCATGTGGGGGTATTTTTTTGAGGGTGGGGAATCTTTTAAATTAAATTCTGGGTCTGTAGGGTGTAGATTCAAAACAGGAGTTCGATAGCCACACTGGTAAATGCTCAGTCCTTATTGCACTCCAGGTAGGACTGTATTTGTCGAGGTAGACTCCCCCCTCCCCTCTGCTGCCCTTCCCTCCCAGGCATCAGGACCCTGCAGGCTCTCAGCTTTCCTGCTCTGCGCCTCTTCTCAGACTTCTTTGCTGGTTCCTGCTCACCTCGGAGCTCGCTCTCTCAATGTCGACCATCTCGGGTCCTGGTCTCTGCTTAATTTAGGTTCACTCCTTCGGTGGAACAAATGTATCCAGTGTCAACTCTTCAAACCCATTTATATGGTAAAGACTCTGAAATTTATTCCTCTGGTTCAAACTCTCTCCCAAATGCCAAACTCATACCTGCAACTGCTTATTCAGCATCTCTCTTTCAATGCCAACACAACCCGCCACTGACCTCAGGTCACCCCACCTCGGCTCAGCTCCGTTTACCTACAGCTCTGCCTCTTGGCTGATCTCTGTTCCTCCAGTTGTTCAGCCAAAACCCCAGCGCTGTCTGGGCTCCACTGTTTCTTTCACAGCTCACTCGTCTGTCAGGAAATTCTGCTGTCTCCACTTTAACACCACACCCAGGCTCTGAGCCCCCTCACCATTCCCACCGCCCAGCCCCACTGCGTGCCAGCTGGACTGAAGAGGCAGCCTAGGTGCCACGGCAGCCAGAGTGAACTTTTTAAGCATAAGTCAAGCTCATTACTGTGCTACTGGCCGACGGACCTTCATTTCACTCCAAGTACAAGCACCTTTTCCGCACTCTCTGACCTTGCCCCCCACCTCCCTTCCCCTTGCTCACTCCACTCCAGCCAAGGCTCTCTCATCTTCCTCCGCCCATGCACTGGCAGACTCTTGCCCCCGAGTTTTCAAACTCACTGCTCCCTCCTCCGCCTGCGATGCATTTCTTCCCACCACCAGTGTGGTTAAATCCCGGGGCACCTGCAGGTCATTGCTTCAATTTCATGACCTCCCCTCCTGCCCACCATGGTATTTACAATTTAAACCTTCCCCTGGCATTCCCAACCCTTTGCCTTGCTGCTGCTTTTTGTGGTGACACTGATGACCCTTGGTCAAATCACATAAGCTACTTACTTACATTTCCTCTTTGTTCTTCCAGGCCCTCACTAAAGTGTAAGCTCCAAGAGTCGTTAATAAATATTTTTGAATAAACAAAAACATTAAAAGAGTATTCAATAAAGTACAGATGGTGGAAATGCACTCAGTTCTTGGCTTTTGTAATTATTTGTAATATGCAAGTTTGGGGGCCTACAGTGAATCGCTACCCTCTGTCCCCTTCCAGAGGACACACTGCTCTTAGTTCTATGGACCTTAGTTTTTAGTATGTCCTGATCCTTGAATAAGCTGCATTTCATTTAAAATATTCTATAACTAAACGCTTGATTAAGTCCAACTGGTCCTTGCCCTTCATCCTCTCACATGAACTGACCTCCCTGGAGATGCCCTGGATAATCAATCACTAGTCATAGTTAAGGAGATAAATCCCTTACTGCCTTTCTTCCCAAAACGCCTCACATGTAGTTGTCCACTTACTAATAAACGTGATCACAAATCCGCCTCCGCGATTTCAGTTTGACTTTCAGTTTAAGGTTCATAATGGAAATCTTTTACTTTCTCATAAACGGTATCAGATGCCTCTCATTCGGCTCAACATCGGACATCTGCCATCGGCTATTTGGGAGCAGGCTGCTGTCCCACCGAAGTCCTCTCACTGGGAGTTCTATGTGCATTACAGACACCACATTCCAAGTCACACCGTCTCTCACATCCCTACAAATCTGGTGAAAGGATATGCTGCAGATTCACCAACCTACTTAAAATCACTCTTGGGGCCCCAAAAAGACCAGGGACACAAATCCATCTGACTTTAAGACACCTCATTCTAAACATATCCTTAAAATATGGCAAAAACCCTTTTTTTGAATGATGCAATAACCCAGAAACAGAAATTTAATTTTATTTATATATAATAAAATAGAGTAGCATGACAAAGCATCCCGGTTTGTCAAATTTCACAGAATTATAATCAGGCAAATCTATAAAGTTCTTGGAAATGCATGAACTGCATTTCTAAAAAAAAAATTTATTTATTTATTTTTAGAGAGAGGGGAAGGGAGGGAGAAAGAGAGGAAGAGAAGCATCAGTGTGGTTGCCTCTCACACACCCCCTACTGGGGACTAGGCCCGCGCGACCCAGGCATGTGTCTTGACTGGGAATCAAACCTGTGATGCTTAGGTTCACAGGCAGGCACTCAGTCCACTGAGCCAGTCCACACCAGCCAGGGCATGAACAGCTTTCTACAAGGATTCTATCTATTATAGGATGATTGCTAAGATAAACTGCCTTGAAACTATTGTAGTTTTTGGGTATTTGATTTTAAAGGACTTAGAGAAAAAGGTTTCTTGATTGTTGCTTGGTGTTTGCTTTAGTAATGCGCTACTCTGGACAGCTGCGACGCTCGTGAAATAAAACATTGAGATCAAGTTAATTCACATATTGCGGGAATGCTTAATTTACACTCCACAGGAGCAGAAGTTTCAGGATATTATGGAGAAATACTGGCAAGGAAATAAAACTCAGCCATCTTAATAAAAGCACTTGTCCTTCATTTGCATTTTTTAAATGTTATCAACAACATATTTAAAATGATCCAAGAGAACTAACATAGTAAGTGCAGCATATTTTTTGCCCAAGTGCCTCCCAAATAAAAATAGGTTTTGTAACATTTCAGGCACTAATATTTATGATTGAATTTAAAAGGCGTATGGGTTGCAGGTTCAGTCCCCAGTTGGGGCACATTCAAGAGGCAACAGATGGGTATTTTTCTCTCATATCGATGTTTCTCTCCCTCTCTTTCTCCCTCCCTTCTCCTCTCTCTAAAAAGAAATAAAACCTTGTTTTTTAAAGGCATAGTCAGCTGAAAAGTCAAGTTGGGGAAAATGCTATACAAATGTCTCAAAATGTGACATCATTTTCAAAGGAAAAATTTCAGGCAACCATAGCTGGTGACTTCATCGCTACCATATGCTTCTTAAGAAATCAGGTCACGTACCTACTCCCATGCCAGCGCCACCCCCCTCCACCATTCCCTCCCTGCCCGGCCGGTGCCATCCCTTCCACTCTCAGCATTTGACTAAGATAACAATTAAGATCTGATAATCACATTACCCTTAAAGGAATTAGCAAAAACATTTCCACAACTTTCTAATGGACTATTAAGAACATTAACTCAACTATGTTATACTCTATGATACACCTAAATGCTGATATAAAATCATAAGATTCCACATAATATGAAT
Source organism: Anoura caudifer (assembly GCA_004027475.1). Taxonomy (NCBI): domain Eukaryota; kingdom Metazoa; phylum Chordata; class Mammalia; order Chiroptera; family Phyllostomidae; genus Anoura; species Anoura caudifer. Next base: position 266,862 of record PVKU01000371.1, on the reverse strand, counting down.
ACTGTCTACACAATCTCTGGAAAACTGGCTTCCCAGGAGAGAGCATTAAGCATCTATGCCATGATCTAATCCATCATTTTTGCAAGCTACACAAGATAGTATTTCTATAGTCATCACAAACAGTGCTTGGCATCTCAGGGGACCCATGAGCTCACCACTTCCTAGAGAAACGAAGGCTCAGAGAGGTGATATCACACTCCAAGTATATGCCATCATCAGTATGAACGATAAAATGACAAGTCATGATTTCATTTTTCCGAGAAGAAAAACCACACATTTCCCACCAATAAAAACAAATGAAACAAACACATACAAAATAAATGAGGATCTTCTCATCGAGAGCTCATCCACCCTCATCTCTGAAACCTTTTTTCTTCCTGGCCCTTTTTTCTACCATGGAAACCAAAGACATCACACGCCTGTTCCTGCTGAGCCCTGGAGCCTGGGTGTGGGGACAAGACCACAGGGAGCAGGGGCTGCTGCAGGGCTCTGTGGGCAATCACCAGGGCCTCAGCCCTTCACAGGGCCACTCGCCCATGTAATAACGTCAGCTCCGCTTCATCCACCTCCTCTTGGCTTCTGCCCGTTTTCTAAGCTAGTTCTCCAGCCTCCCCATGGATTCACTGAGTTGTTTCAGGAAGTTCTCTGCACCCTGCTCAGCTTCACCCACCAAGTCAGGGCCCCCAGCAGGGAGCAGAGGGAAAGTCGACCAAGAAATGAGGGAGCTGAAACAGCCACCTACTTGGTAGGAGGGGCAAAAACTGCTGGCCACAACCTTGCTCTGAGATATTTATATGTGGTAAGATTTATAATACATTTAGAAATTCAATACTATGGAAGTGCTCGCCATCAGCTCCTTTTACCTGCTTTATTGATTTTTTTTTTTTTTAATGTTGGTCCAGCAACCAATTCACAGGCTCCTGGTGTGGGGTGTTCTGTTTTCTATTTTTCTTTCCTGCTACTCTGCTATGGGAGTGGCATTCTGAAAGGTAAGGACCCTTTCTCCTCTGGCCCAAGTCAGACAGAAGGTTTCCGGTTTTGCTGTTGTTGCTGTTATTTGTTTGGTAGGTTAGTCTTTGTGTTTTTTCTCCCCAGAGGCAATTTTTTTCTTGGCGATTAGTCAAAGATCTCTATTCCATTCTCTAAAACATCTCTGTGGATGAAAGTGCCTGGCACATGGGTTCAATAAATGCTTCTGAATGAATCCTACCCCAACCCTTCCGAAGCTAACCTTTCTCTAACCTTGTGGAAGCATGCCTTCCCTCAACACAATTAAACTACCTTGATTTAAGAAACCACACCTTCAGCTTCTGTTTCATTACCAGAAACACCTGAGCAAGTACTTCATTTAATGGCATGGATGACAATCTCAGGAAGCATGGGAAAGCAAACATTTTTACAGCAAACCTTAGTTTAAATTGAGTTTTGATGGTCTGATCCTATTCTCTCACCTATTAGCTCTGTGCGATTGCATGTTTTCAGATGAAAAATGGATGGAATAATACCCCAAAACCAAAGAGGTTCATTCATTCAACATTTATTAAGCACTTCAACGTGCACAGCACTGCAATAATTGTTTTGCAGGTGTTATCTCTAACAGGATTTAACAACAAACAATAATGCTGCATTATCATATATATAGAAAGAGAATTTTCTGACACACTAAATGGAACCAAGATAGCATTAAGCAGCCTTTTTTCCCTACTTTCCCAGGGACCATTTATATTAAAATTGAATGGCTGCACAGATCAAGAGTATGGAGCATCTCATATTTTATACATTTTAATTTTAAATTTGAAGCTATGCTCACAGACTTTAAATTTTCTAAATATTTGACAATACCAAGAAAAGTCACAGAACTAACATATTTTGAATTATTAAAGTCAATAAGAAAAAAATTCTTAGTGTTTTAGACATTAAATGTTTTATATGCATCGGTTTTCTATGTATGTGTCCTCATCTCATTTAAGACTATTTTAATAATTACAGATAGTAATTTATATTCTTAAAGCAACCTGTCTCATTTTCTTTAAAAAGCTTTAACGTCCTGCATAATTTTGTAAACAATGCCTCACCAACACCAAGAACGCACCACTTTCTCTGAACGGCTCCAATACATTTCATGATAAAAGGCGACTGAGAGCCCCACTCAGTCCCCATCCTTGAGCTTGCGCTGGCCTTGAGTGAACCGTAGATCAGAGCTTAACAGTATCCAAGCAGGAGGTTTTATATATTTTGTCCTAAGGATATTTGTTTTTTAAAAAAGGAAAACAGGATTGTACATGTCCCAACTGATCCCCAAGTGCATAGACTAACTCTTACTAATTCCTGAACATCTTCAGTAATCACTGAGGAAGACAGGATGCTGCAATTATCTGAGAGGGTTCTTAATAAAGACTGCAAAACTGTGAGTAAATCCCCACAGTTCTAGGAGACTAACTCCTAACATACTCCCAAGTCAGCATGCTCCTGCCCAAGGGCCAAGTCCGGTTCTGCCAACTGCTTCTGCGGGTAAAGTTTCACCGGCACACGAGCACAGCTATTTGTTCAAGGGTCGTCTGAGGCTGCTTCTCCTCTACAGCAGCAGAGCTGAGTAGTCCCGTGCTGCTTAAAGAAGGGGATACCTTCTCAGAAATGCAATGTTAGGCAACTCTGTCATGGTGCAGACATCTTTAGAGTTTACCTACCCCAGCCTAGATGGGACGGCCTACTGCCCACCAAGCCTACCTGGTGAACAGCCTACTGCCCCCAGGCTACCAGCCTGGGCAGCATGTTACTGTACAAAACAACACAAGATTAAATCAAGCACAAGAGAAAAACGAGGCATGGTTAAGTGAGGGGGTGTGTGTGTGTGTGGAGGTTTCCTGTACTATTCTTGAAACTTCTGCGTAAATTTGAAAGTATGACAAAATAAAAAGATTTTTTTAAATGGTTAAAACAAGTTTAAATGTTAGCAGTTAAAAGGGAAACTTCAGTTCCCTTCTTCCACAAGCCAAGTCAGCACACTGTCTCCCACACTGGACCCGTAGCGCATACAAACCATGCCTAGCCTGTGCACGGTCCCAAGCACGCCTGAGGCTGCAGGCTGCCTCCACTCCCTCCAATGCTGTCACCTAAAGTACCAGCTTCCAAATTCTGCCCTCTGAGTTTATCTATCTCACTTTATGGAAAACAAGCTAACCAATAATTAAAGGAATCAAAAGACTTTAAGACAAAAGAAGCTGGGTTTGAGAGAGCAGTAGGAGGGAGAGGGAAGGGAGGAGGGCAGGAAATAATATGAATAAAGGAGCCCAGTTAACCCACACGCTGGACAAATATGTTCTGAATGATCGCAAGTATCAGCAGTCCTATTTGAGCTTTTCTCTGGTAGAATAGGAAGGCAACTGATCCCAAACACTTGGCCTTCATGCAATGTATGTACCTCCCCTCTAGTTTTTACATACACATATTCCAAGAAGAAATATGAGTTTATTTTTATAAAATACAAACACTAAGCAAGCATCATGCTAACTGACAAAGTGCCCAGAGGGCCACACATATCCACATTGTTAAATATAGAAACTAACTGTAATGAGAATCATTATCTCCAGTTTCCAAGGATACCAAGGATAAGCACTACTCCTAAATTGCAGTTCACTCAGCCAAGGGCACAGGGTAATTTATAGTCAGGGTCATCCCAGCTGACAGCAGATGCAGGAGGAGGACCAGGGTAAATCACTCCGGTTATTCTATTCTTTTTTACCTAGTCCAGTTCCCAGCCCCCAAACCTCTACTCTCTGGTCCTAACCCTGGCCAATGTTTTATAGGTGAACTATGGAAGATATGATTATAAATAGCAACTTTCAAGAGAAAAAAAATCCACAAGGGCGGGGCAGTCTGAGATGTGATTCCTGCAGGGAGTGGGGTGGGTGGGTAGGAAAGGCTGACATTCGCATTTGCTTTGTTTGTGAAAAGGAGAGGAGGCTGGTTTGGGGTGTCTGCCACAGTGGTCGCCATCTTCCCCAGAGTCTGTAAAGAAATTGTACAGTTAATTTTCACTTCCCACCCAACCAAACCTGCCCAGGCTTTCAGAGCTCACCTCTCCTAAACTGTCATAGTCTCTAGAATCAAGTTCATTTTCAACTTATTCTGTCTTCAAGACTGCAATCTGGACCTTTCATACAGTTACTTACTATATGTTTCTACAGCACTAAAAATATAAAAACTACTTTCTGACTGCCTTGGAAGTATGCCTCTGAATCATTTATTGCTTTATTCAAAGCCATTTATGAATTGCCTTCGACATGACAGGCATTGTACCAAGCTAGGCAGGCAGTAATGAGAAGTCGTATAAGACTTCACTTTTGATCACCAGGTAAGGTTTCAATAATAGGCCATGTCACTTAGGCAGTTTTAAAAGAGGTATTCTCCCTTTCAGTCAAATTTCCACTTACTAAAATAGTCATGAACATTTCATGGATACTTTAGATTTATCTTAAACATACAGAAAATATACAGGGTGGAGCAAAGTAGGTTTACAGTTGTTCGTATGGAAGCAGACACACAGACCATGAAAATAATAACATGAGAATAAACTCTGTGTTTCACATACAACTGTAAGCCTACTTTTGCCCATTCCATATATAAAAAATATCCTTCAAATATACCAGAAATTTTCCAGTTAGTCCCACCCCATCACCTAACTGTTACAGTAAGACCTCCCAGGTAGCATCTCAGCCAGGGGCAGGGGAGACGTAAGGACAGAAAAGCTCTCCATGCCTTCATGTGTTTCCTCCTGATGGATGTGAGACATTGTATCAAGCTAAGCTTCTTAGCCTAACTGTGATAATGTAGGAGAATAAGCTGCCTGTTTTGATAACCAACATCTTCTGCTACTTCCTCCTTTTGTATGCTGGACAAGTTACATTAATTGAAACTGTTCACTGGTTTTATGAGGGAAAGGGACAAAATACTACAAAGGCTTCCAATTGTTATGTAACATACAATATATCTCAATAAGGCAAGCTATTTTTAATAGTAACAGTGAATACCAAAAGCAAACGTTTCATTTTAGATTACTAATATATTGAGATGCACTGTCTTCATGATTTCAGTACAACCCAATCCCGTAAAAAAAACTTTTGTTCTGAAATATTTCTAAATTCAACAAAGGAAAAATGTCAACTTTTAAAACTACATGAATTGGGAAGTTAGTCCCAATTCTCTTAAAAGTTATGTCAGTCATTATTTTTTGTGTATTACTCTGACCTCTACTAGATTTTGAGGTGAGATGTCTTCAGACAGTTTCTATGCCTCAATCTTGAAACTCTGAAAAGGCTTATGCTGAGAAGCTTCCACTAAACAGGCCATCATTTAACCTTCCTCCTTGTCCCACCTAAGGCTAGTCAGCGCCCGCAAGACAAAAGCACAGGCGTTTTCTTAAAAGCATTCCAAGCCACTGGCTGATAAGAGAGATCAGCTTTCACAAAACCTCTGCCTGCTTACCTGAAGGGACGTAATCATACTCCCTGCGTACAATCAACTTTATTTGTTTATTTACTTATTTTTGAAGTCTTCAGCATTGAAAGTACCTTACCCAACAATTCAGGAGCCTAACACTTGGACTTGAGCCACTTGGCTTTCTGAAGAGAAAAGCCTCGGCTGTCCACCTCTTTTCTTCTGGTTGATTTGTTTGCTTTTAACACCGAAATTGTGCCTCTGTCTTCGACCACTTTCTAGCTGCTCCCCCGCCCCCTGCCTCCTCGCAGGCAGAAAGTGTCCAACTGGCAACCCTTAAATCATAAAGGCGGCAAAAACGCCCCGAGTGCTGCCACCAATTTTTCAAAAGTAGATGAAGGACAACCAGAAAGGGGCAGCGGTGACAACGAGGCCCAGCCACCGCCGCCTGCGCGGCTGCGGTGCGGTGCGGTGCGGCTTGGCTCCCGGGCCCAGCCTCCCGGGCTCACCCCGCGGAGGCCGCCGACTGCTGCCAACTCCGGTCTCCCGGCGCCGTCCTGCTGCGGCGGGGGGTGTGGCCGCGCCGCCCGTGGGCAGCGGGAGGCGAAGGGGGAGTCAGGGCTGCGTGTTTGTTGCGGTGGAGATGGCCCCTTCACCCGAGAGTTGCGAGGGGAAGGGGGCTCCCCGGTGCTGTCTCCGGCCGCTGGGCCAGCACACGGGCAGCCAGTCGGGGCGCCGGGGGTCTCCGGGGCGGAGTGGGGACGCGCGGCGGTGGGCGCCCCCGGCCCGCGCGTCCCGGGACCGTCCCGGGCGCCGCGCGAGGGTCGAGGCCGAGCGCGGCGGACGCGGGGCGCACTCACCGATGCACAGCTGGATGGCGTAGGCGTAGTAGGACCAGCCGAGCAGGAGGCTGATGAACACCACCGGGACCCAGTACAGCACCCGCCGGCACCGCCGCCTGACGCCGCCGGGGCCCGAGGGCGCCATCTTCCAGCAGCATCCACCTGCCCAGCTCGGCGGCCGCCGCCCGCGGGCCCGGCTCCGGGGCGGGCTGGCCGCGCCCGGCGTCCCCGGCGGGACCGGCCCGGCGGCGGCGGCGGCGGCCGGCTGCGCTGCGGCCACTGCGGCCGCCGTGGCGCTAACTCCCCATCCCGCAGCCCCGCGCGGGCGCCGCGGACTCCCGGGTCCTCAGCCCCGCGGAGCGCTGGCTTCAAGAGGAGGGCGGGCGGGAGGACGGCGGGCGGCGGCGGCGGCGGGAGCCCGCGCCCCGCCCCTCTCGCCCGCCGCCTCCCCCGCGTGGCCGCCGCTCAGCCTGCGGCCGGCGCTCGGGGCGCTCGGGGCGCGCACCGGGCTCTGCCCCTCCGCTGGGACTCCGGCTGCGGGGTGGCTGGAGGCGGACCCGCGGGGCAGGTGGGAGGTGTGTCGGGTTGGAGGCGGGGCGACCCCCGCGCGGCGGCGACCGCACCTCGGGCCGGGCCGCGGGGGAGCGCAGGTGGCAGGGCAGCCCCCCGGGGAAGTGCCGCGGGAAAGTCTCTGGGCGCCAAAGCCAAGGTCCTCCGGCTTGGAAAGCTGTCGCTTCCACTTGTGGCTTCAGGAGAACAGGCGTGGGCAGCGAGGGCGGGGCTCCTTCTCAGTCCCCCGAAACTGCGGGGCTTGGGCGAGGCGGCTACTCCGCTCCCAGGCTTTTCGGGTGCGAAGCGGAGTGCGGGTCCGTCTTCTGTCCTGGAAGAGGCTGTGGACTGAGGAAGAAGCACTTTGGGTTGAGAATCCAGGGACCATCGGAGTTAAAAAACACAGATAATTTGCTCTGAGCATGTGAACTCTTCAACGAAGTTATTTCGTGGTCGTGAGAGAGACCGTTCCCAGCGCCCCCTCCCGAGGGTCGGGGGCTCCTTCGCGTCCCCTTTCCCGGCCCGAATTTCCGCGGTGCTGAACCCAGCGCGGGGCTGGCGTTCAAGTGCCTGTCGAAAATCCTTGAAGGGATCCTAAAACTACACTGGAATTAGACCAAAGCCCAGGGCTTTTGATGGGTGAGATGGGAAAAATACAAATGCTTCTGAGGTTTTCTTTTATTTTCTTCTTGTGATTATGAATGCACCTGATTCCTCACGAAACGTCTCAGTAAATGCAGTGTGTCTGAATTATTTACATATTTACTATGTATAATGGGCACAATTTTACTTAACATTAATGGATATGTATACATTTAGAACACACAGCCACCATGATGAATGAAATTACCTTATTCATATGGGGAATGAAAAAAATAAAGTAGAATTTAAAAAATGACTACTGTTTTGCATAAATTTAGTCGAAGAAATCTAAGCTCCTATGTGTTTGCGATTATCTTTTCCTTGACTGGATTAAACAGCAAGCTAATCTCTCCTGAAATAGCTACTGTATATTACACACACATCCCCAATCTCTGCGCTTCTGTTTAAAAAGTGCATAGAAAACGCCAGTCAAGTTTCTGTGGGACTTGAAGTAACTGAGATGAGAAAGTTTGTGTCCCACTGAATCACTTCATTTTGATGTAGTACCTTTTACCCGATACCGGATGCCCTTCAGGGTACATTAGTGTAAACACACACCTTCCCTTGGATAACTTTATATTCCTAATCAGGAAAGACTAAAACCAAGAAATAAAAGTCCCTGCCAGGACTGAAATACCCTCGCAGGGACGAGCAAATCTGTGGTTGAAGGCCACTCAAGACTATTATGGGATGGAAAGGAAGGACTCCTGTTGCCCAGAGTGGAAGAAGTGCAAGCTGCTCCTGTCTAGGTGGTGGATGCTGCAGGCGCTGCGCTGCCTTTCTCCTTCCTTATGGCCTGACCGGCTCTTGAGGTCAGGATGCAGTAACATTCTCCACGGTTTTCACATCCTTTATCCTTTGGGGAGAATATGCAGATGTAACATTTTTGCAGGAGGCTACATGTTTTTTACTAGGTATGTAAAATATTATTGAATTGTTCATGCGTATTATAAATATTTGTGGAATAATTGCAACCTATTTTTAACCATTTCGAGAGTGCTGATGTTACTGAGTTCTCCAAGGGTATCTCTCTTATTTTTTTTTTTTAAGTCAAACTCAAGAAGAATTGTCTCAAAAGCCACACAATGACAGGGGTTTTCTCTGCATGGTCACTGGTTAGACAGACATGGTGTGCCTGTACACATGTTAGCTTTTTGGTGAGTGGCCAATCTCTAAATACTAGACTCTGATGAGAGTGGAAAAATAACTTTAATTTGTAGGAATGGAGAGCCATTGACTTTTTGAAATTGTTACTTAGGGCTGTGTATCAACAGAAAAACAATTTGAAAGTTGTAGACGATAAAGAAGCAACTTCACTAGAGACTCTTGTAGAGAGAAGTACAGGTTCATGCACCAATAACAGAGATTCAAAAACCACAAGAAACTGTGACTTTTGTGTAATAATTTTGGTGAAACTGGTACAACCATTTATGAAAAAGAGAGTCAGCCACAGACATGGAAGGAGGGCAACACTAAGCAGAGGAAGGGGATGGCCAGGCAGATGGGAGGGTGAAGGGAGCATCGGAGAAGAGGAGAGAGCCCCCTTACCTGGCCCTCCTTGGCCCTAAGCACGGAAATTCCATCCTCACAGGCCTCTGCCTAGAGCTCCACCCACTCAGTGATTTATCAAAGTCGTTCACCTCTGAAAATTTAGAAAACTCTGTTATCAGTCCCAGCTCCCATGAAGGATACTCTATCTTTCTCTCCCTCCAGTCAAGCTTGATTTTGAGCCAGCCCCTCCACCCCGCCCCCAGGCACTGCAGTCCCCAAGCCTCAGATGTATCTTGTCATGAAGATGAATACTCCCAGTTTCCCTTCTACTTCCAGATCTGGGTTAGTTTTTCACTTACTCCCTTTCATGGTCTGGATCAAGAACAGCAGGTGAGCTAAGCCCAGGAACCCAGCCTGTCTGCAGGGAGCATGGACGTCCTTCATTCCTGCTGCCTGTACCAACCTCATCTCATCGTTTCAGCCAGACCACCTGCCACACATTTTATTAGGTCACTTGTTCAATAGTTACTCACTTCCTTTCAAACCTGCTCTCAGGGGAAAAAAGGAAAGGAAGGGAAAGAAAAGAAAAGAAAAAGTGTTCCTAAAGGGAAGCATTGCACCCTTGACTGTAAGGTCAGTTTTATTAGTCTCAGATTTGTGACAAATTGTGTTGATTTTGCTATCAGGGCATGGCGCTCGACAAAAGCTGCCTTCCAAATTTTACAAGAATTGGAAGGGATGAAGCCGAGGGCTGGGTCTGCTCTTTCACTTACAACTCTCCCGTTCTTACTAGCGTGGTCTGTGAAAACAGACAGATCTTCTTTCATTGTTTTCTTAAAGTTCTCCCTCCATTGGCGGGTAGGAAATACCTTTGGAAGTCAGCAGCCCATGTCAATGTCAATGACTCCACCATTAATTGCACTTTCATAACAGTGGCAGCCAAGATAGTCTCCACGGGAGAATAAAAACGTGCCCAAACCACGTTTTCGGACACAGGTAAAATAAAAGCAGTCTTAGAAGAGGGAACTTGGTTTAGGGAACGTGGGGACAACGTAGTGGTAAGATACTCCTCGCCTCTTCGAGATTTCTGGTTTTCAATTAACCTAGGGCAGAATAGAGTACAGTGCAAAGGTCTAAGGAATGCAGGGTTCATTGGCTGAGAACATTGGGAAAATGGCTAAAACGGGAAAAGCCGTCTCGGACAAACCTTGCCACTAGGGGGCAGGTGCACACCAGTCAGTCCAGCTCTCCTGCCGTGTTTTCGAAGAGATTTCAATAGCATCAGCCATTCGCTTAACCAAGCCAATTATAAATTACGATTTATAACTTTGTGACAAATGCTATATAATTATAACTAATTATAATTATAATTGTACAATTTTATGTTATAATTCAAGAGCTAATGATTAATAAAACCATATTCAGAAAATTGAAAGGAATTAAGAGAACATTTTTCTAGTTAGCAAATGGCTCTGATTCTGCTCCCACTTCTTTACGGTTCATACTCGAGTTAATCTCTTTAAAAATAGAATTGGAACTTTTCATTTAAAATGCATGCTTTTGCCTACACTAACGTCTTCCCATGTGCAGAAGTGGGGAGAAGGAAGTGTCTGTAGAACCCGTAAGGTGAGCAGATATTCCCCCCGCATGACTGGCACGAAGGCAGGTGGGTTCAGTTAGGTTATTAGAAGTGGCCGTGGTGGAATGAAAGGTCGATGGGGAGCAGAGAGTGGCCAAGGGCAATGGAGTCCTGCAGTGAGGTGGCAAGCGCCCAGTGTTGTCAAGGCCATCGCTGGCATCCTGGGCAGACTGTTCTTGATGCCAGATCTTGGCTGAGCATCAGATTTATCCGTGTTGGGTCAGGCTTGAGTCTCCAGACTTCCTATCGGTTCTGCGGGGGTTTATATAGTTGCAAAAACATTTTTGTCTTTGTGTGTAAGTCAGCTAGCATTGATTGGGCTTGCAGCCAAGCACATTGACTGGGACACAGTTTTAATTTCATTCTGTGTCCTGTTTCTTAAAGAATCAGTGTCAGCTCCTAGCGATGGAGGCACTAGGAGAATTAGGATACAGGAAATGGTGGCGGGGGAGCCATGTTCTCTAGATCTGCGGAGAGCAATAAGTAGCTGCTAGCCCCACGATGCTACTCAAATTTAATCTAAATTAATGAAAATAAAGTAAAATTAAAAATCCAGTTTCCTGCCCTGGCTGGTGTGGCTCAGTGGATAGAGCACCACCCTATGAACCAAACAAAGGGTTTGATTCCCAGTCAGGGCACATGCCTGCGTTTCAGGCCAGGTGCCCAGTAGGGGGCGCTCAAGAGGCAACCACACATTGGTGTTGCTCTCCCTCTCTCCCTCCCCTCTCTAAAAATAAATAAATAAAATACTTAAAAAAATTTAATTTTCTTAGTTGCAGTAGCCACATTTCAAGTGCTCATAGAGACATGTGGCTGGTAGTGACTTTGTGGGAACATGCCATCACCACAGAAAGTTCCAGGGAACAGGACTGACTGGGCATTTTATCCCGGCCACATACTCATGAGGCATGCTTTATATTTATAAATGGCAGAAACCAAAAAGTTTCCTCTCTTAATTATATCTCTCCTGTTTTGCAGAGACAAAAAAATGAGAGGTGATAGGAAGATGGGGACACATTTAGGGTTACAGTGTTAGGTGCTTTCTCCCTTCGAAGACACGAGTCTAAAGAGGAGCCAGATGGGTGGAAGCAGGATAGAGGTAACATCATAGATTCTTCAACCTGAAGTTTGTGTGCAAATGATCGCTTTCAAAGGATGTGCAAGGGGAAGCTTAGCAAACCACTGTACTCAAATTGCTACACATAAAGCCAAGACTTAGATGTAGCTCTTCAGCCAACAGTGCTTGAAGGTAAACCATTATTCCTGGGAAAGTCTAGCCTTGTGACACAGAATCGTCTGTCTTCATCCGGTGGCCATGAGGACCCCTTTTGTTCTGTTGGTCAATCAGATAATCACTGGGGGACCCCAACATAATTGGTTATATTCAGCTGTGTCTGTCTCTCTCTCAAGCTGTAGGCTACTTAACCATGCTGGATTTTCTGTATGGCATGTGAGTGGGGAGCGGTGTGGAATTAATATGTCTTGCCCAGTGGTCTGTACACCCCCACATTCTGGCTCAAGACACACACTCCTGAAAAAAAATTAATGCTTAATATTAATAAGTGTTTCCAAGTGTTGTCAAAGACTTCAACTGTAACTTGGAGCTCAAGGTCACATTGGAAGTTATATTGTTAAAGCGAAAAGGTCTAAACCAGGGTTTTCTCAGTTCTTGAAAAAGAACAGGCAAAATGAAAAATAAATATTTAATGATGACATTTAACAAAAAAGGCATGTTGGCTTCAGATTTGTAGTAGAAAAAGATTTTAATCATCAGGGATTCTTCCAATAGCTGGAATTAATTCAGGTTAAATTATATCTTCTACCTCAGACTCTTGGAATCTATAATTATTTTCAAGTGATACCTGGATACTCCAGACTGTGAATTCCTCCTTTTTCTTTTTTCTGTCGGTTGACAAAACCTATCTCCATTTACTCATATTTCAGTCTCTTTGATAATGGGTCATGCTACGAAATGCTAGGTTGGCAGTGGAATGTCAATAACCTTTAGATCTGGACTATGAGACAGCAGGAGTTTGTGTTTTTCTAACACTGCATACAGTGGTTGAGGGCTCAGAATCCATGTGTTTAGAGGTACCACCTTTGAGACAACCATGGTTAGGCTAAATCATGGCACAAATGCTTCCTTCTGAAACAGATAGTGGGATGTGGGGTTATTTTACCACAATGTTCACTCAGAATGAAAAAGAGTGCATTTATGTCAAACAATTGAGTAAAACATTCTCATTTGAAAGAGCATTACATTTACTTCCAGAGACACTGAAGAGAAGATAAGGTTTTACCCCGTTTGCATTGTGAGACCATGGCCATATTTCAGGCTAGATATTTAGAAAAATAACTGAAGTACCAGCATTAGACAGTTCTGTTTTCCTCTGGGGGTGAATTCGATTGCAACTGAAATACCTGGACGTAAATTCCAGTTCTGCCACTTACGAACTCTCTGATCTGCAGCAAGTTACTTAAATTCTCTGGTATTTCTTGGGATATTTCTTGTTTCCTCAACAAATAAATTGGGAAAGCAACATATGGAAGTCCCTTAATAAATCCATTTGCTCACTCGTTTACAAATGTTGATGACTTCCTGTGCTGGGGGTATTATGAGAAGTGATGGTTAGTTACATGGTGAGCAGGAAAGCCAAATCAAACCAGACAGGAGCATGCCTCAGTGAAGTTCACCATCCAGCCAAAAACAAAATGTCCACTTTGACATCTTTTACTTGAACGGGGATAACTTTGTTAGGAGGTTCACTGCTGTGGATGCACAAACACCTTGTTGGTTTGTGTGCTGTTTATACTTACATAAAACAAGGTATGAGATACGGACATTTCGATGCCAGAACCAGTTTGAATTGTCGTGATCTGAAACGCAGGCCATCTGTTTGTGTCTAAAAGTGAAAATGTCCCCAACCAGGGTGATATCTGCACATTTATATGAACAGTTTGATGTCGAAATGTGTATTCTTCAAACATCACTGATATTGATTTTTAGTATAAAGGTACATACACATTATATGCAAGATCTTTGGAATCTTCTCACCAAAGCAGAGCATCCCCCAGCATTTTAAAAAATCCTTCATGCTAGAAATTTCCATTTGCCCTTCAAAATCCATTCTCTACCCTTCTTTGTGTTATGCAAGGCTCACCTTTTAAGATCCATTCCAAGGGACTCTCTTGTGCTTGGGAATCTAGTTGGTCAATGACGGGGAGGTGGGCAGTGGTGTGGAGGGCCAGGGAATAATTATAGGAGTGCCTGCTTCACCTGCCCCAGCCACACACAGACCGTGGCTTCTGTGGACGACAGCTACTTTCTCCCTTTGTCTCCTCAACCCGGTGCTGAGTGAGTACCCACCTACCTCCCTAGGGTGCTCAGCCATAACACTGTTGGTTTCCTTTGATTAAATTTTCCTTCTGGATGTGTCATATCTTCCCTACCTCTTCTGTCACTAATATCATCCCTAACAAGCCTATCTGTAAATCTGAGCACAGTCTATTTTTTGCTACATAGGAAAAAAATTACATAAATGCGTACTGAATCCTTATTTTGAAAGTCATTATTATCTTTAATTACCTCTTTTCAAATAAGAAATCATAACAGAATTATACATCACAGAACAATACATAACAGAAATTTTGGAAATGGAGAAAGACAGAAACCTCGCATGATTTCACAAATTAGCACACCCATTGTTATTTCAGTATGTTCCCATCTGGACTGTTTTTTTGCACATATTTTTTTCAATGTACAATTTTGTCTTCTCTCATAAATATTTCATCACAAATGTTGCTCATGTTACTCTACTGGTTCAGAATAATTTTAAATATTGCACAATATTGTATTCCATAGAAGTACTACAATTCATTAAACTGTTACTCTACCGTTAGATATTTAGGTGTTTTTCCTAATTTTTTCGTTCATACATCACACCACAAATAGCTTAGCTCGTAGCATTTCCTCATATTTTATTTTGTTTAGATCAGGTCCCAGAGATAAAATTAAACCAAAGAGTCAAACTTTGAAAAAAATATTCAAAAGTACTGATTTTAAATATGTCCACGAATTCCTTTCAAGAAGCGGAGGCTAATTTTCCTCCCCTTGAGTACGGACTGAACTCAGTGACTGGCTCCTGATGAATAGAAGGAAGCAGAATTGGTGGTGGGTAACCTAGTCTCAGAAATTATCTGCGATAATAAATGTTTTCTCAGGCCATTGCATTTTGGGCCCCTTTGTTATGCAATAGATAACTAATATAGCAGCAAAGGAAATATGGTATTGTAGCATTTTTATAAATAAGTTTAAATATGAGGCACTTAGTGAGCATCCCAATTCCAGGCAATCATGGTCAATTGTTGCCACTTAAGGTGCAAGAAAGAGCCAGAGAGAGGCATAGGGAGAATGCAGAGGGAGAGAAGGGAGAAAAATAAGAGAGGAAAATTAGAAGGAATCAAAGAGAAAAGTTAGCAGGAGAGGAAGGTGGGGAAGGTGCCCATATGTCCAGCTTACCCTGGACAGCCCAGTTCGTGGTGTTATCCTGATATGATTATGCAGTTTCCATTCACTTTCAAGTGTCCTAGTTTGGAGGATAAATTACATGATCCTGAACATAGGCCAATATCTCAGTCTTCCTTCCACCCAGTTTTCTGTCTTAATATTCTACCTGCTCCTTCACACATAGTTGGCCACAACCTCTGGTCAATCTGCTCAGAAGCCCACACGGCCACCTCCCCACAGCCTGTCACTCACCCTCTTCCAGGAGGCCAGTGAGCCAGCCTCCGCCCACCTCCTAGTGTCCTTGCCTCACAGTAAGCAATTTATCACAGCTTCTAAGAGATTGGCTCAGAACTTTGACTAACTCGGATCTGAATCTCGGTTTTATACTTAATAGCTATTTGACTTTAGGGGCGTACAAAACTTCTTTAAGTCTCAGGTAGAAGCTGGGAAATACAATGTTATCTGCAGGATTTTTGAGGATATTATTGAAATTATGTACAGAGAGTCCCTGATATACAATGATTCAACTTATGATTTTTTGACTTTACGATGGCATGAAAGTGATACACATTCAATAGAAACTGTACTTCAAATTCTGAATATTGATCTTTTCCTGGGCTAAAAAAACCACAGCTCCAAGCTGCGCAATGACGAGGGTTAACAGCTGGTACTCGCTGTGCGCTGTGTCACCAGCGTTTTCCAAATACTGTGTGTTCTGAGCACATTTAAAGTAGCCTAGGCTAAGCTATGATATTTGGTGGGTTAGGTGTATTAAATGCATTTTCGACTTAACAATGCTTTCAGTTTACAGTACGCTTATCGATTTGTGATCCCATTAAATTGAAGAGCATCTTTAAAATGCTTAGCCTAGTGCCCAGCATATATAGAAAAGCTGTGCATATGTAGCATAGATATGTCTGTATGCTGTACTAAGCATTTTACATGCCTAACACACAGGATGAATATATGTTCATCACTATCAGCATTTACTGTCACAGAAAGCAAATTCACCTCATTAAGGCTGAAGTATTATAGCTGTTGGGACATGTATTTTACTAGCAAGCTCTCGATTATGTGACTAATAGTATTTATTCATTTTAATATTAGAAGGCAGAGACATACTTTAGGAAATGTGCAGAGGATAAAGTAAAGGTCAGGCAAAGATTACGTCT
The DNA here is from genome assembly GCA_004027475.1 of Anoura caudifer. Classification (NCBI taxonomy): domain Eukaryota; kingdom Metazoa; phylum Chordata; class Mammalia; order Chiroptera; family Phyllostomidae; genus Anoura; species Anoura caudifer. The sequence continues at coordinate 250,584 of PVKU01000371.1, read as the reverse complement.
GCTCTTCAGGCTCGATATGCCTTACTTTGTTCATTCACTTATTTATTCATATTCATTCACTACATCCCAGGCGCTGTGCTAACTAAACACAGGACTGCGCAATGCTTTTCAACAAGAATACGGCTTTATTCCCACTTCTTAAAGGAAAATATTACACTTAAAAATTTAAAAAAGGTGTTGTGTGGGAATATAAGTGACTATGGATCTAAAGTCTAATTAAAATGTTTGTCAGGATGACTGGATTTTATTTTAAATTAGCTTTGAGCAATAAAGCAATTTTCTGCTGTAAAAAGCAATGTATTCTAGTTTTTAACTTAATGTTTTTTTTAAACTAAGAGTGGGAAAATGCAAATTATGTGAATATATAATTTGGAATCCTTGAAATATCAGCATCAGCAGAAGGAGCTGACAGAAAGGTAGATTTTTTTTTTTTTTTTGCCATAGGCATTTCTTTTCTGTTTTTAGGAACAAGGCAAACTAGTAGACAGAAATAGTTCTAGGTCCACGGACTATACCATATGCACAGCATAAAATATTCAGTAAAGTTAAACAGATGCCTGAGAATTCCACAGACAATGATGGTGACATTTAAAATAGGAAATGTGTACAGGACAGGTTTAAGTATTTGGTAATATTTACCAAAAGAAATTTGTGAAAAAAATTTTTTCATTTCCCTATTTCTATTCCACTCTAATAATAAGTACCACTTCATAGTTTTCAATAGTCCAAGACTTAATTTTACTTTGTCTTAATCTTCAAGATCAAGTTGATGAACACAATGAGAAATAAGCTGATTCTAAATAAATAGGGGTATTATTTTAGGAATAATAATAACTAACATTTATTAATTTGCTAAACTCAGTGTTTTGCAGGCAATTTCCCATTTAATTCTCATCACAACCCTAAGACTCAGCTGCTGTCTTTATCTCCTCCTACGCATGAAGAAGCTGAGGCCCCGAAAATGGAAGAACCTTGCTTAGCTACAGTGGGGACGAGGGACAGAGCCCAGGTTCAAGCTCAGGAAGTCTGCCTTGAGGGCCCATGCTTACCCATGCTGCTCTGAATGGATGGACTGAATAGGTTTCACCTGTTTATGCATATTTTCCAATTTATCCTTTTTTGAAATCATTATGTCTTCTTGGATTCTGTATATTTGTCTTTACCCATTTTTTCAAATCCACCCAAGGATCATTTAACTCTATAGTTATGCAAGTCCTCACCTGTCTGAATGATACACTGACTCATTGACTTAGTTGAAAGATAAAAGCCAAATTGATTTTTAAAAATACCATGGAAATGTAATTGAAAAATTTCATGAATCACCTCAATGAGAAATTGGTATCAGGATCACAAGTACAGAGACCCTCAGACAACTGCTTTCTCAAAAGTGCTCATCAACTGCATAGTCAGCCTGAATGAAAATGCCTGGAGCGAGACCTCAGGCGACTCGGTAACCACGGACGTCCAGGGTGTGCCAAGCAGCTCTGAGAATCGCTCCTCATTCTTCTGTGTTTGAAGATGATGATGCGTCTCTTTACTACTGCAGTGTCAGGTGACCCCTATTCTTTCCAGCATTAGGTAAATTAAAGACAAAGCTGATATCATTAGTTGCTAGTTCTTGCCCTTTTTTCCCTTTGCAATTGTCATTTATCATTTCCTTCCCTAGTTTGTCCCAAGACGAGGCTCTCTTATTACAGCCATTTGCCGGTAGTCCTTGACTGTGCTGTAACAGTACGTTCTGTGTCCTTCAAATTCCCAACTTTACCTAAATAAGCTTCTGCTTTATGTAAAAAAAAATAATGTTGTAACATTTTGCTATGTTCTTTATAAATTTACTTTCTACTGGGGTTATAAGGTTAACTTGGTATCTTCAGTTTTTAATTGAACCCATTTGGTATTTGGTTAAGTTCCTTAATCATATTGATGAAACTTAAAAAATTAATTCATCATAACTGCTCCCTAGACATCAAAATCTCCTAGAGCTTAATGCAATGTTGTTTGTTGCAAGCAGCATACTTATCTCCTTAGTATTTTCTCTTAGTTTTCTAATACAAAAACCATTTTCTCCATTGTAATTTTGAGAAAATCCATATTCACTTCCAAATAACACAAACTATCAATGTTTCCTTCACCTGCTTTTGATTATCCTACATCCCACCAAACTCAGACGCCCTTGCACACTGGCCCACATCACCATTTCCCAGGGAGGGACTGGCTATATAGTTTTTGCAACTTAGTGCAAAAGGAAAACACAGGCCTCTTTGTTAAAACACACACACACACACACACACACACAGGAAAAATGTTAAGATATTAAAATATAAAGCTTTTTTCTTACTTCCGTGGTTCGCTCAACCTGTCATGATTTTTTATTTGCTATTTGATATCATTTTAAGTAAAAACTTAAAAATTTAAATTAGCACTTTACCATTCATTTTTATATTGTGCAAAGTCAGTTTTACATGCAAATATCAGAGCTTTTAACTCAAAAGTGGAATCACTTGAGATTACAGACTTCGTAAGTCATGCACAGCTGCTGAGAACGCTTCCAGCCGGTCAGAATAGGCTACACAAGTCCGACTCCTGACGGTGGGCAGGAGGGATGGATCTCACCCAGCACAAAGCAAGCCGAGGCATGCTGCTTTGAGCTGGGGGACCCTTGGGTGTGGGCCCTCACAGATGCGCGGGTCTCAGTGCATGACTCAGGACGCATGTGCTCAGGCCCAACAACTGCCAGAGTCCCTCTCGTGCCTGCTGTCAGATGAACCATCTCCGGGTGAACCTTGAGGAAGGCCCATCAGATATCTCTGCTTCCCAGAGGCCTGATGCCCCCACCCACAGTGGACAGGCAACTCCCAGGGGGATTGCAACCTCCTCATTAGAAACCCATTAAGGACAGGGCTTAGGAGAGCCTTGCAGCTGGTTGGCGCCTGGGGCTGGCTGCCAGCTGATGTGACGTGCAGTGCCAGCCTAGGGCAGGAGGGCCTCCATGCTTTTCAGTCTCTGCGGTTCAGGACCCTTCCCCATCACTAGCCATAACTGCACCCAGGCCCTGCAAGGGCGGGGGTTGAAGAGAGGAGGCGGTCACTGGGTGTGGGTGGGGAGGGTGAGACTGGGCAAAAAAGAGGGTGGCAGAGAACCCCTCCAGGGGAGTGGAGAACTGTGCGTGAGCAGAGGTGCTAAGCACAAGCTCCGCTGAACCACCGACTAGTTACAGAACTTCATAGATAATATTATTAAGACTTATAAGATGGTGACTGCTGAGCATTAAACCACAAGCATACGGGCCTTCTCCCATCCAACTACTAACCAGGCCTGACAGAATGGGGCCCTCCTGATGTGGGGCTAGGCGCAACCGCACTGGTCATGTGACCATGAGGCAGCCTCCCCGCCCCCTCCCCGGAATATTACAAGGGAGTCAGTATTTGACCCTCAAGGAGGTGGATGTAAACAAACAACAGTTCTAAAATAAGATAATAAAAAATGACTTTTTATTGTTCCTTCCTGTGATTCATATATAACTATTAAAAAATACTTTATTAAGAAAATACGAGGAACATCTCACTCATGAATATAAAAAAATCCTACAGGAAAGACAATTTTCCCCACTTAATTGTATTCAAGCCTCTTGGATGATGGTGATGGTGATGATGATGATGATGCTAATAATTATAATAATAATACTATTAGTTGAACTGTATGTGCCAGACATTATGCTAAGCATTTACATAAATTTATGTGAATTATCTCATCTAATCCCTGTAACATGGGAAAAATACAATTTTTAGTCCCAGTTTAGAGATGAGAACCTGATAGAAGTCAACTTACCTAAAACCAGGAAATGAAAGACATGTGCTGTCATGAGCAGCATTTATTATAATAATGTAGAAGAATTTAATATTAAGAAGCATATAAGGAAGATATATCACATCCGGAGGTCAGGTTGGAAAAATGTATCATCATGTCATTGGAAGCTGAAAAGGCCTTTGAGATGATTCAGCACCCATTCATTCTTCCAGACTCTTCCAAGTCCAGGAAATAAAGAATACTTTCTTAGCAAGATAAAGTATTTGTCTTATATCAATAGCAAAATATTATGCTTAATTTGAAATGGAGATAATCCTATTAAACAGGAAATCAAAAAAATGTTTGCCATCACTACTATTTTACATTGTTCTGGAAGCTATGATGACTGCAATAATACAGGAAACAGAAATAAGAACAATAATATAGGAATGGCAAGGACACATTTACTTTCATTTGCATATGATTGTCCACCCAAAACTCAAGAGAATCAATTGAAAAAATATCCGAACAATGTAGAGTTCAGTTAAGTGGCTGAATAAATCAACTACTTTCCTCATATCAATAATAATCAGATAGAAAACCTAAGGTGAAAAATTTCCATTCTTAAAAGGAACAATGGTTTATAGGGTCTAGAAAAGACCTTACAGGCAGTAGTATGACCTAGATGATAAAAAGCCATAGATCTTGAGAAAAACTGGAATAATTATTCCTCAATGGGATGAAAATAGTACAAAGCTACAGTGATGATTCATTTTTTGTGACATCTTGACTGGACCATGGAGTATCTAGATATTTGGGTAAACATCCGGGTGCTCTGTGAGGGAGTTTTGGATGAGATTAACATTTGAATCTGTAGACTGAGTAAAGCAGATTGCTCCTTCTAACATGGGTGGCCGTATCTAATCAGCTGAAGGCCTGAAGAGAACAGTAAGGTAAGGCTGACTCTCCACCAACTAAAAACAACATTCCTCCTGCCTGCTTTGAACTGAAACACTGTCTTCTTGGTATTGAGTGTGCCAGCCTCCAGATGGGAAGTAAACCATCGCTCTCTTTGTTCTCAGGACTTCAGATTCAGACTGGAACTGTACCACCAGCTCTCTCGGGTCTCCAGCTTGCTGATTCCCCCTGCAGATCTGGGAACTAGCCAGCTTCCATAATCTTGTGAGCCACTTCTTATAATCAATCAATCAATCAATCTCTCTCTCCATATATATACACACACACACACACACACAATGTATACATACACACATATATACACACATGTATGTATATACACACATGCACACACACACTCTGAACACCTATGAACTCACGTACCTATGAACTCTGTTGCTCTGGCCTCAGAGCCTCACCTGTGTTCCTGGTTATTTCCAGCAAGTCCAATTCAGGTTCCTGAATCTACCTGGTCTTCACCCCTGGCTACTTAGGTATTGGAAATTTTAAATTTTATTTTTACCTTTTCTTTTTTAAGGGAGAAACCCCTGGAAACTAGAAATGCTTCAGTATATGTTGTGTTTGGGCATCTAGCTATTTTGGAGGAGAAGGTAAATCAACCTCTGAGCTTTTAAAACATCCAGTATCAGGAAGCAAAAATATATATTAATTTCATGATCAGAAAAATAACAAAAAGGTTAAACAATACCTGTATCTGAATTACTAGTGTACATATATATGTGGTAATTAATCATGATGAGAAACTGAACTACTAGTATAATCTATTTAGCATTTTCATGTTGCTGATTTTAGTCTTCAAGTACAAATACTGTACTAACTAAAGGACACTTTCCATGGAATGAGTCTTTGTAAATTTTAGAAAAACATATTTAAGTTGACAAACAAAGGCTAACATTTGTTCATGCTTTAATAGGCTGAACATCAAGCAAATCCTACTCCTTTATTTGCTCATTTTGCAATAAGTCTTGACATCACCTTCTCTTCTTTCTTGAATTTGCTTACTGAGCTGGGCACAATGCAGTTTTGATGTGCAATCTGATTTCAAAAGAATCTTTGAGACAGCTAATCTTCTGTACACTCATTGTAATTAAATATTACAGCACAAATGGTATATAAGATACTCACCTTCTTGAGAACCTCTTAGCACCAAAGAGCAATGACATTAAATAGTATAGATTTTCAGAGGGTTTTTTTTTTTTGTACATTTTTCAGCTTGAACTTTTAACTCTTATGGCACCTAGAGCTTGCAAAGAGTAAAGCAGTATATACCACAGACTGTAAATATCTTTACGAACTGCCTTTCATTCTGTTCTAAACTCTCATTTTACCTCCATTTGAAATCTGTTGGTATACTCATCTGCTTGTTTCATCCTTGCAAACAGGCAGTAGGAAATGCCATACTGAATTAGACTGATAATCAAGTACAGTTCTTTGTCTCTTACTGTAAATGTCACTGAAGTGTTCTGTGAGAGAGTATGGCTGTTATCTTTAACTTTTTAAATCCAGTATCTTATTCCCACTGATGGTCCTTCATCAATCACTTCATCCCTCTCCTAACCATCCTATCCAAGCTTACACCATGCAATAGTTCCATAAATTCACAATTATCATCAGACTTTCATTTGTCTTAAAACTACATCTGCTTCAAGAAGTAACCCAACTCTGGATATGGTGAATAAATCCACCCCACACATGACCTTCATGATCTATTTCCACTTTTCTTAGACCGAGATCCTAATTTTTGAGAAAAATGTGCTTTTCTTGAAAAAGTAAACAAAGAGGCAGTAAAAACCACTGAAAACAGTGCAATAACAGCTCATTCAACATATGCACTCATAGCTCCCTTCACTAAGTATACCTATGGCTCCAGCTGCAAAGGGCCTTGTGTTCCAAATAGCAGCTAAAGTTTGCTGAAATCTGACCAAGGAGAAAAGACCCATCATTACTACTAGTTAAAGTCTCTCATAGGAAATGGTCCAGCCAGAACAGCAATGAGTGAAACCCATCAGTCAAAAGTTCATTCCATGCACATAGAACTTCCAATGTGCTCTTTAAAAAAGTGAATATATAGTGGAAAATGACCAGATATATGAGGAAAGCCTCTAATGTAAGGAACCCAAAACACTAACAGTAAAAAGCAATGAGGCTATGAATCAAGCTAAAGAAGACATCAAAGATGCCAAGGTTAATAATCAGAGAGAGAATTAAAAAAGCTACTGAATATATTAAAGAAAAAAGGAGATAAAAGGTTAATTCTGAGAAAAAATGTAAAAGTATGATGGAATAAATAAAAATTCAAGATAATGGATAAAAGGTAAAAAGGTTCTCAAGAAATCTCAAGAATTCTTTTAAAAAGGTACAATAAAAAGACAGGAAGAAGAACACTGAGAAGAAAAAAGAAGAAAAATTACAAGAACAAGCATAGGAGATTCAGTATGTGATTACAAGTACCCCCACTTCCCAAAGTTTATGTTACACCACTTTGCTTCTACATAAGACCACTATTAGTACAGTAACGGCTTCCTTTTTAAGTGAAATTTCTCTTAGGAGTGGTTTTGGCTAGCGAAAACAGGTGCTAATGTACGTCTTTCATAAAAGTGAAGTGACAACGTGAACTTTCAGAAAAAGCAAGATTACTCTTTGCTTTATGCCCTTTCAGCTAACAAAAGTTTTCATAGGAATGCTCTACTTTCAGAATGCAGGGAAAACCTGAAATAGAAGTTCAAGAAAAACTGAATAGGGAAAACAGCAAAAGAGGAAGCTCTCAAAGAAATAATTACCTTTTTTTTTTTTTTACAAAACTAAATGCCATAGTTTTTCAGATTCAAAGGACTATTGAGTGCCCAATATAATTGTTGAGTAGAAGACCTCTACCAAGTTATATTAACTTGAACTTTTAGAATAGTAGACGCTATGAGTTCCCTGAGAAGAAAAAAAAAACAGGTCAGGAATTAGGATGACATATGATTTTTTGAGAACAACACTGAAAGTTGGAAAATAATGTGATAATGTTTTGAAAGTTCAAAGTTCAAATTGTTACCCAAGCATAGGAATGGGATAAAGGCATTTTTAGGCATACTAGATCTCTAATATTTATTTACCCAGCAGCCTTTCTCAGGAAATATGAAGGGTTGTGCTTCACTTAAAAAAATGAAAAGATAAAAGGAAAGACCTGGGAGAAGAGGAGGGCAAAAGCGATGGCAGGGAGATCCCGGAATGCCAGTTCCGCGTTAGGACTAGAGGACAACCATTTGAGATGGGGCAGTAAGGTGGAGAGCTCCAGGAGGCATTTCTAAAGTTAAAATGAAAATTTACATGTTGCTTGATATGTTACAATGTATTAACAATATATGTTTAGTTATGGAGGTGAGTCTGGGGATGAGTTAATGATAGATAAATGAGAACTACAGAAAAATTAAGCAAACTAAAAAGAAAATTATTATCTCTAGAGAAAGTAAGAAGACATGTAAGGAAGGAAATACAGTAATTGACAATGATGTAATAACTGATTTAACTGAAATTAAGCTTAACTATGCTGAAAGGAGGGGAAACAGGAAAAGAGTGTGTGTGTCTTGAAGGGGGTTGTGTAATAGCACTGAATCATCCTCTTCTATTATAGGAGTCAACAGGTGACATGCTAGAGATGAAAGCAATCAAGCAATATTGGTACAAGCATGTCATTTTGAAATACAAAGGCAGATAATGAAGGATACTGCTAAAAGATTTCTGAGAAGCAGAAATGAGGAAAAAGGAACGCAATTTATTTAAACCTTTTGGAACCCTGACTTTTAACAAACTGTACACATAACTTTGATAACAATATATTAAAATATAATTCTTTGCAATGAAAATGTGTTTTGAATGCAGACAGAAGCATATCACAAGCTCTTCCATACCTTGCTGAGTTCCCATAAAAATATCTGGTACATCACCTCACATCAGCATGATAAATGGACTTGGTCCTTCTCATAGTTACATACTATCTCATTGTGTAGGAATATTTTTTGACATGCACTTTTATAAATACACTGTATTGGGATATTACAATCCCAGAAGTAAAATTCTAGGTCAAAACTTTGAGATACTTCTCTATTTCCCTACAAACTCGTGGCATCCAAATGTACAGCATCACCAGCAGCTGCCCCACAGCCGTCCCAGTACTGCCGACCACAGGGCCGTTTTGTCTGCTCAACCCCGTATGTGAGAGGGTGGACGGACATTATTGCTTTATTGCATTGTTTAAAATTTATTTCTCTAAAAACTGTCTATTCAATCCCAATTCTAAAAATCTAAAAAGCCATTCAGATCCCTTCTCCATCCTCTTCTTACTTTCTCTATTCTAGTTCTCATACACAAACATCCTTCTCTTTCTTTACAATGCTGGACAAAATTTATCTTTTCCAGAAAACTGTTATAACAATGATCTTACTTTCCATGAGCACTGTATATGAATATGCTTATAGTCACAATTATAGATATTCTACAGTTTAAGATGTGTGCCAAAAATACTGTGATATAAAGATATAAAATTGTAAAGAGAGTTATATCTTCGCAGTGATTTTCATCTTAACAATATCTCACAGAATTTAAGATGTGACTGACTGAAAGACATACCATTATGAGGTAATAAAAAAAAGAAAAGCCCAGTATGCTTTCTTATCACTTAAAATTTTTTATTTTATACTTACTGAATATTACATAATTCATATTTTTATATCCTTTGGAAGTAAAAGCCATATGTAAAATGTTAATCAATTGTATGGCTATAAAAAGTAGGGTAATTAGTGTATTTTGAAAACTGGTGAATTACCGAGTCACCTACACAAGATGATGCCTACAAAATAACCAACATTAGTACAAAGGGGGCTGCTGCCAGTATTGATTTAACTGTGTTAAGCCATTAGAGCAGTCAGTTCTGTAAAGCAAAGCTGATACCCCATTAATTCACATGTAAACTTTGCGAAAGCTTCCCAGTACCAATGGCCACATTCTGCAAATGTCAATTCCCATTACATACTCTGGGAGGCTTTCTGGCTCTGCAATTGATTTACCTGCGGAAATGCTGAGACTGATTTCCTTGGCATGCACTTTCACAGCAGAGGGTATGAGATTGATGGAGGTGTGGTAACCAACAAACAGTGCCAAAGTCTGGAGTTGACCTTGTTCAGAAAGCCGTGAGTTCACAGGTACACATTAAGGCAAAGTACTAAGTTGCTTGATTCAAGAGCAGTTATGTTTATTTCAAGATAATGTAAGAATGTAAGGTTGCTTTACAATTATATTTTATAATAAAAACAATAAACTGGAACTTGTGTTAAATGAATTTCTCACTATTAAATGATTCTGAGAAGTACCACAAACCTTTCATCACGTGGGCTCTCTGTAAAGAGTATGACACTAAAATTTTATGTAGTTTCATCTGCCCAAAGAACAGTTTGTAGAAAATACTGTAAATAATAGCATACATGTGTTTAGTACATTACTATTTTCAAAGCATTTAAAATTTTTTCAATTTATGTAAACAACAATACAATGAGTTTTTTATCTCTCATTTCAATTAGAGGGTAAAGTTCATGAGTGATAATATGTAGGGAATCATTGTAATTTACTACTCTTTTCCATTTCAATTGACTAGAATATTTCATTTATTCCTGTTTTAATATTTTGCTGTAGTCTTATAAAAAGATGAACGTACATTCACTCTGATATGTAATAAAGAATAAAGATAGCATACATATTATTTCTTGAGAGAATAGCAGAATTATAAATAATTTTAATGAGCTAACTTAGTTTTTAATGTACATTTATAGGACTGTTCTAAATGACAACTTTTCCGTGTATGCAAGATAATTTACAATCAAAGATAAAAGTAAATTTCATTTTTTCAGTTATTTTAGATAGCAAATAATGTTGAGGACATTCAGATAAGGTAAATAGACCTGGGTATGTTAAATGAATGGACAGGCATTTTCATATCAATCAACTGAATCAGATGAACTTATTATACTATACAGAATCTTCAAATTTATGAATATTTCTATATCAATGTAATAAATAATATCAGATGAAGAATGTAAAAAGCCAAATACATAGTAAATGCTAATAACATTTTACTTGGAAATAACATTACTTTTATAAATAGGCTAATGCACAGCTATCAATTTCACATTTAATAACTTATAAAAAGTCAGTATTTCTTATTTTTATAAGCAAAAGCAAGGTAATAACTGGAGTGTATGCAATTTACATTAAATACATCTTGGAAAAGAAGATAAATGAACCTATCCTGTTCATATAATACATTAATATATTAATTTAAACTCATTGTTCTACTTTTGTACAGTCAGTATCCTTTTATAAATGAAACTTTTTAATTGAACAAATTTCCATTAAATACTATCAAATTTTCCTCCAAGTGAAAATCTAACTTTATTATTTTTTAATAGAAAGTTTTTCTTTTCTTTTTTATTATTTTGAAGTAATGAATGATATTACATTATTTATTATTACTGTTTGGCATCACTTTTGCAGGTGGTCCTTTTGCAAGAAACAAAATGTTAATTTCTACCTAATATTTACATAAGTCTTTAAACCACTTCATATCAGTCTTATAGTATTCAATTTGATGCTACAGACATTGCTAACTGTACGCAGTGAGCTACAGAGCTGCGAGATGCTACTCTCACTAGTGTTACTAACACGCGCCACCTGCCGTCAGGAGCAGTGCCATGTTAAACAGTGACAATGACAGTGGCTCCCGCCACAACCACCACCATTCCATCATCACTGCATTACCTTTTTTGGGAAAAAAAAATCCACACTTAAATTTCTTTACCGTATACATAAAAGAATACCAGACATTCTGTTGACTTTGATAAATAATAAAACTTTTAAAAAAACTTTACATGATTCAAACAATGTATATTAAGTACTTTTAAAAGTTAAAAGTACAATGTAAACCATCACTTTGTATAGTATCTTAATTTCTATTAGTTTTTCAAAACACTTTCAATGTAACTAAAAATAAATAATAGGGATTTATCAACAATTATAAGGCCCTTCATTTTCTTAAAATAAATTCACAGTCTAAAACCAAAGAAAATATGTCATTGTTCATTTTTAAGTGATCTAGATTCCAGGAGTCATACATTATTTTGAAATTAGGCAAATTTCTAATACATTTTTAAATATTTAAAATACATTCTTATATAGTCATTGGAAGCATCTGTATACTTCTGAAAGGAATGAAAAAGTGCAGAGTTCAGTAAATCAAGGCAAAAGTTTAACCTGATAACACATGACCTTTGTAGTTAGTAAGAAGATGCATTTTATCTGCCTTATGTTCAAGAATTCAGTTCAAGAAAAGATTGTAATTAGCATTTCACCATTTCCTTCATTTTTGCAAGTTCTGACCTCAGACCTGCTTCTCTTTGAAATTTTGGCTTCTTGCATTTGTCATGTAGATAATCCTTTAAACTTTGCTTTACAGGTACCTAATTTAAAAATATACATATAAAAGCAGTATTTATTTAGAATAAAATTCAGGTGATGGCATTAATCAAATATTATTCTGATAATAACATGAAACAGTAAGGTACATAACAAAAATACCCAACAGAAAATATAAGGATCAAAAGACTTAATCATAAAATGTTGCTTTTAATTTAAAAGTTCAGTGCTTTGTTTAGCAACTTGTCTAACCTCAGTCTTACAAAGGTCTACGATAAATGTAGTCATTTTGATCTATGGTTCTTTGTGCCACTGCAGAGAATCAACAGTGTCCGTGTGACAGCAGACAAGTTAGTTGGCAACGGTACTGATATGAACATATAAATTGTAAGGTCCTACTTTTTTTTTAATATGTAAATTTCTTACAGGCCAGTATCAAGTTCTTTAAACAGAGATTAGGAAGACCTTTTGTTTGCTCAACCAAAATAGTTACCACCTTAGGTAAATACATAAGCCCACTTGCCACTCAACATTTTAGACCAGCCATCTCCAGAGACGGGTTCCGCAAAACATTAGGTCTCAAAGCTACTTCGCAAAATACGGAATACTGCCGTTTTCTTTTAAAGAGACAAATGCATGGTAGCATAACAAGATCCTGTAAGTTCTAAGGGGAAGGAGCCTCTTTAACTATGTTTATTATATTTCTGTAACTTATTTGATGAAACTTTTTTTAAAAGAATAATATGCTTTGATATCCTTTGGAGTCTCTTTGGCAATACTGCTATATAAGAATATAAATATTTCAAGCTTGAGAAAAACAGCAAGAAATATACATCTGCAAACATGTATGAATGAATGAAACCTTCAAAGAGACCTAATTGGAACCTACGACTGACTAAAATTTTACAGGTACAGTTGACTTTTACAAGAGAAAAGGAGAAACAAAACCCTCACTTTGGAGATCAGCATCAAGTCTGAGACATTTCTTTGCGTTGATACAAACTGAACGGGTCTCCTGTTTCTTCCTCACTGATGGTGTTCTACCATCATAGTTTAAAAAATAATAGATAAGATGGCTTTGCCTTCAGACAGAATGATGCTCAAACCCAAGTCTGTGACTTACTAGAGCATGTTGGGCAAATGACTCTTTAGGCCTCTTTTCTGGGCTGTTAAGTGGGACATCTGTGAAGGTGAAATGGGATTCTGCATGGGGAAGAACACCCCACACAGTGTCACACACATAAAATAACACTGAAAACATCAGGTGCCATTATTGCAGCAGATGTTTGGAATCATAATCCTAAAAAATTGTAATAAATATTCCTTAGATGTTACTGATCTTAGATTATAAAAGCCCAGTTTGGAGTTATTATTTTGTACCTACCTGGATACAAAGCTGCAGGTTAAACAGAATAATTTTCAATCAAGACATTTCAAGAGAATTCCAGTTGGATGAGTATTTTACCCAGTTTATTTTTAGATCAAAACTTAATAGTGGCCAAGTAGTGCTTTGTTATAATGACTAATTCTTGAACTGAATTACTGGTCTAAAATAAAATCATCTAAAAAGTAATTCTTAAATTAAATTAGTGACCTAAAAATTAAATATAAATTGTATTTCTCTCAGCTATTTCCTAAATAGCTTATCAGAAAAATAGGTTATGGCCCTTTCTTTACTGTTACTGAACAATTTTAGACAGAGAAGCTAACATACTTATCTGCTATGAAGTTCCTTCTTCAGACAGGATTTGAAAGTGGGATATTTCTGAACTGTTTTATAACCCTGCGGAAGAGAGGATTAAAAATGCAAATGTAAATAAAATGTATGGAGCTACAGGTATGCAGTAAATAAAGAAAAAAACATATAACACCTAAGTGAGAAATACAGTGTCAGAGGTTTACACCATAGTTTATATCTTAATTTGATCCCACTACTCTAAAATGTTTGAGGAAGAACAGACGATTTTCAATACATGCCCTTTCAGGTATTTGAGCTATTGTCACAAATGCTACCAACCAACCACTAGGGGGCAGTTAAGTACACAGTATCTTTAGCAAGACTGCTTGGATTTCAAAAAATCGTTAAAGATCTTTAAAAACACTAAGATGAATACTGACTTTTTATACATATATATAACTTTTTCTCTTTTTAAATGAATAATGCTTAGGGGTATTCTTACTAAAGAGGGAGGACTACACATTCTAGCTGTTAATACAATTTTTTTTCTTTTTCCATTTGTGATACCATCCACAAATATGTTAGATATGTAAACATTTACTGACTCACACTACATTTCATTCTTCAAAACATATTTCTGAGAAAAAAATCATTGAATTCCTCATAATTACTTTACAGTGTAAGCTGTTAACAGAATGAATGGTTCAACAAAGAAAAAAAAGAAGTACTGAGTATGCTGTGACTTTAACCACCTCAAGTTGCCTAGTGGAAACCCACATCATATAAAATGAGGAACAGTGATATTTCTTTGTATACTAACAAGTTTCAAAGCCAGTGTGCAGAATGAATTAATCAAAAATATGTGACAATACTTCCCTCCACAAATTGGGATGAAGACATTAAACTACTTGAATATGAAAATGTTATTAAAATTCAAATTGATTTTATATTTTAAAAAAGCATTACACTTTATCACTTCAACTTATTTTTGAAAGTAGGTAGGGCCTTACATTTTTCTTTTCAAATATAACGTTTTATGTTTATATCCTTAAAAATGTATATAAATTATTTCTGAAACTTAGGTGGATTTTTTTCTTTCAGTTTAAAAAAACAGTATCGATAGGCTTGAAATTTATAGGTTTACCCGGAATCCTCTATGGAGTCTGTCTTTCATAATTCCAATAAATTCTTTATAACTTAATTGATCATCTTTGTCAACGTCAAAAATCTTGAAGACTGTGTTCACTAAATGTGGTGAAAGTTTGAGGCCAGTAGCTACATAGACAGCACGCTTAAATTCATCTGGATAAATGTTACAGAAAAGGAGTAAATCATTAACATTATTTTTATAATATGCCTTAAGTACTAGAAATGTTATAAAAGAAGTTTTTAATAAATATGGTCATGATCTTACATAACATGACTTTTCATTAATTATACCATCTTTTAGGGAACAAAAATAATTTGCAGTCTTAATTTAAAGGGCCAAGAATAAGTATATCTCAGTTTAATAATACAATCATATTTAATGAATGTTTAATGAGTACCTACTATCAGCAACAGATAGTTTAGAGGTTATTAAGATGAGTAAGTTCTCCAGAAACTTACAGGTCTGATGGGAGATGAGACACCTGCCCAAATAAGGACACCTGCCCATTACACGGGACCACACAAAAGTACCAACAAAGAGCAATGAGAATTTGGAAATGAGTTGATCACCCTGTCTGTGGTGTGGAGTAGGGAAAGAAGAGAGAACAGCAGTGATTAGGAAAGGCTGCAACTTTGTATCTGAGCTGAGCCCTGAAGGATACAGGACTTCAGCTTGTGGATGACAGAAATGACAAATGAGACGACATGAGCGAAGGCATGGAGGGAACAGGAGGTAGATGATGCACATGCAGAAAACAGTGAACAGTCTGAACATGGAAGAGCTGGAGAAGCTCTGTACAAGGACTGCGGAGAGGAACCTGTACATCCTTCAGCAGGCAGCTGGGGAGCTGAAGAGTTTTCCACAGCAGCCATGACACAGAGAGGTTGATCTGTGTTTTAGAAAGATTACCCTGTGAGTTGTCGAGAAAACATTGGAGAGGAAGGTGGATATTGGCAGGAATACCAGATCTGAATTAATGTGCTAGTAGTGACAACAGGAAAGGAAGAGAGAGATATATTCCTAGTACCTTCAAGTGGACACAATTGATTTTTCCCATTCCCCACTTGCAGAAAGTGAAAGAACAACTGTCCATTCTGAACCAGACAAGCAGACTTATTTTTCCTTTTGTGGTTGATCAGTACATTTACCATGGTAGTGAACACTGGTCTGGGAAGGCAGGGTTCCCAAAGGTTTGGGTTTTAAAATAGTAAAACAGGTTGAGTTGAGAAGATGCCCTATTTGAAAATCTAGACTAGGCAAAGGGTAAAGTATGACAAATTTTCAGGTCTCTCTTCCTCAATGAATAAATGAATGAAGCCATGTGAGGGATTCAATCTCTGTGCTTTTGGAAGAGATAATTAACATTAGGATTTAGGGGCTACAGTTGGGCTTCTCCCTAAAACTTGGCAATAAAATGACAAGACTGTCCCCTCATATTACATTTGGTAAATGGCATTTATGAGATGATGGCAGACATGAGCAGAAAGTCCTCAAGTGGCATGAGTATCTAAAAAGGACACTGCCCTGAGGGAGGAAGGGGAAGCAGGCATAGCCATAGAACCCTAGAAGAAGGACTTGACTTGTCGGTCTACCTACAGAAAAGGAAAGGGCTAGTCCTGAGGTCAACAATGAGTTCTATGACAGCTGTATGTCTTTGCAAATTAAGCAAAATCAAGATTCAATTTTATATATTGCTCTTAAAATGTGGCTAATGCAAGTCCATAGCTAAGAGGGGAGTCTGTTGACAAAATTCAGGTTTCTGAGCCAGGGACTGCGGGTTATATACATATCATCCTATGATGATGCCTGAGGCATGACCAGCTGGTTTTTCTGTAAGTAGACACACATCCTTCAGTGCTACTAAGTGGCCATGAGGTTTGCTCTCTTTGAACTTTTACAAACATCTTTAACTTTTCCCTATAATGTGAAATGAAGGGTGATAATAAATTTTATTTTTATATTTTTATTTATTGAACTTGCTATGGTGACATTGATTAAATAAAATTATATAGGTTTCAGGTGTACAATTCTGTGATATGTCATTTGTATATTGTATTGTTAATATAAAAGTTTAGCACATTTCCCTAAACTCTGCTTACGGAAAACAGATTTCCCATTGAAGTACACAACAAACTTTCACACAGGCTGATGGCTAATACGATATATCGAATTAATTTGCTGTCAAAGTCCTTAGAACAATGTAGGATTAGTTTTTGCTTTTAATTTTTGAAAGATTGTTACTTACCTTGTCCTATAGAACGACTTGCAAAGTTATACATATTCAAGGCTATTGCAAAATCTTCTAGGTTGTTCAAAAACTGGAAAAATGACCTGAATTCATCAAATGTGATGCCCTATATTGTGAGAATATAAGTAAATACATTTTAGTATTGCCAAATTTATTAAAATAAGTTATCTACACTTACTAAAATAAATAGATTAAACATGCAGAATATATCTTGCAAGTCAACATTTCCAGGGCACATTCTGAAACTTTCTCTAATGGAATGTAAAATTCACTTGGATTTTTTCCTATTGTGCAGCGATGCTATTGTCGGCAACACTAGGTGAAAATATTTTAAAGATACTCTCATATCAGCGTGAAGTTCCAAAAAATTGCTACAATAAAAATGGATACAAAATCTTCAATTTTGAAAACTCTGTATTTCAGGCCTGAAGTGTTCAAACCCTCTAAGTAAATATGACGACAAAGAAAAAAAGAGTTAAAAAAACACCTAAAATAATGTCCCCTGTACATGTACTCCTTAAGTATAATTCAGCACTATATTGTGGTCATCAATGCCTTTACAATGACAAAGCAAAACCAAAATCAGCCCACAGCAGTGCATGTTCCCTTGCCCCTGCAGGGGTGACAGCAGGATGGTGGTGGAGGGGGGTGCTGCAGCTGCACAGCTGCCGCTCTGGGAGGCCCCCCCCCCAACCTCGGGGCCTGTGCGGGGGTCGCAGAATGGGCTCTGGAATGCCGTTTACATAAATGGCCCTCACTGCCACTACTATTACTTGACTTAAACAGGAAACTTACTTACAGTAACACCATATACCTCAGATAATACAAATATGGCCATGAAGAGCTGCATTTAATTAATACATTTCCAGTAAAACTAGTAATTGAAAGGAAAAGTAGACCAAAAAGAGCAGAGGGCCAAGAGCTTACTTAGGCTTACCAATTTCTGACCTGAATGGAGGGGTGCAGGGAGTCTGTTTTCATATAAGTCAACTACTGATTAAGTGATTACTGTCAAAATAGTATTTATTATCAATTTCTTATCAAAATATTAAGAACAAATCTTGGTATACATTATTTCTACTTCAATTACAATCCCTCTTTATCTGCAAGGAAAATCCTCAGTGTCTTTTCTGTTCATATTTTTTTTCTTTCTCTCTCTTTATATTCAGGATTGGCTATTCCAAACCTGAATTCTGCTTTCTGACCCAGTCCCACTTGTCACGTTTTCCAGAGAGGAAGTCAGTGAGGGAGATGGGGCCAGGAGGGGTTTGTGCTGATGTGGAAGACGTGTTGCTGGAAGCCTGGGCACTGCTCTGGTTCTGAGTCAGTTCCCGCTGCGGCCAGCGGCCAGCACCAGTGTCTGTGTCAGGGTGTCATGTCAATGCTGGTAAAAGTGAAAACCGGGAGGATGAAACATTTTTAAGCAAAGTGTAAACAAAAATGTCAATACTTTCAGAGAGAGTACTGTATTTTTTTCTTTCTGCTTCTGGGCATTTAAGGAAATCTCCATCAGTTCTCTGGTTAAGCACTAAGATAATGTAACAGAACCTTCAGTCAGTGCACAGAACAGAGAATACAAATGAACAGCTGCAGGGGAGAATCTGATTTCCAGGGTTACTACATTATAATATTCAAAATATTTAGTTTTTAGCAAAAAATACAATACATACAAAGAATTAGAAAAATTCACAGGAAAAATAAGTCAATAGAAATCAACTCTGAGGAAGCCCAGACTAGACTAAAAAACAAAAATTTTAAATATACTGCTTTAAATATCCTCAAAAGAGCTAAAGGAAACCATGGACAAGGAACTAAAGGAAATCAGGAAAACTATGTATGAATAAAATAAAGAAACAGAAATTGTAAAATGAGAAACCAAAATAAATTCTGGAGCTGAAAAGTACAATAACTGAAATGAAAAACTGGCTAGAGATACTCAAAAGCAGATTTGAGCCAGCAGAAGAAAGAAACACTAAACTTAAATTAGGAATACTGAAATTACTCAGCCTGAGGGGAAGAAAAAAGCATGAAGAAAAGTGAACAGACCCTAAGGGACCTGGGGATACCATCAGTGTACTAAATTGTATATGCATTATTGGACTTCCAGAAGGAAAAGAGAGAAAGAGGCAGAAGGAATAGCTAGACAACTAATGTTTGAAACCCTCAGAAATCTGATGAAATATGTGGTTTTACACATCCAAGAAGCTCAACAAACTCCAACTACAAGAAATGAAGAAGTCCTACAAGATGACACATTGTACTCAAACTGTCAAATGCCAAAGCCAAAGATAATCTTGAAATCAGTAGGAGAAAAGTGACTTTTCACATAAATATGATGCCCAATAAGACTAGCTGATTTCTCATCAGAAACTATGGAGGCCAGAAGTGAGTAGGATACGTCAGTTGCCGAAAGAAAAAAATCTGTCAACCAAGCATTCTCTATGTACCAAACTCCAAATAAGAAGGAACTCTGGAGAGCATTATGCTAAGTGAAATATGCTAGTCTGTGAAAGACAAATACCATATGATCTCACCTAAAGTGGAACCTAATCAACAAAACATACAAATGAGCAAAAAGGAACTAAAGACATGGAAATAAAGAACAAACTGACAGTGACCAGAGGGGAGGGAGAAGGGGAATAATGGGGCAAAGAAGGGGAAGGGTTGTCAAGGAAGATGTATGAAGGACCCATGGACAGAGACGATGAGGAGGGAGAGGACTGAATGTGGGAGGTGGAGGTGGGTAGGGCAGCGGAGAGTAACGGGGAAAAATGGGGACAACTGTAATTGAACAACAATTAAAAAATTGAAAAATTTTAAAAAGCTAAATTTAACCTGAAAGTTTTATTGTGAAACAATTTTAAATGTGAAAAATAGTTCCAAAAACAATACAAGGAGATCTCATACACTTTTCACCCTGGAATTATACTTTCTGAGTTACAGATTCCTGTAAGTTTCCATAAGATGAAAGAATGAAAAAGGCAGATTCTTTAAGGCCCTAAAAATACCCTAGTAGTTTGACATAGTTCAATTCCAATACTTTTTTATTAGGGAAGTCTTTATGAATCAGAAAAATTCAGCTCAACATGTAATACAGATAAAAGACTCCTAATCATGAGATGATGTAAAATTAATGGCCAAATGTAGCAAGTCCTTTTTTCTCATTCCTTAAGGGACATGAAGAATTGCTAGTGCTGTCACCATGTATCCATTTTAAACAAAGCCAAGCTATTTGCAAGTCTTTCTTGGACAGATGAACTTGATCCTTGTACAAACACAAATAGAAGGCAATATATCCCAAACATCCCATGCTTAAAGGGTACTTGTAACACCAGTTCTATTTGGTTGCAACGATGCATTCAAAGACCACTAGATAATGCATGACTGCTCAGAACCGCCGACAAAACACTTGCTACTAGACAAATAGACAATCAGTTGTTCCAGGTTCTGAACCATTCATGCCATCCAAACTCTTTGAAAGACCTCACTTCAACTGCTGATAAGATCACTCACTCATCGACGGCCATCTTCAAAAGACCTTCTACTGAGAATATTACAGAAATGAATAAAGTGCGGCTGAAGTGATGTCAACGTAAACTGCTTCAAATGAGCTGATGTTTATGTAGTAGTCAAAGCATGTAGCTCAGCAGAATTCTCTTGAAAAATGATATTCATAATCTGAATAAAACAATTAACCTTAATGGTTTTTAGTATACCTGAGGAAAATATGAATATCTACCCAGAATTTTAAATTAATGAATTTTTAAAATTTAGCCAGAATGCTTAGAATACACAGGCAAAAATGAAATATATCCAAAGTATCTATTAATCCACAGATGAGCAAAAGAAAAAAGGACAATATATTTTATAAACCCATATAATAACAAGATAATGACATATGTAACAAAATAAATATGGGGGATTAGATACCTTTTCTTCAGGTATACTGTAGCGCACATTTTCCAAAAATACTGACGTATTTTCCACATTTGTATATCGTAAAAGAATATGAGCAAAATCTTCTTCACTGATAGTATTCATCCCATTAGAGTAGGAAAGGAATTCTATTTCTAGAACTTCTGTTTGAAGGTTATCCATGAATCTATGACAAAAATACATAAAGAATGAATAAGCTGAATGAAGAGAGAAGAAAACAGATGGTGCTCAGCCTCTCAGGGCTCTGGCTTCTTCATCTGTCTAAGGGGCATCACCAAAGCACCCTGCAGGGTCGTGAGGACACTTGCAGCAGTTGATGTGTGGTGTTCGGTGTCTGCTGCAGGGCTTCTGAATGCACAGGAAATAATGATTCAGACATCCAGACCTCCTTTATCATTCAGTAACTTCCTATTAGACTTAGCAATAAAACCTCTGGCCTACAAGTACTGCTACAAGTGGACATTTGTTAAGGTGGTTGGAAACAGCAAAGAGGTATCACTGTACTAGATGATTCTAAAGACCTTTCTGACTTTAGCATGTTAACACTTTCTTCAATAGAAATATAAAAATTAAGCTCACCTATAAAAATCTTCAAAGTTCAGCTCAGCTCTTCCTTTTTTTCCAAAAAAGTGTACAAGAAGTGTAGTATCTGTTACTAAACTCGTAATGTCATCAGCACGCTTTAAAAAAATTACAATTTAAAGGTTAGCTGCAATAAACAAACAGGATAGGGATACCTGATATCCCCAAAGAATTTCATCAACATATAAGTATCTAAAATACAAATATACTAATATTAGAATGAAAAGCATAAGGCTGTCTTAATAAATGCCATTACAGTTAAAATGAAATTTGAAGTTAGATTTATGAAAAAAAATCTACCTTTATCCTCAAAAAATTTTTAAAACATGATTATATATTTCAGGAAGTTTTCTACCTCAAATGATGCATATAGGGTTATCTATATTTTAAATTATCTAAAATAGTTGAACTCCTTTAGTAATCATCTATTTTATTTTTACTTAAACAATTTATGGTATAGATTTTCTTATTCAACTTGAAAATACCTTTTTTAAGATGTTCAAAAGAGGTAAATTCTTCACATTTACTGAACAAGGAATGGTCTCAAGCTCCACAAAATCATTTCCTTTAACATGATGTTTTTATTGTATTCAACATTTATGGTACTTACATTTTGAAAGAGAAACTACAGTAGTATTACTTTGGAATTTACATCATCTATAATTGTTTAAAAAAAACTCTTACATTACTTTTTGAAAAATTCCAGAGGTTTTTCCTTTCCCACCCAACTTGATAAACTAAGTTCCAATAAGTATATTCTTAAAATAGATTAATTGTAGTCCTTACAAAGTTCAATGACCTATGAGAAATCTTCATTCATTCTTTTTATGTAGCTTTATAGGTTTTTCCTTTCTTTTCCCTTCCTACCACCCTCCCTCCCTATTTTTTCCGTTCTTTCTTTTCCTTCCCTTCCTTTTTCATTTGACCATCAACTCATATCTATCTTAAAAACTCAGGTAAAAAATGATAAATTTCACATAATTATACCCCTCTCATATATTATCCTGGAAATACAAGAAAATTAAGAGGTCAAATAATAACTATCACTTTCTCTATTAAAAGGGACATATATGAAATGTATTACTCCTTGGCCAGAATTCTGACAATAAGTACTCCATAAAAAAAACCCAAAAACCATAAGAAATAGAAAGCAGCCCTAGCTGGTGTTGCTCAGTGGTTTGAGCACAGGCCTGCAAACTAAAGGGTCGCAGGTTCGATTCCCAGTCAGGGCACATGCCTGGGTTGCAGGCCAGGTCCCCAGTGTGGGGCATGCAGGAGGCAACCACACATTGATATTTCTCTCCCACTCTTTCTCTTTCCCCTTTCTCTAAAAATAAATAAATAAAAATCTTAAAAAAAAGAAATAGAAGTGTCCATGAGTCCTTTTTCCTTTTTGCTCAGTCCCTCCACCCCCTAACCTCTCCTCACCTTAGCTGTCATCCTGCTCTCTATCTATGAGTTGGTCTCTATTTTGCTTGTTCGTTCAGTTTGTTCATTAGATTCCACACCAGTGAAATCAGATGGTATCTTTTGATTCCTCATAGCCCTCTTTCCAATCTTCCATGAAGATAGCTATTTTATCTTTCATAACATTTATGGGATCTTTATTTCATTTCTCACTAAACCAAATATTATTTTAACTAGTATGGCAGTCTTTCTGCCTCCCACATGCTCTTTTTAAATCCATGACACTTTTTCTAAAGTGATCTACTACATTGATTACTCACATCTCTCTTAAAAATGCCAACATGTAGGATCTTCTGCTTTAAATTATCTAAAATTGTTGAAATTCTTAGTAATCATCTAGTCTATTTATATTTAAATAATTTAGTTTAAGTTTTTAAAATAATCTCTGGGGTATAACCTCATTATAATTGGTTAAGATTTAGAAGATCTCTACTATTTCTTAGTTTAGTTTGTTGACAAGTCCTAAGTATTCTCAGAAGTTGCAATAACCAAGAAGTTCCCTATAATATAACCAACTTCTCTGAAGATCTGCTTGCTGGGAGGAAATTGCACAGCCAGGAAATCAGGTGTTACATACTGTGTTTTAAGTATACCTTTCTGAACAAGCTTACTATGGATGTTGAAGTATATTAGTGGTATCAGCTTTCCAGGGCTCTGTATATGACAGTGCACTAGGGTAATTTTGAGTAGTGCCCAAAAGGCACTTCTACCTTCATCAGTAGTGTTAGGTTGAGGAGGCAGACTGGTGTAATGGAAACAGCAGGATATAAAATCGGAAGACTTGGGTTCAATGACTTTTTGACCTTTAGCTATCTTATCTGTAAAATGGGAATAACCCTATCTATAATAACAATTTTAAGAATAAAATTATGAGTGTAAAAGCAATATAAAAATGTTCTTATTGGTAGTCATAAGATGCTTTGAAAAAAGGCATAAGACTTTGGTGGGGGGGATCCTATGTTAATTATAGACATTCTTGTGTGATTTTATACAATCAAGTCTAATCAGTTCATCATCCATGGAACAGCCTAAACGACTAAGGGAAGGACATATTTGAGAAGGCATGCCTAAATGGAGCACAAGATTGAAGGCCCTCGCCAACCAGAAGTCAGCATGAGGAACTGGGGTATCCACCTAGAAGCTAGAGGAGTGGAATGTGGGGGAAGGGCAGAATACATAAGAAAAGGGATGGTGTTTTAGAAAAAGTTGCTTATTTCAGAAATAAGCAATAGTGTGGTGAACAAATAAGATAAGCCCAAGAGTCAGAATTCTGGCTTTCCATTATTAGTTCAGCAACCTTGGGGAAGTTAATGTCTCTGAGGATGCAATTGTCCTCAGGACGAACTACAGTTCCTGCTGCTCTAAAGGGCAGCTGTGAGCATCTGGGAACACGTGCAAACCATTTAGCGCCAAAACTGGCATTTGTGCATGTCGAATAAATGTGAGCTACTACTATTTTGGCCAAATCAATGTATTTCAAGAAATTAAAAAAGGGCCAGACAAGATAGAAAAGATAATAACGTTGAAGCTTACTGCCAAAAAGTAAAGAAGACTTTTTCATGTACACTTTTATACTTTTGTTATTAAAACCACACACGTATGCTATTTAGATCCGGGGGGAAAAGCCCTAAAATGAGAGGTTACGGGAATACCAAAACTTAGTAAACTCAGATAACAAAACTATGAATGCCTTCTCTACTGATGTGCTTTACCTCAAGACATAATACACTGAAATAAGCTGGCTTTGTTTTACACAGGTTTAAATAATGACCTCATTCAGCCAGTTTTTCTCAGGCCCACTGAGCAGAGCAGATCTTCATTTACAGTCTTTCATCATCAAAATCTTATTAGACTTGGGTTGCACTTATCCAGATAATCCAGACCCACAGAGGCATAAGTAAAAGTTTGACATTAGAGGAAAAAAATTAGAAAATGGAATTGGTGAAAATGTGCTCCCCTCCCCTCACTGAAACAGAGGGCTACTGGGAGTCACTGAAAACCACACCAGAGTCCCTGGTGTCCTAACCGTGTTATATAACTTACATCACAGGAGGCTTGAGACAAAAATAGAGACTTTATCCCTTTGATTCTTGTGCTCATTGTTAAAATAAAATGAATTCAGGTGTTTTCATAACAAAGCAAGAAACTGCCACAAAAGAACCTGTAGGTCATTTACACGAAAGGCCATTATCTAACTGTTTTCATTTAAATTTACTGTGAATTTTATCAGGAAATGCAATAAATTAGTAAATATGCACAAAATAAAAATTTGTCAAACTATTAGAAGGTTTTAAGGATATTCTTTCAACACATTTTTATTTATTACAATGTGATAATCTTATCAAGCTCTATTCAAGGGCTGGAAGAAATCATCAAACTCTTGATTTTTTGGCACAGGTTCTGAATGATTTACTGAAATTTATTAAGGACAAGTAAAGTTTAAAGCAAACAAAAAAGTTTTAGTTTACCTATAAAACTCAAAATAGTTTTTATAATTCTAGTGCTCAGACTATATTCAGCAACTATTTGAGAGAGGCTTATATTATACCATAAATTTATATTATTTTGGTTAGAAATTGATGCTGCCTGTGACATATTCAAATTTTCATTATAGCATGGTTTTACTATAATTGAAAAACATCTATTGTTAGAAAAAGCTCTGGAATAAGAATATGAGAGGCTAACCTCAAATTTACCTACAATATTTAAAGAAAAATGCTTATCTCAATATTTACATTTTTAAGTATATAAGTCACAACAAAATATAAATAGATTTCTAAGCCTTCTTTCTGAACCAATCTGAATCTGAAACACTGAAACAATTCATTGTTACACTGGCATTAGTCACAATCTGTAAGGAGTTAGAATGAGTTGTAACCTATCTGTAGTTAATTTTCAATTACCCTCTGTCATAGGAGGGGGGTTGGAAACAAAGATAATTTCCAAATAATTATTTTCTTTGGAATACAATAAATGTTTTGTTTTCTTTTCTTCTTTTTGTTTTCTATTTTCTCTTCCTCATCAGATTTACGTTCATGATGTTTGAATCAATTCAATTCATTAATTAAATTAGCGGCTTATGATTATAGTGTGGATTGACTATAAACAATAGTGTGCTTGTAAACTGGCTTTCCTGGAAAAAATGGCTGATTTGCAGCGTTTGCCAATTTCTCCAATATTAATACTCCTGTCATGGATACTTTCAAGGGACCAATGGGATTTAATAGAATGGTGAGTTGGGAAGAAATGTACAGAATTAGCTGTGGGAAGCCAAAAAAGCTAGCTCCAGCATGCACTGACAGAGTGCTAAACATCTTCAAAGTATCTCCTAATCATTTATAATCTCTAGGTATACATAAGAGCTGACTGGTCTTCTGATATTAAACCTCCCAGGATTTAAATTAAACTCAACATCTCATTAACAGATTGTGTCTAACTGTAAGAATTTCTAGCAGAGTTAAATGAGATTAAAGGTGGGCTGGAGGCTGAGAGGTGGACAGTCTAGTATGCGGAGAGACACCAGTGACATGACATAACCGGAAGCCAGGCCACAGTGGCTTGTTGGGACTCCAGGGCTGGTATCACGAGCTGCTCTCACTTTTAGGCACTGAGAAGTAAAGGCCCATAGTAGTGCCTTTACTTTGTGCCTGCACAAATGGTTCCAGAGTTAAGCACTTCCATTATGTGTCTGTATACATGATTACAGAATTAAGGACTTCTAAAATATCTGTACATGAAACACCTATCACTTCATGCCTAAAAATAGTTCAAATTTAAAAGGTAATCTTAAAAAAGTAATTGCTCATCATAATTATATCATATTGATATATCAAAGGCAGATTAGAGGTAGAGAAAACTACTTTATTTGGGGATTTTTTAAATTGAGCACAATTGACAAAAAATGAACATTTCTGTGTTTGCCCTAGAGGTATCAATTAACACTGTATATATAAATAAAAATATTATACCTGATCTAGTTTACTTCTCTAGATATTTTTAGGTGTAACGTTAAATGGCAAACTTTATTTTTTAATCTATTTTTTTAACTTAAAAAAATTATTTATTTATTTTTGGACAGAGAGTAAGGGAAGGAGAAAGAGAGGGAAACATCAATGTGTGGTTGTCTCTTGTGCACCCCCAACTCAAGACCTGGCCTGCAACCCAGGCTTGTGCCCTGACTGGGAATCGAACTGGTGACCCTTTGGTTTGCAGGCTGGTGCTCAACCCACCGAGCCACACCAGCCAGGCTAAACATCAGACTTTAAAAATGAAATGGGAGGCCAACTCTATAAAGAGAAAAGCTAGTAATAACACAAGGTCTATCCAGAAAAAGTCCAGCCATTGTTAATATAACAAGAATGGTTTGTGAGACATCTATGTAACCTGGCAGCCAAGGAGAGTGGACTGGAATGTGCACGTGTGAACAGTGACAACTTCACTGTACTAGTCAGTGTGGGCAGTAGATGCCATTGAGTGAGCATGTGTACTGTGTGGCCATCACATTATAAATGACTGAATAAGGACAGCAATGATCCTGTATCAAATTTTGCGTTAGGCTTGAAAAATCTGCGGAAACTACTGGGATGATCCAGAAGGCCACAGCTATGGGCAACTGGTGATTGACAGTTTCATCACGACAATGTGTCTGCTCATGCATCACATTGTCTTGTGCAGGGTTTTTTGGTGAAACCTCTAATCACCCAGGTGACTCAGCCCCCCTAGAGCCCAGATTTGGCACCCTGTGACTTCTGGCTTTTACCAAAACTAAAATCACCTTTAAAAAAAAATACATTTTATTGATTATGCTATTATAGTTGTCCCAGTTTCTAAACCCTTTATGCCCCTCTGCCCTGCATACCACCTCCCACTCACATTCCACCCCCACCTTTAGTTTACGTCCATGGGTCAAACATATAAGTTCTTTGGCTTCTTCATTTCCTATACTATTCTTAACCTCCCCCTGTCTATTTTCTACCTACCATTTATGCTACTTATTCTCTGTACCTTTCCCCCCTCTCTCCCCCTCCCACTCCCGTGTTGATAACCCTCCATTTGATCTCCATTTCCTTGGTTCTGTTCCTGTTCTAATTGTTTGCTTAGTTGGCTTTTGTTTTTGTTTTTAGGTGTGGTTGTTAATATTCTGAGTTTGCTGTCATTTTGCTGTTCACATTTTTTATCTTCTTTTTCTTAGATAAATCCCTTTAACATTTCATATAATAAGGGCTTGGTGATGATGAACTCCTTTAACTTGACCTTATCTAGGAAGCACTTTATCTTCCCTTCCATTCTAAATGAAAGTTTTGCTGGATAGAGCAATCTTGGATGTAGGTCTTTGCCTTTCATGACTTGAAATACTTCTTTCTAGTCCCTTCTTGCCTGTAAGGTTTCTTTTGAGAAATCAGCTGACAGTCTTACAGGAATTCCTTTGTAGGTAATTGTCTCCTTTTCTTTTTCTGCTTCTAAGATTCTCTCCTTATTTTTAATCTTGGCTAATGTAATCATGATGTGCCCTGGTGTGTTCCTCCTCGGGTCCAACCTCTTTGGGACTCTCTGAGCTTCCTGGACTTCCTGAAAGTCTATTTCCTTTGCCAGATTGGGGAAGTTTTCCTTCATTATTTGTTCAAATAAGTTTTCAATTTCTTACTCTTCCTCTTCTCCTTCTGGTACCCCCATAATCCGTATGTTGGAATGTTTAAAGATGTCCTGGATGTTCCTGAGCCTCTTCTCATTTTTTGAATTCTTGTTTCTTCATTCTTTTCTGGTTGAATGTTTCTTTCTTCCTTCTGGTCTACACCATTGATTTCAGTCCCAGTTTCCTTTCCATCACTATTGGTTTCCTGTGCATTTTCCTTTACTTCACTTAGCATAGCCTTCATTTTTTTCATCTGATTTGCAACCAAATTCAACCAATTCTGTGAGCATCCTGATTACCAGTATTTTGAACTGTGTGTCTGATAGAGTGGTTATCTGTCTGTCACTTAGTTGTATTTTTTCTGGAGCTTTGATCTGGCAGAGAGCAGAGCAAGCACCATTGTTCCCTCTCGGACCCCTCCCCCGCATACAGCATCACAAGGCAGCACCATCGGTTACCCCACCCTGGTGAACACTTAAGGCTCTGCCCCTCACTACATAGCAGGCATTCCGAGAGCAAAAAAAATAAAAAATAAAAAATAAAAATGGCCCAAATAAAATCACCTTTGAAAGGGAAGAGATTTCAGACTGTTTGTGAGATTCAGGAAAATACAACAGGCAGATGATGGCGACTGGGAGAACTGCTTGAGGTCCCAAGGCGCCCACTCTGAAGGGGACTGAGGCGTCATTATCCTATGTATGATATTTCTTGTACCTTATATTTTCAATAAATGTCTGTATTTTTCATATTGCATGGCTGGTTACCTCCTGGACAGACCTTGAATATATCTTTTACTATTTGCTGAAAAGTTCTTTGTGGTAAGACTGATAGCCATCTCTAAAAAAGTTCTTAAAAATTCTTAATAGGAAACACATAGTAGTGTTTAAGCTACAAGGCATAGCCTGTCTTTTACAATGACAGAGCCCTACTAGGAGCAGCATAATCAGAGTGGGGTGGTGGGAGCTGTCTCAGTGCAGCACTCAGGGGTGTGTCTCCATAAAGTTCAAAACAGCACGGATAATGGTCAGTCTGCCTTTTATTTTCCACATACTGGCAAACCTAAACCATGTCCAGGTGAAATATTCTTCCCTTCCTGGATTGACGGTTCCCAGCACACCTGCTTCATACCCTACCCTTCATAAGCTACTCTGTTAATGGTAGAGAAATTAATTGTTTAAATCTACCATAACTCTAAGGCATTAGCTATCTTTTATGAAATTAAAAGTTTCAGCATTTCATGTAACATTGCAAGTTAAAGGTTAGAAAAACCTGCGAAACTATAAAATCGTATTTTCAAATTTTCTGAAAGTGATCCTTAAGTAAAAAATAACTTCTTTTTAAATTAACTTGGAAAGTCATGTTTTCTACAACAAGCAAGTTGATTTAATGTAGACCACTGCAGGCAATCTTGCGGTCTCTGCTGGCACAGCCGTTATATTCAAATAGACCAGTTACAGATAAATACTCTTGCTTTGCTGGAGAAAAAGAGAATTATAAAACATAACCTTGGTTCCATCATTACAATTTTAAAATGAAGTGCGGACAAGATTAACAAAACGGCAAACAGTACAGCGACCTGGTTGAGGTTTAGTTATACCTCTGCGAGGTCTGGGAAGAGTGCTTGGCTTGTGTTCCGTCTCAGTGTGTCCCAGTAGCTTCTGGGCACAAGTTCCTCAGCATCTGTTTTAAGTACCTGTAGAAGTTTTAAGAAGCATAACTGAAATCTAAGGAATAGTCACGAAGAATGATAATTTATACAGTTTGAATCTCTTCTAGCCAACCTTGAAAAGAAAACACATTACCTTACCTTTTTTGTTTTCCATTGCACACAACAGTATCACATGGCATGGCTGGTAAACCCAGGGTATTTTCAAAGGTGTAATAGCGTATAACTAGTATTTCTAAGTACCTTGCGGCTTTGTCAAAAAGAATCATATTCTTCACCCCCTCCCCCACGTCCTTCTACTGAATCATGCGAAACTTCTAAGATGGGGTAAAATAAAATTTTTATTCACACCTTATGTGAAGTAAATTCATTTGCAGAATATCTGGGGAATTCTGTAGCAACCAATAAAATTCATGATTCAGTTATAAATGAATTATTGCTGGCTTGCATACATTGTGTGAGTGCATCAAAGAATCAAAACGACCATATCCACACTTTAGAGAAACAAAATTTAAATTAATCCAAAACTTGCCAAACAAACTAAGCCAATTTAAGTCATACTACTCAAAGCTACTCAGGGATTTGATAGGTCTGTCTTTCATGAATAGATATAAGGTACTTTCTAATCTCTTACAAGGACAGAACACTAGCTTCTGCCTCAGCATTGACTAATCTAAAGAAAGTGATATCAAGATTAACAAGTGTGGTTTAATCTTCATATGAAAATGCAGAACTATATGCTTAAGAGTTTACAGAGTCTCTAAACTTGATAACTTAAACTTACAAGTTTATAGAGCTTCAAAAAAATTAAGTGCAAGTTTCTGTAAGGATTTATCAGGAAGATTTCACAGGTTCTTTTGCTTATTGTGGGAAGAAAGGGCCGCATGATATACTTAGGAGTGCGTAGCTGATTCTGAAAGAACTTTAATTTTTGTGTATGTTAATTATTAAAAGTCCAATGCCACTAAAAAATTATAATGCATCTGAGAATTATTTCAACAATCTAAGTTTTAGTGCATTACTAACTAGAAAGCACTGCCTATTGCCCATATTTTAATAATAGCTTTAAATATGTTAACATAGTATTATTTAACAGGAATCATATAACACAGACATATTTATTACTATAAGTGTAAATGTAACAATATGACAGAAATCCGCTCATTACCCCCTTTTATAACTAAATAAGCTTAAACTAACAGTTATAAGCTAAATAAGTAAAATAAGCTGAATATAGAACTAACATAGTTTATTTTCTCTTATATAGGTTTGGTGGAACCTCAATAAATGGTAGCTAGGTTAAATAATCTGCAAATATTATCTAAATATTTTGAACATGGATAAATTTTTAAATTGTATCAGGTTAGTACATGCTAAACAAAGGGATTATTAAATGTCAAGCTAGACAATAAAGCTTACTATGCTATTATTAGGAGGGTGACAGGAATGATGTGCTGTGTGAAGCCATGTCTCTTCCCTATTTCCAAACACTTGTCCTCACCCATCACACACACGTGCACATGCATGAGCACACACACAAACACTGATGACATCAGAAAAAATATTTACAACTTATTAAGAGATAAAATTAGTTTTATAAACCTTAGTGACATGATTCTCTATAAAAATACATTTTCTGTGATAAAAAAGAGGTAAATATACTCCTATATACTGATTACCTCTGAATGGTGGCATTAAAATATTTTTTATTTTCTTCTTATTGTATTTATCTATCAGGATATTATATAACTTTTTAAAATAAATTATTTAGAGTGTAACATCTTAATAGCCCTCTATTATAGAAAACTTCCCCCTTTTTATTTAGCTCCAAAGATTAACTTATGCTAGAATATATAACTGAATTGCTACAATTATCTTAGTCTTTTTAATTATATCATTTCTCACAGAAGGGACAGTATTCTCACAGCAACTACTGTCATGCCTTGCCTTAAGTAAATATAGGTTTACAATTAACAAGAAAATATACCTAATACATCAGTGACTTTCTGGCACACAGATTCCTATTATGTGTGTCTGTTCAAAAGCCAGTATTTAATTATTTAATTAATGACTTCCATAATATAATGAAGAGTAAAATTTTAGAACATGCAAAACTAGTCAAAAAATTTTTAAAAAAGATTTTATTTATTCATGTTTTTAGAGGTGAAGGGAAGGAGAAAGAGAGGGAGAGAAACATCAATGAGTGGTTGCCTCTTGCACATCCTCTACTGGGGACCTGGCCCTCAACTCAGGCTTGTGCCCTGACTGGGAATCCAACCAGTGACCCCTTGCTTCACAGGCCAGCACTCAATCCACTGAGCCACATGAGCCAGGGCAAAAAACTAGTAGAAAATTTTAATACCAGACAAATATAATAAGATATTTAAAATAAATTTAAGGTAGCCATAAAAATCAGGATCGATTTTAATAGCAAGAAATGCAAAGCAAATACAAAATCAGAACATGTGTATGCAGGCTAAGGAAAGACTGATAGGGGAACATGTCCAAATATGGCTGAGTAATGTGATGGCTGGGAAATGTTATGACATGTAGAAATACTGGCAAGGACATCCTTCAATCTTCTTAGTGTCTTTGATGACTCTATGTGTCTTTAGGCCTCCCTCCCAAAGTGTAAGGTAGGTGTAAACCTTCATTCAAAGAGAAAAAAGATGCAGATAATTCAGAAGAACTTTAAAATAAACGGTACAAGCAAAATGATGTCCCAAATGTACTGTATACTGTAAGTCTGATGCATTTTTAGGCTAAGTTTAGGAATTGTTCTTACTAGAACTTCCTTAAACTTTGCAGTCTGGGTAAAGAATTTCTAATGACTGTTTGGCTGAGCCAAAGCATGGTCCTGTGCAAGGCATTCCATGACATTTATGATGGAAGGAAGTAGGGAAGGAAGGAGAGAAGGAGGGAAGCAAGGAAGGAAAGAACGAAGGAAGGGAGGGAGGGAGATAGAGAGGGAAGGAAGAGCAAGCTATGGTCTGAAAAATTTGTATGTTGAAACCCTAACCCTCAAGGTTATGGTATTAGGAGAAGGTGAGGCCTCTGAGAGGTGATCATGTCATGAGGGCAGATCCTTCATGAATGGGATTAGCTTTTATAAAAAAGGCCCAAGAGGCTCTTTTGCCCCTTTTCAACCATGTGAAGACACAGCAAGAAGGTGCCGTCTATGAACCAGGAAGTAGGCCCTCATCAGCCACCACACTGAATCTGCTGGTCCCAGGATCTTTGAGTTCGCAGCTTCCAAAGCTGTGAGAAATGTTTGTTCTTTATAAGCCACCCAGTTTATGGTAGTTGGTTAGCAATCCCGAATGGACTAAGACAGAGGAAAAAAGGAAGGAAATAAAAGAAGGAAGGAAATTAAGATGAAAGGAAAGAAGAAAAAAGTTAGAAAAAAGAAGACTGATTTAGAGATGGGAACATATCCTGTCCAGACCCTATATACAGTTAGGGTCTGAGGATGGTTATATTTAGAGATTGGGCAAACTATGAAAAGACAAAAACAAAACCAACAACAACAAAATAGCAGCCCAAAGAATCAGACAGTAAACTGCCTTTACTCCTAGTGATATTTAAAAATGCACAGAGAAAAACATAAAACTCTGTCACCTGTGCCACTATGACAACTGTGGACTGAAATAACTACAATCTGACAATTGTAATTTAAACTTTATGGGACTGCAGTTCTCCCCAGTATATAATAGAAACAGAATCACACACATGTATCCACACACAGAAAATCTTCACAGGGAAAACACACCCTTAACTGAGTCCTTAAAGAATCCACACAGAGGCACTCCAACAAATATATGCTCACAATACAAAATTACTAAATGTAAAAGAATATAAGCTACTATAAATGAGAACTAGAAGAAACAAGCAATATAACTAGACCTGCAGACTTCAGATATTCAAATTATTAGATATGGAATACAAAATAAATTGAATATTAAATTTATTAAATTTATAAAAATGAAACTGTTTTTGAAAGGATTTTTCAGGAAAAGCACATGACCAAAAAAGTATTAGGTTGATTAGAAAAAGAACAAAATAAAACACGTAGAAATGAAAATTGGAACCACTAAAATATCTTATCGTATATAGCTGGAGAAAGAATTAGTAAACTGGAAGATAATATGAATAAATTATACCAAATGCAATGTGAAAAGATAAAATATGGCAATTATTAAATTCAAGTTTAGAGACACAGAAGGGAGCATATTTGTGAAAGCTTCAGAAAGTAATAATAGAGAAATGGGAAGAGACAATATTCAGAGAGATATTTGCACTAAATATTCAAGAATTAATAAACAATCATATTTGAAAAGCACAATAAATTTCATGACAGATAAGAGCAAACAGAGATATAGTATAGTAAAACTGTAGAATACCAAAGGCAAACAAAATCTTAGAAGTAGTCAGAAAACAGATCACCTACAAAAGAATACTAATTAGACTCAGAGCTGACTTCAATTTCAATGAAAGAAGCCAGATGCCTGAAATGATATAATATACTGAGAATTAAGTGTCAACCTACAATAACATATCTAGTGAAATTATCTTTCAAAATAAGGACATATATACACATATTGAACCCTTATGTTGTACACCTGAAACTAATATAATGTTATATGCCAATCATACTTCAATTTAAAAAAGCTGAAAAGAAAACAGCACGGTCATAGAAACAGAACAGATTAGTGGTTGCCAGAGGCAGGTGGCAGGGTAGGGATGGGTAAGTGGGTGAAGGTGGTTGACAAGTAGAAACTCCCAGGTATAAGATAAATAACACAATATACAGCATGGTGACAACAGTTAGCAATACTGTAATGTACACTGGAATTTGCTAAAAGAGATCTTAAAAGTTCTTATCACAAGAAAAAACATTTGTAACTATGTGAGGTGATGGATGTTAAGTAAATTTATTGCTATATATACATATATCAAATTATATATTTTGCCTTAAACTAATATTATGTTATGAGTCAATTATATTTTAATAAAACTTGGGGGAAATAAGGGCAAAGTAAAGCTATTTCCAGAAAGAGGGTTTTAAAAAATTTACCAAAAGACCCTCACTTGAGGATATAAGAATGGGTGAGATTAAAGAGGGATTTAATGAATAAGAAATGGCAAATATGTAAGTAATTCTAAACAAATACTGATGGTATATATTTAGTAAGTCTAATTTGTGGTATTAAAAAAAGATAAAGGCAAACATTGTGCAACGTTGAGTACCCACGTCAGGAGGGCCATGAAAGACATTACAGACTTGAAGAATCTATTTTTAGGCAAGAGAGTAAAGATATGGCCTAATCTGAGACTGTATTATTTTAAGTACACTTATTAAAGTTTCAAGAATATAGAGGAAATAGAATGGAATGTTTTCTAAATGAATACAGAGAAAAATAAAAAGGGAAGAAAGAAAAAAACTATTTAGAATGTCTAAAATCCAAATAAATTAGTAGTCACAGTATGTAAATTAACTGAATTTTCCAATTAGAACACAGATAAAAGGAACCAATAAAATACATAAAATATACTTTTAATAAAGGCAAACAAAATCTTAACAGTAGTCACAGAGAGGAAATATAAAGAAAGAGAGAGGTTGAAAAATATAAGGAAAGAGAGAGGTTGGAAAGGATGTACCAGGCTTTTATAAATGACAGGCTGGTGATAGCACCAATCTTCTTGCTGAGAATAACTGAAAAAGCTGGACAAAATACAAAACAGGTGTCTCCTGCAAAGCATCTTAAAGACAGCATTTTGCCCTTGGTACAGTGCTGACAGTTGCAATGACGTTAAAAAAGCAGCAGTGGGTAAAACTTCTGAAGCCTTAGTATGCATGCGGACAGCAGGGGCACCAAAGACCAAAGTGATCACACTCTTCAGTTCCACCTACTCACATTTTGAAAAAAAGTTTCACTTATGATGTACTTGCTGAAGAGTAAACTTACAATTTTGTTAAACTGATCTTTGAGCACACATCTTTTTAATGTTCAGTGTGATAAAATGGGAAGCATGCACTTCTCCTGCCTACTGAAGTAATGTGGTAGTCTTCAGAAAAAAACATTTGTATGATGATTTGTGCTGAAAAGAGAAGTAGTCACTTCTTTCATGAACAACCATTTTTACTTGAAAGAAAAACTCATAGACAAACTATGGTTGTTCAGACATTGGTGTCTGGCAGACATTTTTTTTGAAAGTGAACCAAGAGAGCCTGCTGCTCCAAGAGAAACCACGGATCGTATTTGTTGCCAAAATAACATACTGCAACAGCCTGAATGCAGAAGCATCTACGAGAAACAAGCTGCCTTCTATGAAGCCAGTACATTGAAGGGATTTGCAAAGAATGTAATATACCACCGTCCTCACTACATTTTTGGAGGTACTTTTGCATAAAACATTTGTTAACATGTGTGTTTTTTATTTAAAAGTGGATTAATAAATATTTCTAAATTTATCAGTTTTAACTTCCAATTTAATAAATATAGATAGATATGACCAACATAAACAGAAGTTCCTTTGGGTCCTCGATAATTTTCAACAATGTGAAGGGGCTCTGAAAACAAAATGTTTGAGAACTGCTGCATATAGCAGTGAAAGTGCATGAACTAGGATCAGATACAACGAAGAGAATGAACTTGACAATCACAATGTGGAGCCAAAGAAACAAGATATGGAGAAACTCATATGATATGACCTCATTTATAAGAGTTTCAAAATGAGTAAGACTATATTATATTAGTTATAGTGCATAAGTAGTTAGTAAAACTGCAAAGCAAAGAAGTGATTTACACAGAAGTTATGACCATAGTTATCTTTGGTAGAAGAGGAGAGGATTGTGGTTGGAGAGAAGTATGAAGGGGCTTTCTGGGGAATGACAATGTTTATTTTTGATCTATATGGTGGTTAAACTCTTATTATTAGTTATTTTATTTGTAGTAAATTTATGAACTAAAATATATTTTAAAAATCAGGAAAAGCTTCATCATCACTAGAGGAAAAAGTAGAAAATAAAAAACACAAAACATTAATAAAAATAAAGGTGGGGGTGGGGGTCATAAGGGAGATAAATGGTAATGGAAAATAAAACACTTGATTTGTAAAAAAAATACAAATAAAGGTAGTAAATTTATTCTAACAACAAAACACTTTAAAATAAAAACATTTCATGCAAACTTGATCACTAACTCTGCAGGACCTTGCAGAAGAGAGGGAAACCAGGTTTGCTACAGTAATTGTGGTGATAAAAATATGTTAGCCTCAGAAGCTACTGAGGTGGTTCATTTTATCCTTAAACAGTATAAAAATATTTCTAGATAACTAGGGATAGTATATAAAATACAAGATTCAATTCACTAAAAAGATACAAGTAATTTATATTTTTAAACGGGCAATAAAAATGTTCTAAAATATGTAAGATAAAAAGTGACAGAATTATAAGTAGAAATTGACAAATCTATTATTGTAATATATATAATTTAACATACTAATGACAGATCAGATCAAACAGACAAAAACATTAGTAGTGATAGGGACTTAAAACATATAATTAACATGTTTGATCTAATATATATATATATATATGTTTTAAGATAGAATTTTAAAAATATAACCTTGTACCCCAAATTAGAAAATACACAGTTTTTCAAACACAGATCATTTATAAATATTGACATTCTTTTAGTCCCTAAAGGAAGTCTCAACACATGTCAAAAAATTGTATAAAAATTAGTACATTTTCTGACCACAGTGGAAATAGGGTAATTCAGATAATCTTTAAATACTTTAAAAAGTCACATAAGGCATGCCAAAATCAAATATACCTGACTTTTGCATTATTTAGTCTTTTGATTTCTTAATATTTCTTTTCAATATAGTGGTAAGATAATCAAGAGCTGGCTGGCTATATGAGAAATATGAAAATAATCAGGGCTGTTTGAAACAGAAAAGGTTGTAAGGTAATGATTTCATGAATACCGAAGCAAGAAATACAGCAAAAACAATAATCTGACTGAACACAGGCAGAATCTAGTGCAGCAGTGATCACATTTTGGAGCAGGCTACCACTGAGGACACAGAATCTCTGTCTCTGTAGTAAAAGTCAAGAGGGCCTCTGCTTTTACCAAGGGACTTCTTTGTAAAAGTAGAATCTTAGGTTATTATATTCAGCTCCATGAACTGTACTCACATTAAATACTTTATCCTCCAGTTGATCTAGAGCTCTGTAAACTAGTAGATAATGACCAGTTAATTCATAACATTATACTAATATACTTGTGCAACACACACATCAATGATATTTTATATAAATTTTTAGGCTGTCTGAATTTTTTCTAAATTTAAATAAATTTTCCTTGTTTTCCTGCATTTTTTGAGAATTATTTATGAGTTCAAAGGAAAACTACAAATTGCCATAGCTGGAAAATGGCTCATGCAATCACATATTTGATTAGAAAAATAAATAATGAAGTTTTTAGTATTAACATGTATTAACATTCACAAGGCAGATAGCATTATAATCTGTAAGATTTTTCTTTCATATTCTTACAAATTTTTTAAATGATTAAGAGGAAACTTTTTAAAATTTTAAGAAAATGGTAAAACATATTTAATGACAAACAGTAGCCAATTCTGTAGAAAAACATTTTAAGTTATCCCGTAAGGGATCAAAATAACTAGTCCGCCATATGGGTCCCATGGACTTGGCTTATTCTCCTGCTTATTCTAGGTCCATTCCCTGTCATTTCGGCAAGATATCTCAGGTTTACTGTACGCTGCGTCAGCCTCCAGTATACGCACATCTAGAGTGTAGCTTGGAGTTTTGATTATTCAATACCTGAGGCAGCACAGCTCCCTATAGAGCTGCACACTAACCAACACTTTTAGCAGGATAATACTGAGTCAGTCACCGGAATTCAAGGCCTTCTCTCAGGCGGAATTTGTGTCATTTGAGGGATCCTTCTAGCCTTGAGAAAATTAAATGAATTTTGCATGTTTACATTAAAAGGGGCCCGGCCTATTCTTAGTTGTTTAGTAGCTGGGCTACCCAACAAGCTCAACTTTCCAGCAGAAAGGAAAGAAGAAGAAAGCTT
This sequence comes from Anoura caudifer, assembly GCA_004027475.1. Classification (NCBI taxonomy): domain Eukaryota; kingdom Metazoa; phylum Chordata; class Mammalia; order Chiroptera; family Phyllostomidae; genus Anoura; species Anoura caudifer. The sequence continues at coordinate 210,905 of PVKU01000371.1, read as the reverse complement.
AGTATAAGAAGAGTACATTTGAAAGATCATTTACCAAGCTCCCAACTTTGTCAGGAAAAGAAGAGTCTGAATATCATAATCCTCTTTGAGAAATAACATGATATATTAAGCTATCAAATATCATCTTATGCCAGACTTGTGTATACACCATAGGCAGTAGGCAGGCATCAAAGGTTTTAGAAAAAAAATGGGGAGAAGTACTGAAAACTAAGAAAAAGCTATCCATTACCATACCTCTATATTAGAATTGAGAAGAGAATGTATATCAGATATGCGGATCTAGTTCTTAAAATACCTGTGCTCTGCAGGAGCACAGGCTGAAAATCTGCTCCATACTTTGTATTTAACTCTTCAAATACTGATGAAAATTACAAAATTTCAATTGTTCTACCAGAGGTTTTGGTTGTTGCTCACTCAGCTTTAATTTAAAGATATATAATTACTCTGTAAATTTTAGTCTTCTCATAAATCTAGGAAGAAAATACAAATTTTGGCTCAGTTGTGTCTAATTATATTCAAGAAGTTCCTAAACATTTTCAGTAGCAGGTGCAGATTTATACAACAAAATTACATGATCAAGTATAACAGGGGAGGGCTATTCACATAAAGAACATTGAAAGTATTGTACATACACTATTAGTAGGTGAATGGTATCCATAAAGTTGAAGACGCTGACACAGAGCACAAAGGGCCAAATGAAGTGTCACATTTCAGAATGAACCCAAGTATAGGCAAAGAAAAAAAGAAAAAGACGACAAAATAATCAATTAGGAAGGGCAAATCATTATGCTACATTCTATATATAGAGCACACATACAAGTGAGGTGAATGTTAAAGATGAGTAGCAAAGTTTTTCAAATCTCATTAATTACACATTAAATGAATTTGTGCTCGTTTCAACCATTTTCACTGTAACTTTACAACAGACCTACTGCTTTGAGTAAAACATGTTCTCCAAGTATGTGATTTTATTTAGACATGCCTCAGCAGTTCTCTGTGGGATGGGGGAAATCTAGATGAGCAGCACGGCAGTGGAAATGGAGTAAGAGACCTGCAGTGGAATCTTGCTCTGCTCTTACTAGCGCCACATCCTGACACAGGTTGACGACTCTCTCTAAGACTGTTTTGTCATCTGTACAACAGGCACGGTACTTACCTGGGGGAAACATGAGGCCTGAACAGAAGTAACATTTATAATGGCTATAGCACAGAGGCATAGTTAGTTTTGTCTGGCATGTAAATATTTTAAAATTTAGTTTTGATTTAATTTTGATTTGGGTATGTAAAAAAATATTCAGTACAAGTAGTTACGTGGTACTACTAATTCTTCTTTGAGTGTTTATTGTATTGCACACACTATTAAGTGGCTACATATTTCAGCACCGCAATTACTCGTGATCATTACTCCCATCCTTCCCTCTGTAAAAGTGAAGAAACTGAGCCCCAGAGATGTTAAGGATCTTTTTCAAGGTCACCCAGGTAATGAAGGATAGAGCTAATATATGAACCCTAAAAATCTGGCTCCTGAGCCTGTGCACTGTCTCTCTCATATAATCCATATATTTTCACCATATATTTTAATGGCTTTAAAACTCAAAAATCTCAGCAGTTCACATTTGCATTATTTAAAACGTGATGACTATTAACAATAAGTTACCACTAATTATCTTTATCATTACACATAGGAACACATATTTGTAGAGAGCTGTATTGTCCTAGAGTGCTAAGACTGTTTTAAGTAGTCTGACAGTTAAATTCAGGAGCACTAATTAAACTATGTCAGATAAATTTGTGGGAGTCCCTGTGCAGATCAATGATTTTAGTAAGCATTCTTTCACATAAAAACAAGTTACATATTACTTCTAAGTTATTTTTATTTGTTCTTTAAAACAAGTCTTCTTCCCCATATATCTGCTAAGGAAAGCTTCACTGACCAATGGGAATATAAAATAATAGACTTTGGGGCATGCTTACATAATTTAGATTTCACAATTGAGGCAAACTTTCCCTAAATAACCCGAAGTTAATGAGGTTTTCTTATATCACTATTATAGATGATTCATATTTAATCATAATTAAATTTACTTTACTTGGGCTACAATGAAGTTCAGAGCCAAGTTTTGTGCTGACTCTATAGGTTTTCCCAATGTGGGTTGTCTGCTATTATTTCTCCCTTTCCTCTCTCCCTTTGTTACTTGTCTTACATATTTTAGTAAATGTTAATGATTAGAATAGTATTTATTGTACTTTTACTGGAAGATCCGTAAGTCCTTTCTGGAAGTAGTATAAATAAACAAATAAATTAAAGTTAAATTTCTATTCACTAAAATACAATCTACTTTATTATCACTAAGGTATATCAAGATTAATTAATATAATTCAACCTCCTAAATGAATTTTATTAAAAACTTGTCTACCCAGTCAGTTATAGCTGTTAACCTATCAAAATTAAAATAATTATTTACTTGTTAAATATATTATATTATCTACAGTAAATAAAACTTATGAAGGTATTTAATTTTCTAGTGTTATTTGTTAATAACATAAGAATTGCATTTAAGGGAGCAAACCATATAGAATTTATTGATTACAATTTGAAAATGACAAGACATGAATCAGAGAGCTCTCAATATCCCTTTAATACTTGGCTGACATTATAATCAGCTCTTTTGATTTTTTCAAGTGCCTTCCATAAGCTTTGTCAATTAGTTATTGGGGGTAGTTCAACAAACACTGATATATCATAGTCAATATCCCATGAAATAATATGCATTGTGTAACCCCAATAATCTGCTTTTATTAATATAAATATGAATATACACTTTATACATCTGTTGGAATTGAATATGGCACCCATCTTCTACAGATAATTCATGTTCTTTTTTTAATTTTATTTTAATTGTTGTTCATGTACACTTTTCTACCTTTTACTCCCATTTCCAACCCCTCTAGTTTTTGTCCATGCGTCCTTTATACTTGTTCCTGTAAACCCTTCCCTTTTCCCCCTGAAATTCCCTCCCCTCTCCTTATTCTTAAAAAACTTAATATATATGCTTATAACAAAGAGAAATCCCTCCCCTCTCCTTGTTCTTAAAAAAACTAATATATATATATGCTTACAACAATGAGAAAAAAATGTTGTGACTCTCTGAAGTTAATTATTTGATTTCCTGGTAGACCAATACAAATCACTGATTTGCAAATTAAACAACTATCATTTACATGCCAACAAACTTCACTGTGTTTCTGCTATCTAAGTACTAGATGAAGAAATATGCCACAGCGGGTAAGAGTGTAGATTTTGGGGCTACCCAGCCATGGGCTCAAATCTTGGCTTTGTCATTTAGTAGCTATGTAATTTTGGACAAGATATTTAACCTTTCCAACTATAGGCTTCCACATCTGTAATTACAGATAATAGGAGAATTGCAGGGTAGATTAAATGAGAAAATGCATGAAAGCATCTAGTACAGAGCCTGACAGGAAGGCCTCAGAACTGTTATTTTTTATTATGGGAACCTCGGATGTTTCAGGTTGAAATACCTGGGGCAAGCAAAAGAAAACTGGTAGGAAAATGGAGTGAAATGCTGCTTAATTCCACCTTCAGAGGAAGATGAAAAAACACATCCCAAAAGAAGAATCTATAATATATACTTCTAAGAATGCAAAAAAAAACATTATTTCCTTGTTTTTGCTTCAACATTCATATTGTTATAGCACCACTAAATTCACGCATATATGTAATTGAATCTTTGCAATTCACCTTTAAATTGTTATATGCATAATGATCTATATTAATCTGAAATATAATACACCCTTCAAATCTCATGGATAACAACAATATGAATAAAATGATTTCATGAATGTAATTATGGATACAGATATTTAATATCAATATTTGATATAAATATTGATATTGATACATATCAATACTGAAGCAATTTTCCTCTAAAAAATTTTCAAGAAAGGGACAGCTCTAAACTACTTAATTGTTCTCAACATGAGTGATTCTTATCTGGAAAATTCACCAAAAACTATAAATTATTCTTACCAGCATTGCACGCTTTTCTTCATCTCCTTTAGTTTCTCTCTTTTCATTTTTTTTCCTGAATATCTCTTGAAGCTAAAAAGCAAACCATTCAAGAATCAAGTACCAAGCAAGAGTTTCAGGGTACCTACCCACCACCTTATACCAACTAGGTACAGTCTTAAAACAGAGGAAATAACTAGCTTCATCTACATATAACGTTAAAAGTACTATATAGATATTTTTTCTAATGCCAATTTTTTCCCTGAGACAAAGAAAATACGTCCTTTGGCATTAGCAACCCATGGTTATGTAAAATATACAAAATTATAGCAATACGTTATCTCTAAGACACAAAGACACGGAGCTTGTGGCACACACGAAAGAGGTAGAGCCTGCAGGGGTATACAGAACACTAGATCAGGACCCACGGTCTCTGGGTTTGAGCCTGTCTTCTGGAGAAAAAAATAGAACAGACATTTTGCCACAGAAGGAAGTGCAGAAATACATGGGTAAAAAGAGACAAAAAATTCTGGAAGGCAGGGTGGGGGTGGTAAGACGAACGAGGTCACCAGACCAGCACTAAGGCTGGCCCAGTCAGGTGAGCAAGATCAAAGGAGCAATCCTACCCCTCCCACTTTAGATCGGCCTTTGGTCAAAGCCAGGGGAAGAGAACAGGAAAATGGGGACAAGAATGGAATGCAGGCAGAAATGGGTGAAAGTGAGCAGGAAGAGTGACAACTGTAACTCCAGAGTGAGAAGGCAGAGGCATTCCTGCCGCACAGCTGTGACTGGGTGGCTGGCGGGGTGGGGACCAAGTGCTGACTGGGCACGTGTAACACCTCAGGGCGCATGTCAGCCACTCAACAGAAAATCCTGGACACATTTCAAACTTCCAGAAAATGTGTAATCAACTATAATCATCTTTTTACACTGAATGTAATTTATATTTTTACAATGCAAAAATTATCCCAAGTACATGAGCATACATTTCTTTATTAAATTAAGGTGAAAGCATAAAATTTTCACTTTATTCTACAACACTATTTAAAATAATGCAAAAACATAAAAATAGAAGCAACCTTGAATTACTGACAAAACTCAGCATGTAATATACATACCACCAAAAACTCCTTTTTATCCACCATCTCATTGCCATCAGTATCGAACATGTTGAAAGCTATTCTAAAACCTGCATGTGGCTCTGCCAGAAAAAAACAGAAAAGTATGTATGAAACAGGAAATGATTTTGAAGTACCAAGTCTATATGTAAACAGTTACTTATATTTGGTGCAAAAATATCTTCCTTAACCAACAAACTGAAAGCAACATGTTACTATTAAATATAATAAAAGCTGTACATAAGTATGCACATTTGTGTTTCATATATTAGCATATTTAGTATCAGAATTGATAATATACTTTAAAAATACTATGCGATACTTGTTACATAGCACTGACAGTAAAATTTGGCTACCTTCCTTCTAAAACCAAATATGGCACAAGGAACTAGTCCAAATTCTGGGGAAAACTATAATGGAAATGACCTATCAAAATAAATATCAAGCACAAGAGATTACATAGTTGGGTTTAAACTTTTAGAGTTTTCAAAAACAGAAATATAAAATAAGAGGCTTAAATAATTAATACCTAATTCCCCCCCAAATGCAAGGAACAATTACTTTTCTGAAAAGGACAGACTTTCACTCATTATGAACTGCTTTAATTTTATGAACTCTACAATGAGGTTCAATCTTTTTTCTCTTTTTACTTCTAAAGCATAAAGAAGAAACCTTGGACAACAGAAAACTTGAACATATCGTTAGAGGAGGAGCTCAGGGGCCACACCTTTTTCAAAATGTTTGACCTCTTTTGGGATGACTGGCAAAAAGTTTAAAAAGGGACCTCCCACATGTATACTTGCCACTGCCTGCTGTGAAATCTTGAACCTAGCAAAAGGGAAGCCTACAGACCCACTTTCTTAACTGGTAATAGCTGTCTTTGAAAATAAAGGAAACTGAAGCCAGTCTTTTATGCAAGTTCATTTCTTGCATGTATGTTAGGAATCTAAATCTACTTTTATTATTATTATTTTGAGAAAGAAATAAAAAGTTACACCACCTCTGATAATTAAGTTTTAAGCTTTAAAGAAAGTTCATGAAAATATATGTAGATAAGAAGTCCTTACAAGCATTGTTTGGAAGGAAAAATAAAGTTAAAATAATAAAAAGTTAAGAGGAGAAAACACAAATTATCTAACCCACTTCCTACCAGCCCTCTCTTTACATTTTTTTGGTTTTAATCTAAACGACATCCATAATTAAAAAATTCAAACTCTTAGACATTTCTAAGAAAGGCCCTGGACTCTGAAAGGGGAGTTCCAGCGTCTCTACATCCTTACCTTTCCAGACTAGGCAAAGGCCACCCTGTGTGCTCTTTCCAACACCTTCACACTCCACCCCACCTCAACACATGGCTTTCTTAACCAGTTCTGTTTCAGACTCACCTATCTCCTACTGGTTTAGGTACTTATAACTTTGAATTTTGCATCCAAAGTTATCCTAGCTAAAAAAAAAATAGCTTTTTAAGAAGTCTCTGAGATGCTCCGGTATCCCCTCTAATTTTCGTGGCAGCATCATTCATCATTAAAAGGACTCAAATCATCACAGTTCTTGTTTCCATACACCTATTTCCACAAATCCCCACAATGGGGAATTCCACTACCAATATTCTTCCATTCATGTCATTCTTCATTCATTCTTCATTCATTCACCAACTAGGTTTTGAGAGGCTAACATGTGTCAAACACTGTTCTTGATATAGAAATGGACAAAAAAGATAAAATCTTACCATTGAGGACCTTGTATTCAAATGTGACCAGACAGACAAGAACATGTAAACCAACAGATAAATACTTTCAAATAGTTTAAGTACTATGAAGAAAATAAAACACTGTAAAGGGATACAAAGGAGGAGATGAGAGAGGGAGCTATTTTAGAGAGATGGTCAAGGAAGGATTCCCCTACGTCTTCACATTTCGAAGGAAACCTGAGTGATGTTTACTAGCAGGAGGATCTAGAAGACAAGCACTGATGCCAAAGGGAGCAGGAAGTACACATTCCTGAGGTGGGAATAAGGGAATGGAAAAGGTCAGGCAGCTGGAGTGTAGCTACTCCACCACTAGATGCAATGAAATTTAACTAAAAATCTTAGTAAACCCTTCACATATTTCATAAGAATTGCTGCATATAAAGAGAAAGAGAAAAATGAAGCTGTTTGAAGATGTATGATGGGTATTCCGACAAACTTACTAGATAAAAGATTCATTCTTTCACACTAGTTTTGCAGAAAATGTGATTAGAATGAGTGTAGCAAGAAATTTACAAATCATCGTATGTCCTGACCTTTAGACTCTCATGTAGATGAAACCACAGGGATTGATATATGATATTAAATGTATAATTTATGAGCATTTTACTACTATACTGTAAGCCATAATAATATTTATGATTTTGACTTGATATGCCATACTTAGCATTTTCTGTGGTCATTTAGACATAAATTTTGCAAAACAAAACAGCATGGACAGTCCTAAAGTGATTTTCAATAGTGAGAGAATTTAAGAAAGGTTTGTTTTCTAAATTCTGATTAAAAAAATTACATTCAGAAATATATTTAGTGAGTACACTTACTTGTTAAAATACACAAAAGAAAAAGATATTCTGTGTAAGAAATCACACCTAGAAAAAAAAAGTACCAGTTATGCTATATAAAACATACTACTTTCTCTTCATATTTATCAAGTAAAATATTCTTAAAATAGCAATAAGTAATATTAATAAAGAACTTACAGTTTTAAAGAAGATGATGGTAAATATTGTTTTAAATGAGACCAAATTTATTATAAAATCATAGCAAAAAAAGCAACAAAATTAATTTTACTTTCATTGTTTCACACATCTCTGTAGAAACCCATATAAAATTCTCATTAATGCTTTTGGATATATGTAGTATTAGCAATAAAAATCAAAATTATAATATTTATTAATAGCTGTAGATTTTAAACTTGTTGCTAATTTTCACTGTATGAATCAAACATAAAATTAAAAGGTTGGATATGGTTAAAACTGTAAAGTACTTAATTCTTAGTAACAGTTGAATTAAATATTTAGAAATTCTTCTTTAGAATTTTGATTTCTGAATTGCATTAAAAAAACAAACTCTGTAGTTATCCTTTTTCTACTTTCAAGATATCATTATTACTGATAAAATTAATGCTTCTATTTATTATAATCTAAGAAGTTTTTATTTTTGTTAAATGCTTTATAATATATATAATATATATTACATATGTATATATTGTGTGTATGTGTGTATATATATAGATAGATAGATATAGCAACTTGAGTTCTCTGTAATGCTAGAATCACAGACTTTAAAAGGAGTTGATTTGGAGTAAATAAAAATATGAATTCTGTTATTCACATCCTTGTTTTTGGACTATAATACCCAGGACTAGAATTAATGTGTTAATTGATTTTCCAAGTGGATCCTGAGAAAATTAAAATTGGGAATAAGCCAATAACACTTATCCAGATATCAATCCTGATGCTTGGTAAAAGGGTACAAAGGACCCTTACATAATCAAACTGCGCACTTTAAATACCTCCTTTTTACCTGGTGTTCTTCGAGGCTGCCCTCTTTGTCACAGAACAAAGAGAAGAGGAGTCACTGTCAGGCAGTTTGTCAGAAGTCATGAAGGGGATGAGCCAGGAGGCCCTTGAAAGCATTCCCTTCTTTTGTTTGTACTAGAATACTGCAATCTATAGACACAGTTCTGGTTGATTGCCATGCATGTTATGGGAGAAAGATTCTGGAACGGTCAATGTATATAAAGATACAATACCTAGATTACATAGGGATCCCTCAAAAAAAACAAAAAAACAAACAAACAAAAAAAGAAAGAAAGCATAGATGCAAGGGGGAAGGAAATGGGATACGGAAATGGGCTCTGTCTCCACAGTTCCGTCGGACTGCTGTGCAAAATGGTTCAGTGGGACACGCGTCCTGATGCTACCACCCACCCTAAGATCTCAATGGCAATCTTTCAGACACCTTCCAGGAAAATTTTCTAAGACCTTTAAAGATCCTTAGCACCAATTTTGCAGATTTTAAAGGCCTAAGTTATGAAAAGCTTAAAGTAAAAGATAAAGTGTCCTCTCCTTTCAGATTCCATAAGAACCAGGTGGAAGCAATTTTTAATTCTACTTATATAAAATATATGGATTATAACTACTCCTTTAAACTATTTGTCCTTATGCAAGAGTAAAATATTTTCAAATTACTTTTGTTTAAAACTAATGAAAAAGAAAAAGGTAACTGTATATAATTTCCTCAATATTCTTATTTCATATATTCTTATACTTGAAAATATAAAAAGTTATCTCAAAGAAACATTCCTTTTTAAGATTAAATTAATCCTAAATATTTTATTAGTTTTTGCTATAAATTTGTACAAAAAGTACACTGTAAAAGAAAACTGCAATAAAAGCCATATAATTTGATTGTATGTATGAATTAGTGAGTTAAGTTAGATTCATAGATATGGATAATAGAGTAAATTGAAACAAGTGAATTTTGCAGTAAGAGTTGTATTTAAAAGAAACACGTTCAAATTGGGTGACGAACGACAGATCCAATAAGTTTTTCATATTGATTAAATTTAAGAAAACCTATAATTCCTGGAAGTAAAATAGATTTAGAGATTAGTATTTTTGAAAAATGTTTTCTATAGGTAAATATAGTTAGCCTATACTTCTCAATATGGTTAAAAAGGTTTTTCACGTATAAAAGTTCATTTTGTTGTAAAAATTTTGGAAGATGTAAATAATATATATAAAAAGTAAAATAAAAAACACCCTTAATTCTACTATGTAGAAACAACCATTGTTAATATTTTTGTGTTTTTCCTCCTCAGTTTTTTCTCTATGCACACATATACACACATAGTTGTAAAAGTATTTTAAATATGAAGAAAATCTGTATATATAAATAGTATAAGTAATATTACATTAATATTGAAATGCTTAAGTACTAAAGTTAGTAAGTTAACTTACCTCTTTCTTTAAGATTTCGAAATAGCTTTGATGATCCTTTCCAAATGGGTGGTGTTTCTGAGAGCATCTGATTTAATTCCTATAATATAAGGTGACATAATGCTGATTATAGGTAAATTAATGATAAAACAGATAAAACATATTTGAATTTCTAACATATTTGAATACAAAAAAATTCACTAAGAAGACCTGAGACATGGCTGTATTTATCTATTTATCCTATTTTCCACCCACAAAACCCAGTATTTGCCCATAGTCCAAACATAAAATAAATGATAAAGATGCTACACCTGGTAGCCCAATTAGAGCTACCAAAAAACTCAGATAAATTTAATCGTTACAGTAACATACATGTGATAACCAGATGAAGAAAGATAAAATAAAACGGTGAGTTTAAGTTGTGGAGCCAGTTAAAAGAAGACAGTTTTGTGAAAGCCTCTGGAAAAAACAGGCTTCCCTAATGAAGGTCAGAGAAGACCCCCTGGCTTCATACACTGTCTGCTCTCTGCTGCCCTTTTGGATTTAGGGAGCTTTGTGGTGGAAGAAATAAATGGACAAAGGATTGTATCAGGAAGGAATGAAGAATATTTTAATAGTGACTCAAAGAATTATGACATTACATGAAATGGGAGGACACAGACATTGAGTGATTGTGGACATTTTCAATTCTTTTTTTAAATTTTAACTTAAATATTCATTAGAGGATACAGACTTCAATTGTTAATTAATTGGGTTTTGTTTTTAATCAAACCATCACAGCTGGTAATGGAGGGAAACTATTTTGGAAAATTTAAACATTTGAATTATTCTTTGGATACTAAAACAATTTTGAATTTATTGTATACACTGTGTTGAAAATAACTAAGTGAAAATTATAATTTGGTCAAATGTGAAGAAAAATTATTAAAGAATTTAGTGAGATAACTTGAAATAATCTGAAATTTAAAAATTAAGCCCTGTCTGGTGTGGCTCAGTGGACTGAGTGCCAGCCTTCGAACCAAGGGTCGCTAGTTCGATTCCCAATTAGGACACATGCCTGGGTTGTGGGCCACGTCCCTAGTAGGGGGTGCACAAGACGCAACCACACACTGATGTTTCTCTCCTTCTCTTTCTCCTTCCCTTCCTCTCTCTCTAAAAATAAATAGTTTAAAAAAAGAAATAAAAGGATTTGCATCTATTAAGAAAAAATTAGTCTGCTAAGTAGCACACTGAAAAAGAAACACTAGAAACTACTTCTATTTCCAGATCCGATTCTTACCACTCAAAGTCTGGTCACCCAATAGCCTAAGCGATGCTACCTGGGAGGTTATTAGAAATGCAGAATCTCAGTTCCCATCCCACACCTACTAAATCAGAATCTGTGTTCTTAACAAGATATCCAGGTGACCTTTATGTATATTGACATTTAGAAGCACTTTAAACAAACCCTTCCTGAGGTAGTTGTACCTAAAAATGTGCTGTGGCATTTATAAGCCATCTCTTTCTTTACAAAGTGGAGTTGGTATGTAAATGAGGAAGCCCTGGATGCCAACGGCAGAAGAGGTATTTTTATGGGATTTATGGACATCCTGAAGCCCATCTGTGAATCCTGGCTTTCATTTCCTTCATAGTGTTATTCCCTACACTGCAGGTAACAGATGCCACCAGGTAATGGGTAGCACAGCAGAGAGGTGAAAATTCAGGTATGAATAACGATGAAAAGCTGGGATATTTACTGTTTGAACAACACTAAACTTATAAATATTTTTGTTAGAGCAAGAGATTAAAAATATTTTGAATGTGTTTTATATACTTTAATTTTTATCATTTCTACTATATATTGATTTGTTTTACTTTAACTGTTTATATGTATTCATCTTAAACTTAGCTACCTTTCATCAAGTACCCTCAATGTGGCTGGCAATGGGCTATTATAATATCTCATTTAATTCTAAAAGACAATTCTCATTTTGCATATTTTACTGAGTCTTAAAAAACATAACTAACCCAAGCTCACACGACTAGTAAATGACTGGCCAGATCCTTACTGATTCTAGGCAGTTTATTTTAGTAATAATTTAGTTTCTTCTGATCTAGATCAAACAACTGACACTCATCTTTGTCTTTTGTTAAATTTAAGGACTGTTCAGTTTTATTAAAATCCCTATTTCCATTCAGGCTGGGAATCTCTCTCCCCACTCCAGTGCCATCTTAGTCCTTCAAGTATGGTAGTGCTGTATAATAAAGAAGCTGATCAGTCTTTGCCCCAGGTTCCTGGGAGGGAAACTCTATATCCTTGCATCACACCTGAGCTTATGCTAGGGAGATGACTCAGGGCGGGGGCTGAGAACCAGAAAGAACACCATGTGATCAGAGTGCTGGGGCTTTGAGCTAGCCCAGCCTTTGGGGAGGGAAGAGGACAGGGACTGGGGCCTGAGGTCAATCACGTGGCCAATGACCCAGTCAATCAGACTTATGCAGGGAAACCCCCAGTAAAAAACCCTGATGCCAAGCTCAGTGGAGCTTTCAAGTTGGTGAATACGCGGATGCGCCAGGAGGGAGGGTGACACACCTGGTTCCACAGGGAGAGGGCACAGAAGTTCTGTGTTTGGGGCCCTCCTGTAACCTCACCCTGTGTGTGTCATCCTTTACCTGGTCCTTATTTGTGTCCCTTATCATTATAAACTGTAACTTTAGGTGTAGAAGGCTCCTGAGTTCTGTAAGTCAGTCTAGTAAATTATTTAAACTTGAGGTGAGTTGCAGGCACTGCCTGGGTTTGTGGCCGCTTGTCAGAAGTATGGGTGGCCTGGGATTCTTGAACTTGCAGCTGGCATCTGAAAGGAAGGCAGTCTTGTTGGGGACTGGATCCTTAAACACGTGGAGTCTGACAGTAATGCTGGCTGGTTAGTGTCAGAATTATATTCCAGTATTGCAAACAGGTACCAAATAAATATTTGCTGGACTGAATTCAGGTACCTAGAATTATAGTTGCCTTTCAAAGGATTTATAAAATTTTTTTAAGTGTATACAATTTTTTCTTAGTATATAGTTAATATACGTAATTATATGGAAATTAGTAAGTACAGAAAAAAAATGTAATCCATGGATGAACCACAAAAATTTAATACCCTTTTAGTTTAATTCTCTCTCAGGCATATTTACATACTATTTTGTTATTGTTGTGACAATTAGTAAATCATTTTGTACATACTATTCAGTAACTCACTCTTTGCATCTAATATATAGTGGGCATATTTTCCTGCCAAATACTCTTCATTTTCATAGTTACACAGCAGTTATCTAAATTGGAAGTTCCAAAATGTAACTCTGTATTAATGCATGTGGAAATAGAAAGAATAAAGTCTTAGAACACAATAACATACAAGTGCATGTTCTGGAAGCTGTCAAAGTGACAGGGTTATCACTGATCCTGATGCCTCGCAACAGGATGAGAGAAAGAAAACCAGCATCTTCTCAGTATTGTTATGAAAATGGTTTTGACTTCATGGGTCCCTAAAAAGGTCTTTGCACTTTAAAGAACAGCTGGTCTATATTATTCTGCAACTTGCTGTTTTACTTAACTTTACATTTGCTCAGTCCGTTCATGTTGATAACATAACTAGCTCTATGTATTTATTCACTTTAGCTTTGTATTACTGTATTTGTCCTTGATATGCCTATTTCACAGTTCTTTCATTCATTTCTCTACTGACAGACATTTATAATGTTTCTAATTTTTTTTTTGCTATTACAGGAAATATGTACACGATTCCTGGTATAAACACACAAATGTTTACCTAGTACACACACCTAGAAGTAGAATTTTTAATATGTGTTTTCAACTTTACTAGGTAGTCAAATTTCTCTCAAAAGTGAATATACCAATTTACAATCTTACCTGGTTTCTTCTCTTCTTGTCCATTCTAAGTATTGGTACTGTTAGATTTTTGGAAGTTGAAAATCTGATGGTTGTGAAATAGCATCATATCTAGTTTAATTTGCATATCCCTGATTACTAGTGATATGGAGCTTACACACACACACCACCAGCCATTCTAACCATGGAAAGTGGAAAAAAGTTTGTCCACTTTTTTCTTATTGAGATGATTTTCTTTTCTATATGGACTTAGAGTAGTTCTATATGACTTACAAGACACTTTAGATTTACTGTTACAATGTGGGAAGCATATTCTCTCATTTGTCATACATCTTTCAACATTGTTGACACTATCTTTTAGAATGCCAAAGTTTTTGATATTTAACTTTGTAAAATTTACCAATAATTTCCTTTGAGTTTTTCTTTATGTGTCTTTGTCTAATAAAAACTTCCCAGGCATCTCATTTTGCTTATAATATATCAGAATTTTTGTTTCTCAAAAATAAGAACTTAATCCATCTGAAATCTCCTTTTATATATGGTAGTCAGTTTGAGACCTAATTTTATTTGCCCAAATGAAAGTACAAAAGACTATTGTTTCAATACCTATGGGTCAATCATTTCTCCAATGATTTACAGATCTTCCCATACATGCCTATATCTGTTTCTGGCAGCTACAGTCTATTATGTTGATCTAATTAAAAATCTAATAACAAAACTACTTTAATTATTATAACTTTATTATTAATCTTAACATGATACAGGCCCAAATGTTCTCTTCTTACTTTTTTTCTTTTCTTCCTTTTAAGAATTGTTTTGAAAATCTGGGGTCCTTATTCTTCCAAATGAATCATCCATGAACATAATACATTTCTCTGTTGATTTATCTTTTAAAAAGTATAATTAAATCCCACAACTTTACTATATTTGTTTATTGTTTCTAATCACTTTAGTGGAGTCTTTAGGGTTTTCTACATAAAGAATCATGCCATCTGCAAAAAGGGACACTTTTATTTCTTCATTCCCAATTTGAATGTCTTTATTTTCTTTCTCTTGCCTGACTGCTCTGGCTAGGACTTCCACTATTACAGTGAATGTACAAAAACCCACCATGTTTCTATATACTAGCAATGACATCTCAGGAAAAAAAATTTTTTTAATTCCTTTTGCAATTGCAACAAAAAGAATCAAACACCTAGGAATAAACTTAACAAAGGACATGGAAGACCTATATGCTGAAAACTACAAGGTATTATTAAAAGGGATTGAAAATATGCGATGAAATGGAAAGATATTCCATGTTCACGCATTGGAAGAATTAATATAGTTAAAATGTCCCTATTACCCAAAGCAATATATAGATTTAATGCAATCCCCATCAAAATCCCAATGACATTTAAAAAAATAGAAGAAAATCATCAGATTTTTATGGAATTACAAAAGACTCTGAGTAGCCAAAGCAATCCTGAACAGTGGGGCAGGGTGAAGGGTGAAGCTGGAGGTATCACACTCCCTGACTTCAAAGTGATGATAATCAAAACAGTTTGGTATTGGCAGAAAAAAAAAAAAAAAAAAAAAAAAAAAAAAAAAAAAAAAAAAAAAAAAAAAAAAAAAAAAAAAAAAAAAAAAAAAAAAAAAAAAAAAAAAAAAAAAAAAAAAAAAAAAAAAAAAACAGACACACAGACCAATGGAGCAGAACTGAGAGTACAGAAATAAACCCACAGTATATGTGAAAATAATTTTCAAGAAAGGAGTCAAAAATATACAATGGAGAAATGCTAACCTCTTCAATAAATGGTGATGTGAAAATTAGAAAGCCACGTGAAAAGAATGAAACTAGATTACTATTTACCCCTGTAAACAAATATGAACTCAAAATGGATCAAAGACCTAAATATAAGACCTGAAACAATACATTACAAAGAAGAAAACATAGATTCTAAAATTTATAGATATTGGACTTAGAAAAGATTTTATAAATTTGATCCCAAAGGCAAGGGAAGTAAAGACAAAAAAAAATGAATGGGACTATATCAAACTAAAAAAGCATCTTCACTGCAAAAGAAACCACCAAGAAAACAAAAACGCAACCAATTGAATGGGGGATAATATTTGCAAATGAAAGCTCTGACAAGAAGTTAATATCCAAAATATATAAAGAACTCATATACTTAACACCAAATAAATGCTCCAGTTAAAAATGGACAGAGGACCTGAACAGACACTTCTCCCAAGAAGACATACAAATGGTGAACAGACAAATGAAAAGATACTCACCCTCACTAGCTACTAGGGAAATGCAAATCAAAACTACAATGAGATACTTCTCATACCTGTTGGAATGGCTATTATGAACAAAACAAGTAATAACAAGTGTTGGAGAGGTTGTGGAGAGAAAGGAACCCTCCTTATTCAGTGCTGGTGGGAATGTAAACTGGTGCAGCCACTGTGGAAAAGAGTATGGAGGTTCCTCAAAATTTAAGAATAGAGTTATCATATGACCCAGCAACTCCCCTTCTGGGTATCTACCTAAAAAAAATTAAAAACATCTACTCACAAAGATACATGCACCCCTATGTTCAATGCAGCATTACACACAGTGGCCAAGACATGGAAACAACTCAAGTGTCCTTCAGCAGAGGACTGGACAAAGATGTGGCGCATATACACAATGGAATACTGCTTGGCCATTAGAAAAGATGAAATGCTGCCACTTGCAACTACATGAATGCACCTTGAGAATATTACAGCTAAGTGAAATAAGTCAGTCGGAAAAACTATGTCAAAACTCATTTGTCAGTTCTGCTATTGCTATTGTATCACAGTCTTTTTGGCCACCATGAACAACCTATGGACATTCCTATGAACCTGTACTGCATATGTGAAAGTTTCTTTGCTTATACACACTGGTATGAAATCACTGGATCATAGGGCATATTCAAGCTTAATCTGTTAGGTAAAGATGCATCCACTGCTGTAAAACTTAAACCCAGGAGTATAACTGATAGGTATTGGACATGTGGATCTTCAATTTCAGTAGATACTGCCAAACTGTTTTCCAAAGTGGGTATACCAATTTACATTCACACATGAGATACTGCCAAACTGTTTTCCAAAGTGGGTATACCAATTTACATTCACACATTCACACACATTACCACTGACCCACATCTTCAAATCGCTCTTGGATGTGATTTAATATCCAGAAAAAAATAGATTATCACATTACATATGTGTGGATGAAGAGAGAGAGAAAGAGAGACAGAATATGCACACCAAGTGCTTTAACTTACCTGTTTGGAAAATGACTTCCATGTTTTAACAACTATAATAAACAAACATATAAGAATTAGATGACTATCAAAATCTATAACTTATAATGCCAAGCTTTCATATTTAAAAGGTAAAGTTTCTTTAACCTCAAGATTTGGATCCAAGGTATTTTATTTATTTCACATATAAACCATTCCTAATAAATAAATTGAATAGAAAACACATTTTTCCATAATCATTATGTTACTTTGAGGATTTCTGAATTTATAAAGTAAGTGAATTCACTTTGTACAAACATCTATGGTCTTAAAAACACAAATAATGATGTTTATTCAATATTCATACTAGAATATAAAATATTAACATAGACACATTATAATTTTAGGGTGTTACCATGATCTCTGCTGTATTAGTATCTCTGATGATAATTCAAAACTCAGTTCTCTCTAGGATAAATGGGAAAGATGGGGACAAAGGGAAAGAGGCGAAGCAGAGAGCAAATAATGTGAGCTAGAGAGTTTCATCCCGTTTTTATTCCTCTCCTCTAACAATGTCATAGTTCAGTAAGATACCAGGGATCACTTTCTTTTTCTGATTCCTCTTCCCATTCCTGAAGATCTCGAAAGCTATAAATCTTGTAATATTGGAATAAATATGAGTCATACTGCTGTTTCCTTTGCTCAGATTTGAACATTGTAAATATCTAATGATTGCCCAAGAATTATCTTCAGGTTTATATAGGATTAAGTCCTCTTATACAGCTGAATTAGAAACTGGTCAATATTAAGTATTTTTGCTACATTACAGTAATGACAACCAGAAATATTCTTATGTGGCAATATGGTTATTTCTATGAAATTAACAATAATTAATGTAAATGACCTATCAAATTCAAGATTATAAAACAGGCATTTCCTTTGCTATATAACATTCTCTTTTTTTAAACAATGAATCATTTTAAGATCAAAAGGGAATACATTCTAATATCTAGCAAACTGATTTCTAGGCAGATAGATTTCTTCTTTATGGAGCAACAACATCCTTTTTTCACCCAAGGTTATTTATAGAAACATATAATTAAGTGGTTAAAATCATATGTCTACAAAGCAGAATTCAGCATTTAACCTTAATTATGATAGTGTATACATTCACATTTAAAGACATCCTCCTTTTCATAATGAACAGAACAATATGAATAATATTTATTATTCTGCTGCTTTTGAATGATAGCAGTAAGAAGAGGAGAAAAATAAATGGCACAAAAGTACATGCACATGCCCTTATGCAATGTTCAGAAGCTATTTATCAAAAAAGGAAGTTAGACACACTCTTGAGTTTTGTAGGGTTTATGAGATCTCCAGGGTAAATTATTCACAAAAGGCATATTCATTCTGCCGGATATGTCCCCATGTTCAATATTATTAGCTTTTTCTCATAAAAACTAAAGAGCCATTAAGATTGTTCTTCAAAGGATTTTGATTTTCTAAACTTATTTAATGTGAAGTTACTGCATATATAAATATAACTTGGATGAAGAGGGACTTCAGTTCTATTGCATAAATTTTATTTCTTAAAGCTATACATTAATATTTATTTTTAAAATATTTTTATGTATGACTAATTTTTTTAATAATACATCTTTTAAAACTAAAATTAAAATAATATTTGCAGCTATATGAGAGTAATCAATTACTTATTTTAGTTCTAGAAGGGATCTGAGTTAACATTTATTTGTATTGTAAACTATTAGTCTGGTAAAATTTTATAGCATAATGTCTTTCAAAATACATTATTTGGTTAGTTCTTCTGAAAAACTTATACTGCTGTACACTAGAGATAAGAAAAAAATCTTATAAAATTATTAAGATCATTTTAAAAATATACTTACATTTGGGCTCATCTGTTGTAACAGCCAAAATAAAGTCATATGGAGTCATGAATAACTGCCCTTCGCATTCTACAGAGGCAAACAAACGAAACCGCCTCTCCCGAGACGTAGCGTAGAGGTCTAGGTCTTCCATGTCTGTTCTGCCAACAGCAACCTAAAGTTAAGAGGGCAAATCAATTTGAACTATGGGAAATAATGCCTCCTTTTAGAATATGAATGCTTTTGATTGTGTTAAAAGTGAATTAACAGAGTAAGTGAAAATTTGAAAATACTGTCTTCTAAAGAACTTAATACTTTTATAAATAAATTATCCACATGAATATAATGAATTAATATTCCAAAGATCCCATAATGAATATTATTAAGGACCTGAAGTTTTTAAACTGGAACTTTGAAGAACTTGTGATTTATTTCTTCAGTTTCAGTCTAAGAAAACATTAAATTTCTGAGCTTGCAGTTTCTCTAGGGCTGTGATTTTCAACCTTTTTCATCTCATGGCACACATAAACAAATTAACTAAATTCTTCAGCACACCAAAAAAAAATTTTTTTGCCAATTTGACAAAAAAAATAGGTATAATTTTGATGCATTCACACAAGAAGCTACTGTGTTGGCTGTTGTCATTTTTTTATTTGACCACCTAAGAGAAAAGGGGTCAGTGGCCCTGACTAAACAGTCAGGTGTTACATGTTTTAAATATTTGGGGGCACATTGGTTGAAAATCTCTGCTCTAGAGGGAACACTAACAGGCTGAATGCCTACTATGCACTCTCTGTAGAAGCTTATTTATTTAAGTAGAAGTCTATTCATTGCAGCTTATTAATTTTCTTTAAAAAGTGAAACCCTGATAGGTTATTCATGGCTACCACTAAGGAAAACATTTAGTGGAGGTGCTTAGATTAGACCTAAAGTCGCTAACTCTAGGTCACTGTATTATAGTTACTACAAATAGTCATTCTGAATTCTACCTTGGGCTGAGAGGAACAGAATTAGAAGGAGTGCATGTATGAGGGGAAGGAAGTCTCTTTTGTTCTCCTAAATTTGAAGACCTGTCTCTGTAGGTAAATAATTTTTCATTGTTATTTATTTTCTCTCTAAACTAACTATAACAAATTTATTTTTTAATAAAAGATTATTTTCCTGATTATAAAAGTAACACAATTATTGTACATAATTT
Source organism: Anoura caudifer (assembly GCA_004027475.1). NCBI lineage: Eukaryota > Metazoa > Chordata > Mammalia > Chiroptera > Phyllostomidae > Anoura > Anoura caudifer. Next base: position 190,568 of record PVKU01000371.1, on the reverse strand, counting down.
AGAAGACAACTTTAGAAAATTATAGGTATAATTTTTGTGGGTTTTTTTTTTTACAAAAAAAATTGGGTTATATTATTACTGTTCAGTATTCTGGTCTTTTTTACTTAATAATATATCAAGGCCATTTTCTAAGTCACTAACTAGTTTAGTAGAGCATTTTTAATAATTGTATACTACTTCATATTAAATGCTTATAGCATAACACAATTAATAAATCCAAATGGTTGAGTATTAGGTGATTCATGGTATTTTACTTTCATAAAACAATGTTGTAATGACCAGCCTTGAACATATTCAGGAAGAAGAAAATACAAATTTTAATGTCAGGAATATATATGAACATTCTAGGTTTACACAGCATATTTGAAAGATGGTAATGATCTTCCTGGAATGTAGGATTTGCATTCATAGAAAAGGGTGGGTCATTGACAATAATTTCTGAATGATAGATTAAAGCACTGAAATTTAATCTGACAGAAAACAAATGGATTTAGGGAGATTCTTCAGTGTAACAATGACACAAAGAAAACAGTGCTTTAGAGAGAGAAAGCAACCAGGTTCAGAGACAAGCAGCTCGCCAATTCATATAACAGTACTCAGGTAACCCACAGCATTATGAAACTGTTTTGCTCTGCTGTGCATGCAAAGTCAGACAATGAACATCAGTGTCAAGAATGGGCAATGATCTCCCTGAACACTCCTCAAGGATCAGCCTACCATCTTCAGTTCCCTCTATACATATATCCCAGGGGTTTCTTCTTCCTCCCAGGGCAGGGAACCCAATCTTATCTGCAATCACAGACCACTTTCCTGCTTTCTTCCTGCTAGGCCATTTCCTTAGGCCTAGGTGGCCCCAGTTAACTCTTCTCCAGTGAATTTCCTGGAAGACCACTCACAGTAAAGCTTTTGTACCACAATCTGAAGCCATGCCTTAGTCTAACATCCTGAACCACAGTTTTTGCCTATAACGTCTTACGTTTGCTACAAACTAACGTGGACTTGATCTGTGACTTCTACTGCCTGGCGCTGCCGTTCCTGCCCATGAGATGCCTGTGTTTTCTCACCAGACTTTCCTTCCTCAAGCACAGTTATCGTTTGCCCAGCATGCTGAACCTGCAGACCCCTGCAGTTGGATCCCCTTCTAGAGCTAATGCTAACAACTCCTCGTTCTCCCTCACTTCCACTAACAATCAAATAGCAAATCCTGTTGGTTTCACTTTAATTTCTCAAATCCACCCACTGCTACTACCTTGTTTCAAACACCTCCATCTTCCCTAAAATTTTACAGTAATGACCTAACTATGATTTTTGTCTCTAATCCACCCTGTACTGACAGAAAGCCAAGACAGGCAGAATATAGAATAATTTTGTGTTCATTAACTACTCGAGCATGGGTATCAGAAGAAATCTACCAAGGAGAATTAATTAAAGGATTTCATTAAAACTCTACTGCATGAATTCTGTCCACTATTGCCACAGCAAAAGTTACCATCATTTTTGAAAATAGCATTATTTGGTGAAGTCTACAAGTCAACATAGTACCACCTTAAAAAGAAGGTCTAGGGAGGAATTTGGAAATGTTGTGTTTCCCAGATTAAAAAATATATACATATCCTAAAGGGAAAAATATGACTTATGAACAAGAGAGATAACCTGAGCCTGGGTGCTTTACAGAGCGTCCTACTGCGGCCGGTGTTGCTTCCTTCATTGCCTCTGCTGCCTTCGGTGTAATGTGTCGCATGGTGCAATGACACACACCGGCACTGCTGATGTGAGCCAAGGACAGGTGGAAAGTGAAAGCCAGTTTTCCCATGAGTCCCTTAAACTGGCCTGATCTTTGAACAGATCCTAGATCTAGTAGGAGAATCTGGCGTATCTGGCTGGAGAACGGGACAGGATGAAGAGCATCACAGGAAATCAATACTTGGGCAGGTTTTTATATTCTCTATTCTCTTCACTGATTTATTTGTCTCTTCCTACTAATATGTCATAGTGGTTGATTACCACAGCTTTTGGTCATAGTTTTGACTGTAATAAAGCAAAACCCTATCTTATTGACCATCTTTTAAAAATATTCATGGTGATTGATATGTAATTTTGTCTTCAAAGGAAACTTTAAAATCAATGTGTCAAATGTTTAAAATCTTACTGATAGTTTGTTTGGGATGATATTGAGTTTTGGAATAATTTAGGGACACTTGACTTTTCACAACTGGAAATGTGAATGTCTATTTTTAAGGACATGATACTGGATTGATAATAATAACTTTCATTTTAGCAATTACATGGATATAATTCAGGGTTTTGTTTTATTTTGGCTTTCAGGTAATTTCCTGATCTATGTCACTTAGTAAAGTTTTCCAGTGTTCTTCACCTAAGTTTTAAATATTTTTCATAGATTCACTCATATATGGTATAGTTTCTGTCTAATAGTGATGGGAATGGAACATTTCACTCCTATTACATTTCAATTGGTTATTTCATAGGAATGAGAAAGCTATTGATTTTAGTACTGGGTTGGTCAAAAGGTTTGTTTGGGTTTTTCTGTGTGATGGCTCTAGTAGTGCTTAGTTGTCTTTAACTTCATTTGAAACAATTTTGTTAGATTGTATTGTGACAGCTGTCATGTCAGCACACATTAAAAAAAAAACTTACCAAAATTGTTGAATTTCTGTATAGCCATTTTAATATTGAAGGTGGAAGAAAATACCCAACATTTTCAGTATATTATGCTGTATTATTTCAAGAAAGTTAAAAACAGAACTTTTCTGCAAAATACAAAAAAAGATATGCATTGTGTGGAGAAGATGCTGTGACTGATCAAATGTGTCAAAAGTGGTTTGCAAAGTTTCATGCTGGAGATTTCTCACTGGACAATGCTCCATGGTCAAGTGGACCAGTTGAAGTTGATAATGATCAAGCTGAGACATTAAAAACAATGTCTAATCAATGTTATATATACCACATGACAGATAGCCAATACACTCGAAATATCAAAATCAATAAGGTTATTGGTAAAAATGAAAAAAATGTATTTTATTTTATAGAAAAAATCATACAGACTTTTTGGCCAACCCAATATATTTGCTTATATTCAACTAACCTTACTAAATTCCTTCATTAATTTTAATAACTTTTTTCTTAGATTTTCTAAGTGGAGAATCATAAGTTCTTTCAAAATAGTGACAGATGTATTGCTTATCCTTTTTAATATTTGTGTCTCATTTTCATCACCTTAAGTACTAAAGGTCTATGTCTCTAAAAATGATGTTGAATAGTATCAGTAATATTAAGCATTCTTGTTCCATGTTTTGAAGAGAATGCTTCTAATGAATTGCCATTAAATGAAGTGCTTGCTATTGGCTTTGATAATTATCTTCTACCTTAAATCAGGAATGGGTGTTTACCTAGTCTCCTTTGTTCACTGAAAATAAATGAGTTTATAGTTAGAACTGTCCTTAGAGATCATTTGGTCCTCTTGTTTCTTTGCCTTTTTACTAGAATAGAAACATAAACAGAATCCCCAAACAATTAAAACATGTTGGGCAAATAGAAGCAAAACAAAAATCCCCCCCAAAACTCAAAACACTGGACAAAACTCTGTTATGTACATTATCTTTGAACTCTTTTTAGTTTCCAAGATGAATTTCAACTAATGAACTAATGCATGCCTACTATATACAAATGAATCATTTATAAAGTAATTAGTAGATTGGAAGATTATCAAAAACTGTGTTAAGGGAAAAATATGAGTAAGTAAGCTTGGTTTAATCATTCCTGACTACTTGCAAGCCTTGCCAAAATCCACCTGCTTCTTTCTCTATAGTTTACAAACAATTTTGTTAACTACTGATGTAAAAGCACAGATAAAGAATTTTATTTAATTATTTATTTATTTGTTTATTTTACTGTGGAACAGGTCTAACCACATCAAACTTTACAATGTTTACGAGGCTGATGTGGAGCAACTGTCCATGAAGTTCAGCTGAGGATTCTGACTTGAACTACTGGAATCTCTGAGGAAAGGGGCAGTGCCAGGTCAGTAGCCTACCAAGCGTCAAAAGGGACTCAGACCTTTAAAAGACTCAACTTTGCTTCTGAATTTTCTGAAGTTTGAAAAATCTAAACCTTCTGAAGTTTGCACATTAATGTTATGAACATTCAGAAACAACAATCAATAAGTGAAGGTGGAAAACAGTATTCAAACCAGTTTAATAATCCTTTTGACAGTCCTGCTTACCAACACAAGACAATGACCTTGTATCATGCTAATGTTCTGATGCTTCACAAAATACAGACAGGCAAAGCCATTCCCCTAGAGAAAACTGGCATGCATCTCTGGGTACAATCTTTACATTAAAAGGGGCAGGTTAAGTATTCCTATAGTCGCTGGCTGATCTACGTTAATACCTTCTTTGTTTATCTAAGTCCACTAAATCTTTTAATTTCTAAAACATAAAATTAACCTAAACATCTTTCAATAACATATACTGTCTCAGAGAGAGACAAATACCACACGATTTCACTCATGTGGAATCTAACGAACAATCTGAACTAACAAGCAAGCTGACAGCTCTGGGGCAGTTTGGGAGGGTGGAGGGATCGAGTAAAGAGAAAGAACTCATGGACATAGACAGCGGTGTGGTGACTGTGGGGGGAGGAGGTGGGTGCAGGTGGAAGAGGGTATGGGGGATTAATGGTAATGGAAAAAATACAATAAAAAGAAAAAAGTTTAAAAATAATATATACTGTCTCAGTAAATGATACTTTTTGCATCACAAGCTGCCAATATAGTAAAAATTCAACAGTAAGTATAATGTATTTAAAGTGAATGGAAAGTTAACCTGAAAGCCAAAAAAAAAAAAAAACAACCAAAAAACCCCTGAATTATATCCATGTAATTGCTGAAATGAAAGTTATTATTATCAATCTAGTATTGGGTACTTAAAAAATAAGCCTTCTAAAAGTGATAAAGTGCAGCTAGATCATTTGTGAACCACAGGGAAGAGACAGACAGAAGTTACAGACGTCATGTTCAGGAGGAAAAAGTCTAATTTGTACAGGTTGTCAGCCAAATTAAAAAACACTTTTGGGGGGAATTTAAGAAAGTGACAGCCTTTAAATTTTTAAGAAATATTAGCGAGAAAACCCTCTAGCTTATAATGGCTGCAAAGAGAATAGCCTCTCTAGGAAGCTGGTGGGGAGGAGAGCACAGAGGGAGCTGAAGCCTGCTTAGCTGCTTCAAACACAGTAAACACAATACAGAGTTCCCATGCTCCATCTTTTCTGGAAACACCTCTTTCAAATGGCCTAATACTAGGTGAAACCCATTCTCTGCATGTACTTGTGCCTTGTCTTTTTTTTGTTTTGTTTTTCTTATCAGCAGACCCACGGAGGAAGCTCTTAAATGAAGGAAGACTGAAACAATTTTTTGTTAAGCAATGAAGAGCACATCAAACCAGGGAGTGTAGCTTCAGAGAAAGACAAAGACCATATGATTTCACTCATATGTGGAATCTAATGAACAAGCTGAACAAACAAGAAAAATGGGACAGATGGATAGATGGCGAATAGGATGACAGCTTGTGGTGGCGGGTAGGGAGTGGAGGGATTGAGCAAAAAGGAAAAAGGGGTCATGGACACGGACAACAGTGTGGTGATTGCTGTGGGGAGGGGATATAAGGGGACTAAAGGGTAATGGAAAAAATACAATAAAAATTAAATAAAATACAAAAAAGAAACCATAAAAAATTATCAATGTTAAAAATTTGCTCTCATTAAAAATTCTTAGAGGTTGAATATAATATTATCTGTTCCTTGAATTCATGTTTTCCCTGTTTTTTGTTTTTTTAATAAGAACCAGAATCTTTATTGTGAGAACTCTGATTCTGAAATAGTGTCCTTGACTTCCACTTCCTATAAGCACCTGTGGTTGAAGCTACATAAGTACTATTAGAGGTATTTGCTTCACATCCATCTCTAGAACCAATCCTATCCCAAACTGGAGGTCACCAAAGACTCTGAAGTCAAAGATTTGCATAGTGGTGTCTGTCCTGTTCTGGGACCAGGAACTGAACTCCTAATTTCATTCCTATCATCAGAACCCATCCATAATTTCCCAGTTTCAGTATCTGGGTTCCCATCTGTTGGCCTGTGCCTGAGACCTTTCCCCTGAAACTACAGTGCATGCTTACCTACCCACCCCAGTGCTTGGTGTTAAGGTGCTATTTATGAGGTCCCCTTGATGCTTCATTCTAGACTCTCTGCTATAGAGATCTGCTAGTTATCAACATGTCCAATGGTTGTCTACAGCTAGAACTTCATGAAACCAACTAGGCTAATCCTAACCAAAGTTTAGTCCTAACCTGTTGATAAAAACAAGAATGAGTCTAATTTTACCCTGTGCCTGGTTGAGCTCTGGGAAACATAATGGTGTCTGAGCTATGGTCAGCTCCAACAATATTTTAGATCGACTTCAGTTTTCTGATCAGCTTTTCAGTTCTCTAGAGGTGAGCCCTGATACCTTTACAGCTATTTGCCAAGGAGATGAATCTTTGCTCTGTATCCAATGAGCTATGTGATTCTCCTACTCAGACTCTCAGGAAGCCTACCTGCCAGGAAACTTCTGATGCCATGCACTCTTGACTGAATAAAATACTGCTCCAAATCAATCCTAATTAATCACATCTTTCGTAATAACATATCTTAGACTTTTACAACACCCCTTCCCTGAGAGCTAACATTGTACTTTGGATAAATCCTAGTTATTTCCTTCATATATCCTTATTGTATTCCTTTCCCTCATTTTCAAATTGGGTTGTATTTTTACCTGTTTACATATCTGTCCTGCCATTTAAATATGAATTTCTTGACAGGGGCAATATTTTTTTCTTTCTAAGAACTTAACCAGTGGTTAAAAATGCCTGGCATATCTAAGAGGCTTAGTAAATGTTTATTGCATGGATAAATGAATGTTTATGGCTGAAAAAAAAAATGGCAAATGAATAACAAAGAGCCAAAGAGACACTGAGTCTGGATCAGGTGGCAGTTAAGGACAACCAGAAGAGAGTCTTCTAATTCCAAGTTGGAATTTAGACAGAGAATCTAAAGCTTTAGTGAGAAAGAGACCACATAACTTACGTGTATCTCTTTTAAAGTTGTTTAAACATATCTTCAAAATTAATGTTGGCAATTGTTTAAGGTAAGCCATTGTAATAAAGCTTATAGATTTTATTTCTCAGTCTGTTTATTATGTGTAAAAATTCCAGTAAAATGAATCTCTTCTTATGCACGAATGTAGGCAAAAGTAACTTGCGGCTTAAGTCTTGAAATTTGTCCGTCAATTCTCAGGCACACCTCCCAAGTGTTTGCACCATATAAAAACTGGATTTTGATTTTTCCTTTTTTCCTATTTAGATTTTAAAAAAGAGCTCTATGTACTTCAAATTTTAAGTAATTACAATGTTACTAGCTGCATATTATTTCAGTGGGCTTCTGCCAGTTATACATTACCAAATGTTTTCTACAATAAAGAATAATTTTTGCTTCTATAATATCTTTCCAAAAACATTAATGAAATTCACAAATTCCTCTAACCTTTGACTACAGGAATAACAAAAACAAATGCACAGCAAACTGGTGAGAATTTTATAAGCATATGAATTAGGGAAAGCCAAAAGAGTAGAATACAGCTTTCCAAATTTGAATGAAGACTGGGAGTTACAGCATAGAAAAAGGTCCTTGGTTATTGTTGGAGAAAAAGACAAACACAAATATGAGATTTGAAGGAGTCTCAAATTTGGCAGATTACCCTTTAGCTACATGGAAGATTTCAAGAGGGACAGCAGTGGAGAGCACAAGAACCAGAAAAGAAAGGTATAGGAGATGTAGCATATCATTTATGACATACTACCTGAACCAAGTACAAGATTCAGACTCAGCTAGGGATACAGGTGATACGCAGAGCTTCAAGAAGCAGGCAAACTAGCTAAAAACCATTATTCAAAGAAGAGGTGAGTAGACCAGTTCAAGAGGAATCCGAGTCCAGGAAGAAGAAATGTAGTCCACTGGATACTGCACAAAATCACTGTGATATAAGATAGGAATCCACAGACTGGGGCTAAATCACAGGATCAGGTACATTAACAATGTCAAAAGTGGCCAATTGTCCATTAATATGAAGCTCCATATATTTTCCTGTTGGTCTTAGTGTCTATGGTGAGGCTGAACCTACAGGTGGGTGGTCAGTTGAACTCTCACAATAGGAGAATGCAAGAGATCAGTCCTGCTGACAAAGCTAATTCACCTTTATCAAAGCCCTGGCTGGTGTGGCTCAGTGGATTGAGCACCAGCCTGCAAACCAAAGGGTTGCTGGTTCAATTCCCAGTCAGGGTACATGCCTGGGTTGTGGGCCAGGTCCCCAGTAGGGGGCACATAAGAGGCAACCACACATTGACGCTTCTCTCCCTCTCTTTATCCCTCCCTTCCCCTCTCTCTAAAAATAAATAAATAAAATCTTTTAAAACAAATTTTAAAATACAATCATTTTGCTCCATCATTAGATAAATGGATAAAGAAGATACGATGCATATAAATACATATACATATATTTATGTGTATATATGTATATACATATGTAATGGAATATTGTTCAGCAATAAAAAATAATGAAATTCTGCCATTTGTGACAATATGGATCAACCTAGAGGGTATTATGCCAATTGAAATAAGTCAAAGAAGGACAAATACCACATAATTACATTTATATGTATAATCTCAAAAAAACAAATGAACAAAACAGACTCATAGAAACGGAGTACCAACTAATGGTTGCCAAAGGAGAGGTGGGTAAAAAGATGGTACTGGCAACTGTACCAACATTTTATAAAACATTAAAAAGGATTTTTATTTTCTATTTTGTGGGCAAAAATCTTATGAGATGTACATGAGATTCTTTTCATATCTATTATCACTCTAGCCAAAATGATATTCATGGACATATTATACTTCACTTTCTCAAATGGCTTCAGACTTATTTAAAAGCTTCTATGAAGATAAAAGGAGTAACATTTTCTTTGCTTGCTGGGTGGTGGAAAGGTGAAACATAAATTCCCAGTGTGGCAAAATCTCTATGCACTGGAGGAGAAGGGGGTCACAGTCAATAACACTGGGATAACTTTGCATGGTGACAGATGGTTACTAGACTTAATGTGGTTGTCCCACTGTAAGGTATTGTCTATAATGATGTTGAATCACTAGGTTCTACAACTAACATAATACTGTGTGCTGACAATATTGAATAAAAAATTTTTGAATAAAAAATTTTAAAAAATTTAATGCAAAAATTTAAAAAACAGTATTGCCCTTCTCAATACTCAAGGCCCTCACCAATTAATCCTTCCTCTATCTACTATGTTAGATAGGGTAGACTAAATTCCTCAAATTCCACAAGAGAAGTACATTTATTTTTCTCTCATAAAGGTCCAGAGAGGACCTGCTGGGTCTGGGCTTGGGCAGGGGATGGGGGATGGGGTGGGGGGGGAAGCAGCAGGAAACAGGGAGCTTTGTTTCCTGCAGTCATTCAGAGACACAGGGTGATGAAGACTGCCACCTGGTGGGGGTGGGGGTGGGAGCAGCATGGAGAAAATTCACATGAGAAGCTTTTATAGGACAGGCCTACAAGTGGTACAAATCACTTCTTCCATTCAACTGAAAAGAAGTTAGTCACATGGCCATATTTAAGTGCAAAGGATAATGGAAAACAAAGAACAGGGCATCCACAGCCCTAACTATTATGGGGGAAGAGAAGAGACTATGGTCAATAGCTTGCAGTTGATGTCACACCAACTTCTGTTGACAACATCAAAGACTGATGGAATAAAAAGGACTAGGGAGAAAACATTACAATTTCATACAGCATGTTTAACAAAAACTTGGAGAGATACACTTCCAAAACAAACCACATCTGTAGTCTCCTGGGAAATAAGACTTCTAAATCACCTTCACGAATTTTTTAGGAAATACTAAATTACTGTGATTCACTTAGATTGACACTTCTACTCATTTTATCCTATGCATATTGTATTTCTTTCCAAAGTTGTAAACACAGCCCCTATTCACTTGAAATTTAATATCTGCAGTTGCACTTTCCTAGCTTTGTTTTTCCAAATTTGGCAAAATGCTTCTGTAACTCCAACCTTTTCACAAAACACTGCAGTGAGATTAAGAAACACTGGGTCTGGTCCTCCATCCTTGAATATTGAGAAATGCTGAGTGTAAACAGATTGTGCTCTGCCTCACAGACCTACCCACAACATCTATGGGAGGTTAAAGTAATTACTGCCCAATAGCTGACAGTAGTTGAATTTACAAAAACAGAATTGAACTATCTATAGGTAAAATGATGATGACCTTTAAATTTTTGATCTATGATTTAAAACTGAGTTATTCCTAAATTAAATTTGGTGACAGATTACTATACTTGAAATTTCCAAATAAAATAACTAAAAACTCTAAAATTTAAGTAATAAATAAAATGAAAATTACCACAAAATTAATTATCTATAAACTTAAGGTTCTTTTTTAAGATTATTTATTTATTTATTTTTAGACAGAGGGGAAGGGAGGGGAAAAAGAGAGGGAAACATCAATGTGTGGTTGCCTCTTTCACGCTCCCCACTGGGGACCTGGCCCACAACCCAGGCACATGCCCTGACTGGGAATCAAACTGGTGAGCCCTTGGTTCACAGGCTGGCACTCATTCCACTGATCCATACCAGCCAGGGCATAAACTTAAGTTTTAAATTCTAACAAGTTCATTTCTTTCATTAATATAGTAAAATTCACCCTGAAAATAAAGCATCATCAAATTTCAAAATAATGAAACTATAAATGGTGTGATTTTTGACAAATACTTCTTACTAAATGTAATGCAATGATGATTTCTTGGCTTCATGTGGGCACATTCTAACTAGATATGTTAGCATTCTTATGGTGTTTCACAGGATAGGAAAATAGAGACATCCTAACTTGAAGGTAAGGTATTGATGAATATTTTCAGATGTGGAAAATTTCATGGAGGAAATGGAGTTTTTCATATCAAAAATATCTTGCAAAACTGCTATTGAAAACTACCCAAGCATGGGTTTAAGAGTTGGCACATAAATCATATTCACTGGAAATGCAGGGCTGCACAGCAGGAAAATGAAATCTCAGAAGTCTAGAGGTACAAAAGAATTTAAATTTGCCTTTTCATTTTAATCCTTCTAGGAAATTATTTTATGGGAATTACTTAACATTCTTTTCAAGCTTGCTAAACAAATGTTTCAAGAATCTTCTTTCTAGCACCAGAAAGCTCTACAATTTGTTTTACTGAGAAATTGTGTGCTACATTATAATTCTTTAACCTGTTTCCCTACTTACAAAAATGGAGAATTTCATAGAAATAAAAGTTATAAATGCAGCTGTAAAGTAACACACACATTTAGTCTTAAAAATACCATATTTTTCAGACTGTAAGATGCACTCCCCCCCACCAAATTTGGGAGGAATAATGGTTGTTAATGCTGCTGTTTAGTTCTTACATTTACATTGGCGAAATATTATGTTATTTATGTTATTAAATATTTTACATTTTTTGCTTCAAAAATTTTTTTCCTACTTTCCTCCTCTAAAACCTAGGTGCATCTTATGGTCCAAAGAATATGGTAGGTAAAGATCGATTTCAGGTATGTTGTAGATCCTCTAAATCATGCTAGATCAGTGGCTTAAGAAGTGGTAGAAATGATAAAAGTTACATTTTAAAAAATTATCTCATCTTTACAAAAGTAGTAAAAATATGTCTCAATGAAATCACATTCTCTGGAATTTCTAAACTCAAGACCTCTGTAACTAGTACTTAGATGTCACTTCTTAAGGTAGAGAAACTAGGGCCCTCAGGCAAAAGAGTAAATCATTATCCTTCCTAAGAATAACAGAAAGCAGAGGTTCACTGCCAAGGGACAGTGTCACGTTACTTCAGGTCAGCAATTTGAAAATTTACTCTGTGGTAAGGTCTGATTTTCCCAGGGAGGCAAGATTAAATGCCAGATAAAGGATTCACGACTTGACAATTAGAGAAACTGATTCCTACAAGCTGATAATACCCTAAAGAGGTAACTTGAAACAATTATATCAATTATCTAAACACTGTATAATGCATTACCTCTTAGCAGCTAAGAAGCAGAGACATGAAAATGAAAAATGAAAGAGGGAAAAATAAGCACCATTTGTATTAACCAAAATTATTTCAATTACTCATCCTTGTTAGTTTATTTTTACAAACATTTGTTTTATATTAATTAAATCAATACTAATTTTTTTAAACATAAAAAATGAAATTTTACTTGATTACATGCAGGAAGTTAAGAATTTTACACTCAGATATTGGCAACTGTACCAACATTTTATAAAACACTAAAAAGGATTTTTATTTTATATTTTGTGGGCAAAAATCTTATGAGAGAGATGCACATGAGATTTTGTTCACATCTATTTTTTATTCTAGACAACAAGATGTTCATGGAAGTATTTTACTTGGCTTTGTCAAACGGCTTCAGGCTTATTTAAAAGCTTCTATGAAGATAAAAGGAGTAACATTTTCTTTGCTTGTTGGGTGGTCGAAAGGTTAAACATCAAATTCCCAGTGTGGGAAAATCCCTACGTATTGTAGGTGAAATGTCCTGATGCTTAGTAAATGCTTCTATGTGGAAATACACATGGCTGAAGTTCAGCCGATAGTATTTTCCTGGTTGAGATCAAATAGAAAAAGAAAGTAGTAAGATGAAAAAAAAAAGAGTAACTGATCATTTATGATTTTAAAGTGTCCACTGTATTGTAACAGTAGCTTACATGATAGGGATTTTCACACCATTTCTCTCCTGCTCTTTACAAGGCTACTGGGGAGAGCTGCCTACATTTCCTGTCTCTGATTTCCTCTACTTCAGCAGGTTCTCTCCACTACCACTCCACTAAAGCTGCTTGTCAAGGTCATCCATGAAACTCCTTGGTTCTAAATCCAAAGGTCAATTCTCAGTTTTCATGTCACAGCATCTGACACTGTTGATAACTCTCTTCTTGAAATAATTTTTCTCGGTTTCCAAGGCCACACTTTCCTGGTTTTTGTCTTACTCCTTTGGCAGTTCGTTTTCAATACTACTGCTGATACTTCTCATCTACAGTGTCCTGTGGCCAGTCTTGAACATCTTTTTTTTCTTTAGTCTATAATTTACTTCTTTGATGATCTAATCTAGCTTTTACATATTATAAATTTACTATCAAATTAAAAATGGAGGTCATTTGCTTGAGATAGGGTAAGGTGAGGTGTTGCTGCAGGTGCAGGGGAACATAGCACTTTGGAAAAGCTTTAGTGGGATGAGAAATCGAGGTATAAGGGACATGTAGAAGGACTGTTAAATGAGCACATGGTTCAGTTTCTCAAGGGTATATACCCAGATAGAACTTCAGAGTGATGAGGCACAGGAACCTTCAATTCAACACATAATGTCAATCCATTTTCTAAAGATTTGTACCCCTAACCAAGAATATAAGAATTTTTGTTATTCCATATCACTGCCCATATTATCAATATTTATAAAATTTACCAATCCAATTAGTAAGAAATGGTGCTTTACTGTGGTTACAATAGTATTTCCTTATAATTAGTAAGGTTGAGCATCTTTTTATTGGTCTTTTCAATATATTTCTTTTGAATTGCCTGTTTAGACCATTTGTCCATTTTTCTATTATATTATCTTTTTTCTTATTGATTTGTAGATCATTGTGATATAGTCTAGATACTTATTCCTTACAAGTGCTATAATGTATAAGTATCTTCTTCCATTTCTAGACTTCTTTATGTTTTATTAGATATTTTTGTTGTAATAAAGTGAAATGTAGCAGTGTTTACCATTCTAGATTGTGCCTTTGTCTTGTTTTGAAAATCCCCTTTTTAGGTTCAAAATTTTATTTTCATATATATTCCTCTAAATATCTTAAAGTTTCACCTAACACATTTAAAACTCTAATACACTTGGATTATTATGTTATGAAGTAGGCATATATTTTGTTTCCCTCATAGCATTTTAACTCTACCCAAGCCCTGTTGTCTTGCATATCACTGCTGTTCAACACTTGAGAACCACCTTATTTTAACTCCTTTCAAAATAATAATATTGTTGTAATATATAGTCACTGTTCAAAAACTAGTCTGTTTTTACCAGTTTCTTCATTCACTATTGCTTTTTGAATTTCACCCTTCTTTTTATGTTCATTTCTTCCTGATACTCTTTATAGTTCACTCTTTGATAGTTCTTTTAATGATGATCTAACACTGGTAAACTCTCAAACTTGTGAACATAAATTTATTTTGTTCCTATTCCTAAATTATAATTTACCTAGGTATAGAAATCTATTTTGGTAGTTATTTTCTCTCAGCATTTTGAAGATATAGTCCATTATCTTCTGCCTTCTATCCGTTACCACAGATTAGTCTTCAATCATGCCAACAGCTACCCCTTTAAGGGAATCTGCCCTGTCTCTGATTTGACAGTTTCACAATAATCTGACTAAATATAGATTTATGTTTATTTATCCTGCTCAGGACTGTTTATATTTCCCAAATCTGAGGACTAATGTCTGTTCTTCTCTGAGAACTGTTCAGCCATTACTGCTTAGTGTATTGCCTCTCTCATTCTCTCTATTCTCCTAGTCTGGAATCCCTAATAGATGAATTTTAGACCTTCTCAGTCTAATTTCCATGTCTCATAAACTCTCCTTAACATTTGCCATTTCTTATATTACATTCTCTGTAGTTTCTTCAAAAGTATCTTCCAGATTACTAATTGCCTTTTCAGTTACATCTGAAGAATAATCAGGATAATGTTTAAATACTGATCCAAGTATGAAGTATAGACTTTAACCCTACTCCCTAAATAGGGTGTCTTGACTTTAAGTCTGTGTTATAAAAGACTTGAATCAAAACTCCTCCCTGAGTTTTACAATGACCAGGGACTCACCAGGGTGACAGAAGAGAATGTGACAGGCATGTGTTAGCACATCTGCACAGCGCTGGATCAAATGGGTACTGAGACTGTACTCACTCTATGAGGACACAAAATCCTGCTGTGACCGACCCACTTACTTGGACAGGAAACAGTCTAGAGGAAGCCATGTAAGAACCGAGATTGGTGAAAGTTTGAGTGGCACTGATCTCCATTCACCGCGAACTCTCCTTTCAAAAGCTGCCTCCTGTTGTGCTTAGGATTCCATCATGATCTTGATGGCAGTGATATCTCAAACCCTTTCTTAACCTCCTGGGACAATGTGTAAATGTGCTTGCACGGTTATAGAGAATTATAAATCATATTCTGTCTTTAGATTAGTAAGAATAACTTTAAAGTGGTTGTAAGAAGTTTAAGTGATCCTATTTGAATAGAAGTACCAGGTTGGAGCTAGCTTAAACTGGATGTAATCTAGTTTAAATGAGAGCCTTTCTGATATGATGTGAAGCCTATTAGAAAATATTCACTTTGAATTGCTGCAAGGAGTTTGGACAATACATTATATTCCTTCCAGAGAAAGAGATAATCCAAATGTTTTACCCAGTCAATACTTACAGTGTCAATTGGATAAATGTCATCCTTATCAGAAAGCAGAAAAAAATAGAATTATATATAATATTCTTTTATATACACTTTCTATGTCTAAATTCTGAGGGTAGAGTTGATTATCAAAATGGCTAAAAGGCAATTTAGTGAATGGAGAAACGAGGAGAAAACATGTATTCTACTTTCCCAATTTAGAAAAAAATTCTTTAATGAGCAAACATTCATGATGCTAGTCAATTAAATGATGGCTCTAAAGTTCCATACTTTACTTAGCTTATATAATCTATTAACACATGAGAAAATAAAGGAGTAAAGGTTACAGAAAGTGAGAGGTGAAAAAGTAATATATTTAGAAAATTCTGTGTAGTACACAAATGACTAGGCATTGTCTTACAGGCTAGATAAATAATGCCATAAATAGAACTTGTTTGATGTTTTTAAATACATTTTTCTCCAACACAAAAGTGTTTACACAACACAAAATAAAATTACTCAAATTGTCAGTGTTAGGCACAACAGTTACGGAAGGCCAGTGAGAACTAACATTCTCCAGTTTAAACTTGCCTATCAAGTTTTAATAAAAGAATAAAATCCATAGTATAAGTTTGGTCTATTTCCTGTATAAGTTAAATATTACATCATGGGTAAAAAAAGTACTAACTGGATCATATTACCAAGGTTTACACATCTCAAAAAGAGGTATAATATGAACAAGAATTAAAACAGCAAAAGTTGTGACCATGTAAAAATATTGACAAATTACATTTTATGAGTAAGCTAAAAATTTACTTTATCATTTAAAAACTCCTATTTAATCTTGAAAATACAAAACAGAAGCAAATTGAAAGATTTCATGATTTTTAAATTTTTTAATAGCTATTTCAATCCTCCACTCTCCCCTAAATCTCCACAAATTTCTATTATCTTCTCTCTAGTTCACAGAGAAATGAAAAGCCATCAGGCAAGAACTCCTTCAACTATTTACCAATAAGAATGTACACTGTCTGCTTCCTCCCATCCTTCCTCCTATTAGGCTGAAAATGGCATCGCTCCCATTATCTAAAATTAACCTCTTCCCTCTGCTTTCACTTTCATCTCCCATCTCCACCTGGGTCCTTGACAAATAAATAATCCTCTTTCCTTTGGGCTTAGTGTTCCTCTTCATTCTTTTAGTGCTTAAACATATGTGAGGGTCTTTCATCTGTAAGGAAGGAAGGGAGGGATAGATGGATGAATCAGTTCTATGTCCCTTAAGCTACAGCCCTCTCCTCCTCTTCATGGCCAAATTCATGAACGGTTGTCGCCTCATCTTATCTGCCTCATGTTTTCTTTCCTTTACTCTCAACTTACCCAGCTATCTGATCATCACTTCCAAGATCTCACCAAGATCACCACAGCCTCCTTATTGCTAAACTCAACACTTGCTATTTCTTATCTCAGTGCCTGTCCTCTGGCTGTGGTTACTGTTACTGACCGCTTCATAGTTGATGTACTAAATTTGTTGGCTTCCTTGAATCTCCTGGCTTTCTTGTGCCTTTGTTTCTTTTATCTTCTCGGCTTTGTACAGAGGTCCATTCCTCTGCCAGTCTTTTAAATCACTGATGGTGGCCAAAGCTCCCTCCTTAGGTGCCTTTCTCTTGTTGTCTTACATATTCTGAACAATGACATCCATTTAACTTGCCGTCTTACATATTCTGAAGAATGGCATCCATTCTACGACTTTTAACACTTGATGTTTTCCCAAGTCTATTCCTATAGCACAGATCTCTCTTCTGAGCTTCTGACCCATGTATCCTCCTGGAATTCACTTCAGCTATCCAAAAGATACCTTGATCCACCGTGCAAGCTGAAAAATCATCATCCATGCCCACTACCTCCAACTTTATTCTCTGAGGACCCAGTCTCAGTGCACTGCTGTAGCCCAAGCAGCCCAAGATCAAAATTTGAGTATCATCCTAGACTCTTCCATCTTCTTCTCCCTGAAATCTAAGGAATAACAATCCTGTTGATCCTACCTCCCAAATCTCTTTCCAACCCAGCAACTCACTGCTGCACTTCCCTTGTAAAGCATGGATGAGATAATTTTGTAAAAGCAAGATTGCTAAAGAACTATAATAATAAAAACATTACAATTTATTTCTGGATGTAGCATTCATTCATTTAAATGAATGAAAAAAGAATTTTAAAAAAGAATTTATTAAAATCTATGAGATACAAAGCTTTTGTGCTAAAGGGGGATAAATGAAACCTCCCTCAAAGAAGCTTCATCAATTTAGAGTCAATATAATTGTATTAATAATCCCAAAATATTTTCTTTAATCATTAAGTTAAAAGTGACATTCATTTTTAAAAATTACTAAAGATAAATTATATATTCAATCAATAACAGTGCCACTACACTTAGTATTCATAAACAGCCCACCCCAAAATTATATAAACAGAATTATACATGAGAACATGACAATCAATTAGCAAGTTATGTTAAACCCAAATACTATGACCTGAATTTCAATTCAAAACACAATTCAGTGTTTTTACTTATTTTTTTTAATGTGGAAATTACGTAGACCGAGGGGGTAAAACCAGTTATATACCTTCATTCAAACTGATTACTATGCATTATTTGACCATTTCTAAGTCTTGGAAGAGAATTACAGATGAGAATTTTTTTTAATTTAAGTTCAAGGTCATAACAGTTTCATTTCCAGATTCCTTCTGTGAACCTGAATAAAAAGATATCCATAAAATGATGTAGCTAGCTTTCACTGCAACCCAGAAATGCATGCATTTCTATAATTCCTGGTTTTGTATAACCAAAAAAAGAAATATTATTTCCAAATTCATCCAAATTTTATTCTGTGATCTACTTAGAAAAAACTCTACACTCAAATTGTTGTATGTGAATCTACAACTTGGTCAGGCTACTGGTTGAAATGCAGGTAGAATCTGGTGGATTCACTTGTCAGAGAGTCATTCAGAAAACCAAAAAAGGGGATCACCTAGTTTAGCTTCTTGTACAACAGTGTTATTCTACACAGAGTTAGCCTATCTTCATTCTCACATCTATGTCACTTTCCTTACTCTGTAAAAAATTAGGACTTTTCTGTATTTACACATCTGGCATAGTCTTCAATATTCTGCTAAGAATAAGCATAATCTCATGTCTCAAAATATGCTACCTTAAAAAAGAGGCTGGAAAAGATATAAAGTGAAAGAATCTTAAAAATGCATGATTATTGGCAAGTATTATAGAAATATGCAAAAGAAATACAAATATTATTCTGTTTTCCACTTGAGAGTAAAACTAAATTAAGTTGCTAAAAACTTCTTTAGATAAACAAATCATAATATATATCTTGTGGTCTATGTAGTAAGTAAAACAGTGGATTAAAGTGTGTTAAGTAATCTAGTAGATTAATTCTGGACCTGAAACAAAAAGGCAGTTACAGAACAAAAATTTTTTCCACAAATAAAAAGAATACTTTAAGACTAAAACTGTAAAGTTTTAAACAGAATCTTTTCAACACTTCCTTATAATATTAATAATGTTAAAAGCCATGTTCACACACACAAAAAAAATTTGGCAAGCCAAACTTGCACAATTAAAATAAACACAGTGTCATGTGATTTGGTTTCCCAAAGCCTGGAATTTTGACCTTAACTGAAGTTTTCCCAATTCTAATGCTATAAATAACTACATTAGCTAAACAAAATATTAAACTATTATTTTTCCCAGAATGTTGCTGTGCCTTTTCAATGTGCACGTCCCACACAAATATTTGGGATAAGCTCACTGATCTGACAATATTCGTCAAGGCTACACCCCAGACCAGGCAATGATGAGATGATGTGTGGGTGGTAACAAAACCAACACAACGCCTCTCCCTAAAGGGCTAAGACAAGCAGAGAAGACAGACAATTACCAAATACCTGCACAAAGCCCTCATCCGGAAGTACACGACAGAGTCAGGAAGGCCTCTGGGAGATAACAGGCAATGTCTTTGAAACAAAGATCTTCCAGGCTATGGTAACAGACCTGCACGTCTGTAGGTCCGTGCTGCACACCGCTGTCGGTTAACTTAGTCTCATCACATCTCATCACACACACAGGTTAGTTTATATGCTGGGCTACGTTCAACATGATATGCTGCTCACTTAAAAGAGGCTTTAATGAATCAAGGGTTCTTAGTTATAGTTTTAAACATCAAAAGAAATCATTTCTACCACCTCAGGAAAATCAAATAAGCCTAATAAATGAAGTGGCAACACAGGTTTAAAATATTTCTGAAAAATTGGCAGATTGACCTTGTGAGTTTCTCTCAACCTCTACCTCCCAAAACCACATTAAAATCACAATAGATTTTCTAAAAAAAAAAAAAAATGTATAAACACACAAGAACTAAGAAAGAGTAAAGGAAAGGAGACCAAAACACTCAAGAGCATTCATCAAATTCTCATAAACCTGAAGAGATGGAGGGGTGATAATCGGCCGAGGGCGCAGAGGCACAACCTGGGTACTGTAAAGGATACCAAATGGAGGTGAGCTAATTTGGGCGACAGACCTCAGAGAGGAGAAGGCCTTCGGAACACAAAGAGCTGTGCTGGCAGAGAGGGCTGTGGGGCTGAAAACAGAGGATCAGAAAACAACATGTAAGTACAATACGTTACTGGATACTCCCCCAACACGTGTTCTCACACACATGTGCATGTGTGCCTCTGTACAGATGGCTGTGCCTCCCACCTCTCCTTCTTGGGAAAAGGTCAGTGACAGCAAAGAAAAAGATTTATAAAATATTGAAATTTGGATGCTATCTCAGGAAAAGCCCAGATATCTATCTATCTATCTATCTTTCTCTCCCTCTCTCTCTCTCTCACACACACACACACACACACACACACACACACACACACACACGCTACACTCCTATACAAAGAACTTCGGAGTGGTCTCAAACAGAGATAGGCAACAACCGCAGATATGTGGGGAAAACGTCCAAAATGAAAATAAGAGCGTAGAAGATCAAACGTAAAAAACGTTCAAGGCTGTTTGGAAGGAACAACACAATGCACGGAACAGAAGGCAATTTAGAAGCAAAACTATAATTCATATCCTTATAGTAAAAAGAGAAATGTAGTAGCCATAAAACAAAACAGAATGTCATAATACTGAACAGCAGAGAACACGGAAGAGTTCTTTGAATTTAAAAAATTTGGATAACTGAGATAAAACATTCAATAGAAAAGTTAGAAGATAAAGTCATCTCTGAAGATAAAGATATCTCCCACAAAAACAAACCAACAAAAAGATTAAGTAGCTGAGATACAAGAAAGATTAGAATTAGGTTAGGATCTGTCATAAGATGTAACCAGACTAAAAGAGGTTTCAGAAAAAGAAAACAGAACATGGAGAAGAGAAAATTGCTAAAGAAATAATACAAGAAAAGAATACAGAAATTTCAGGAATGAATCTCCATACAGAAAGGGTCCTCAAGTGCCTAGCACAATAAATGAAAAAATGCCCACACCAATGCTCACCATTGTGAAGTTTTCAAACACCAGGAATAAAGAGAAGATGGCCTCTTTTGAGATTCTCTCTTTCAGATTCTCTCTTAAAAAGAATATTATAAAGAGAAGTTTTCAGAGGAAGAAAAAGATCAAATACAAAAGAAATACTGATCAGAATGTATAATTGGAGACTTGGGAAGGGTAAGATAGATACAGGACTTCAATATTAGTTGACTTCTAAAACTATGTACAGGTATTTTCGTAAATAAGCAATAATAATGTAAGTGAATAGATCCATAAGTACATAAATGAATGAAACAAAAAGTAAAACAAATTGAGTGCTCACTACATGCCAGGGTACCATTCTTTTTTAAAATGTA
Organism: Anoura caudifer; assembly: GCA_004027475.1. Taxonomy (NCBI): domain Eukaryota; kingdom Metazoa; phylum Chordata; class Mammalia; order Chiroptera; family Phyllostomidae; genus Anoura; species Anoura caudifer. The sequence continues at coordinate 169,039 of PVKU01000371.1, read as the reverse complement.
TTATCTCATTTAATTCTCCTAACTCTTCAAGGAAGACACTATCAATCTCCTTTTACGGGTGAGGAAACAGGCATAGAGAGGTTAAGTATGGATACAATCGGTAAGTGGAGGAGCCAGAGTCCTGGCATTCTGAGTGTCTTTTAAAAACTGCTTGAGACTCTCTCTCAACTTTAAAAGTAAAATAACTTTTAAAAAAGAAGGAAATACAACACTATTACTTGGTTGTTTCCCATGTTCCTATTCTGTTCCCAAATCAACAGTGGTTGGTTAAAAGTTCCGTCTCAGTCAATCAGGCCACAAGTTTAATGTATGTATGTATATGTGTGAGGGTTGCGGGCATGAAGGTTGAAGGCATTTGCTAGGATTTTAAGCATTCACTGTAGAAAAGTACTTAATGTGATTTGCTGCTGGAAGGCCCACAAAGCAGATTCCCTGACCTAAATGCATTAACAACTTCCATCCAAAGAAATGAGGCACCAACAGCATCAGATCACCACTGTCCATCTGGACAAAGAATAGAGCGTACATAGATTTCATTTAAGTTAAAAACAGAATAGTTGCCTCTTTTCTATATTATTGTCCTCTGAGCCTTTCACACTCTTCTAGTCTTCCAAGGAAAATATCCCTAGGTGATTTTCCCGGTCATTTACGTGACTATTAAATATATTGCTGTAACAAAAACATCGTGCTCCTGGACTCACTCTTTCCTTATTTATACTCATGTTTACCTTATGTGAAGTACATAACAATACCTGAACATTTTCATTTGAACTTTGCTTGTAGCAGTTAGCCTCATTCAGCTTCCTGCTTTTGCTGCCCTACCCACCTTCTCACTTGTCCCTTACTTAAGAGATTCTACTTTTGGGGGTAGTTGGAATATAATCTTTTTGAACAGTTTTTTTTCCTTTTCTTTTCCAATCTGATAACTCCATTCTTTCCGACCTATAATACTACGGAGGCCACACAGTTATGACTAACACACTTCCATACTTTACTTCCAACATCTTTTGGGACCTGACACCACTTCCTGGATCATCTGCTCTAGCCCCGCTCGGCTCAGGAGATCCTTCCTGCAACAAATGCAACCCTCCACTTTCTGCCAGTCATGCCCTTGACTTCTTCCTTGGGTTTTTGTTTTGCTCTGTCCTGGTCTGGGCTGTTCGTTGATAGGTAGCAGCGGCAGCGACCTTTAAGGCTCTCACACATCAGGACAGCATCATCTGTCTTCCCAGCATCTGGGTGAACACACGCACACGCACCCGCGGCCTCCGGGCCGCGGTCTCGTTCTCGGTAACCGGAGGTCCCCGCCCGCAGGGCTCACACAGTGACAGCCTCCGACGTCAAGGGAGCTCACGGCCTCTGTCCCACCGCGCGCGGCTGTGGCCCCACCCCGCACTCAGGTGGCGCCAACACCTGTCCGCCCTACCCTTGGACGTCACCTGCGGGTCCGAGCGGCGCGCGCACGCGCACCTACCGTCTCCTTGGCAGCGGCGACCGGGATGGGAAGCAGCCCCCTTCCGCGGGGCGCGTCCTCCAGCTCCGCGTCCGCGCTCTCGGAGGGGTACCCAGGGGTCGGCGCCCGCGTGGAGTCCGGCCTGGGGTCCCCGTACAGCTGGTAGCACACGAGGCCGACCAGACCCCCGCCGGCGGCCGCCGCGATGCTCAGCTCCCCCCAGCGCCGCCGCCGCCTCCGCGCCGCCCCAGCCACAGCCGCCGCCTCCTCCTCGCTGCAGGAGAAGGGCCGGCCGGGCGGGCCCGCGGCTGTGCCCACTGGGCGTCCCCACAGCCCGGGGAGCGGGTGGTGCGGGGAAGGAGTGGGCGGGAGCCGAGGCGGCGGCCAGAAGAGCCTCCTCAGAGCAGCCATAGCGGGCGCAGCCTGCCCCGGAGCCCGGAGGGGCGGGCGAGGGGGTGGGGAAACCTCGCGAGAAGTCGGTGCGCGGGGCTCGCGCTCCTGCCTGGGCGACCCTCGTGGGCGCGTAGCCCTGGGTCCCCCGGGGGCCGCTGTCAGCGCGGGAGGCCGGGTCTTAGGCCACCGAGAGCCTGGAGGAGAAGGTGGCTGCTATGTCGCCCCGCACCCCCGCCAGCCCCGCAGGCAGAAATAACTGCGCCTGCCCGCAGCGACACCTGACAGCGATCGCGGGGCGCCGACCAGCCCAGGTTTGCGGGGGTGTCGGGGCGCCGCCGCTGCGCCTGGGGCCCCGCTGAGAAAGTCCAGTCCCCTAACGATCTTTCTGATGTTGTGACACAGGGTCACGAATAATTTGCAATTGTATCTTGAAGATCCAACAAAAATGAAGTATTAAAAGCTGGCTCAAGTTATAAAAATGGCAAGTTAAGTTGAGGGGTGTTTTGACTATAGGATGACAGCTTCTGGACTTTTGAGAAAGCAAATGCTGTTTTTTAGTTACCGTTAATATTTTTTAAAAGACACAAAAAACCATACCTGCGGTCCCTGAATTCAACCAATCAGAACTGTCTTGAAAGTTACCCTTAATTGTTCAGGAAACTGCTGTTGGTTCCAGTATAAAATGAATCAGTGTGCATTGTGTCATCTTTACTGTTGTTACTACTGTAGTTGTTTGTTACACGGTCGGTATCACTTTTAGGAGAAAGTACATGTAACATTGTTACCGTTTTCCACCCCTGCCCCAGTTTTGGTAACAGTTACTCTAACTTTGCGGAGTGGTGCCTGGAGCCCCTAAAATATTCTGGGTCTAGGGGTCTCAACAATAAACCCAGGAGTCTCAACGGAGCTGCAGTCCTCAGGGGATGAGGTCAGTGGGATCTGGCAATTAGTGTGAAGACCAGGGTTTTGCATAAGCAAACGAAATGAGGTTTTCTAGGCCAGATCCTGCTCTTGCCATTCCTTACCACTTGCCTGTAGGAATCTATCAGACACTCCTTACTCACTTCTTGTTTTAATAGAGGTTCGTGGAAGATTTCTTTCTTGAGGACACTAAAAGTGGTGCACAGAAAAACCTCTGTAACATAGGAACAAAACGCGTCCGTTTTAGGAAGCCATCTCTGTTTCACTTTCAGCTTGTTGGTTTTTCATAACTAATGCTGTAAGGAAAAGTCAATGGTGGCTCCTTGCTTTATCACCAAGATTCCTTTAACTTCTGCCTTCTTTGAATTCTGGGAAATTTCAGTATCCAAAGCATTTAGTCTCTCAATATATAACACAGCTCTTCTGGCATTGCTTACTTTGAGCACAATTTCCAGATTTTTCTCATAAATTTCCAACATGACCTATGGCAGAATTCTTGAACAGACTAATGAACTTTAATTGGTTGTGGATTAAAAACCGAGTAGCTCTAAAGAGAATTAGGGGTGTAATACAATAATATCCTATTACAAGGAAAATGACAGAAATTTTCCATCTAAGATGACTTCATATGTACATGATTTCTAGTTTTAATAAATTTAATACAGCTACTGAAACTCATTTTTCTGGCTAGATACCCACGTTCTTCTGTGAGAGATCCTGGGGTAAGTTTGTTGAGTACTCAGAAAGCTCCATGAGCAAAAGTTATTCCAGCTATAACTTTCCACAGTACCTTTCCTCTAAAAATCACATTTCCTGAAGTATAGCTATTATTTTCTTTTTACCTTTGATGATCTGTAATTATAACTACGTAAAAAATAACCGGATTTCTTTATTACCTGTATATTTTTCTGAGTTTCGTTCTCAGGGGGGAAAGTCACAAGGAAACATGGAAGGAATTTGGAAACTTCTGAAATTACAGATAATATTGCCAGATCTATATATATTTAGCCCAATTTCCTTCATCTTTTATGTCAGTTCTACTGAACATTAATAATATCCCCTAAATGTCCCTACTAGTGAGAGTCCACATCTTCAAAAAATATATATTTACTTATGTTCACTATGGCCTCAGTAAAATCAACAGCTCCGAAACATTTAAAAATGTTCACAACAGCAGGCAATAAGCCAAAGAGGGTTTTTCAGGAAAGCACACCTATCAATGGGCAGAGCAATAAACTAGACGAAAAAATCCGGACTCTTGGTTTTACTACATCTTGACTGTAGAAACTTACAATGTTTTGGAGGCCATATTTCCTATAAAGTAATGGAATTGAATAGCTGATCACCTTCTGAATCCGTGGTCCTCATGAGCCAAAGTACTCCAAGCCTATCAGTAAACCATGTATAGATACTTTATAGCATCTTTTCCACATGTCACTTCCCTTCTCAGGACCTATAACTGCTTTATTCTTTCCAATTAACATTTCATCCTGTGACCTAATTTTTTAACCTTTACTCCTTAAATTGCAAATACTTGAGTGACTTCTACATTTTGAAAATGGGAAATGTAAGTGGGATGTGTGCCATGCCTACACAGAAATGGATTGTTTCAAACAAACAAACAAATAAACAACATCTATTAAAACATGCTGCTTACCATGTGTTACTCTCTGAGCACCTAAATCTTGACAAGCTGAAAGATAAGCATTTACATCAGGACACACAAGACCTCTACCCACTGGTCCACTTAATTCTGACAGAGAGAGGCTAACAGCCAGGGAGCAAGCCTGCAGCAAGCCCCTTCTTTCTTGGGAAAGTTGTCATAAATACTGTCCTCATTTTCAGTGCTGGTAGCCTTGGGGGGCAATTGGCAAAATCAAAGGAGAAAGTGGTGGGGAAGGTGTGTTCTGTGCAGTCACAGCCTTTTCTTGATTTCTTCTCTTTAGAGTATTAGACGCTAGGAGTCTGGAACTCGATACCCAGAATCCAGGGCTATGGAAACCAACTTACTCCAGGCACTGAGGGCCTGTTTTCTGTTTTGACTGCCTCTCACTCCCAAAGACAGATTGACAGTGGTGGGCGCCCTGCCCTTCTCCCTCAGTCAAACCAGGCTGTATCTAAGCTCCAAGGAGTCAGAGCTATTTAGTGTTTAGCCCAATTCCTGGCACATAGTAGAGCCTATTAAATGGAGAAGGGAATTTATTATTATTGTGTGTGTGTGGGCAAGATAGAAATGGCAAGTCAGGAGATGACAAATATGAAGTAGCCCATCACACACTATAGGAGACGGTAGACCCAGCAGTGTGTCTGGAAATGTAACTAGTACAAATGGAAGGCCAGAAGGAGAAAGCGAGGCCTTGGCAAGGAAAGATTACACAGAGTGTGGTCATGGAGAACGGTTGAGTCAGGAACAAATTTTGTGATTTTGTTATTTGAAACCAACCTTACACATATTATAATTCATCATGATCCTGCTGGACTTAGAGCCTTAAAGCAATAGGCTTCCACCAGGTTCTCCTGGTCCCCTGAGGAATTCCTGCATGATCCATGGCCAAAGGTCAGTGACTTGACCTTGACAGCTCCCTTTTTGTTCTTACATGTCTCACTGGTAACAACAAGCAAGTTGCCAGTTGTGCACATTTATCTATCTGACTTCAAGACCAGTAACAATCTTTTTGACAATCACAACTACCCGGTCTGACTTAAATAATTTCTGATTTTATATAATTTCCAGGGCCTTTACTGACAGTGTCTCCCTGTTTAATTTTGTGGATGTTTTCACCCTCCATTTAGTGGCAAGAACTTCTTATCCTATTTGGGAAACAAGGAATAGCAACTCAGACTTGCTACTACCAAATCTTCCTGTCCAAAAATAAGTGAACCCTTTCTCAATTGTCGTAGCCTTGTTTTCATGCTGATAGTGATTCAAGCATCTATGCTCATTAAAAGCTGTTTTCTGTGGAGAATAGCCTCAGAGTAATATAATAATCATCTATCACACAAGAATGGCACTAGAGTAGCAAAACAAATAATCTTTCTAAAAATGTAACTGCAAGAGTTGAACGTAAGCATACCCTATGACCCATCAATTTCACTCCTAGGTGAAATACTCATCAAAAATGATTACTTTATGCACACCAAAAGACATATAGAGAAACATTTGTAATTGGCCCAGAACTAGAAATTATTCACTTGTGCATCTACAGTGGCCTGAATATCTTTTTTTTTTTAAACATTTGGTGCATTTTTATAGTTGAATACTGTATAGCAATGAAAATTACTGAAGTGCAACTACATGCAGTCATATGGATAAACTTCACAGCTAGGAAGTTGAGAAAAAGAGGGCAAACAAAAGAACCAATTATATTGTTCTATTTATAATATCAAAACCACATTAATATTAATATGTTTACATTCAGAAGTATAGTGGTTTCCTTGGGCAGAGGGTGATTGAAAGAGGGAGAAAAGGGGGTTCTGGAGTTCTGTTCATGTTTTGTTTCTTGAGCTGAGTGCCTGTTAGATACATGTATTCACTCTGGGAATATTCAAAGGGCTGTCCACTTACTATTTGTATATCCTTTTAATGTATATTTCAATAAAGAGCTTATATAAAATAAGAGATTTTCTTCCTAATACTCTTAGAGATAAGAGCATTTCTTCCTAATGCTCTTATTTACTAGAGAAATTGCTCAATTGTGAGGAATGTACAGAATTTGTGAAGAGTTGAGATAAGAGCAAAAAATTGAAGATTTGGAAACTTGTGGGAAAGGTAGATAATCTTGACATAACCTAAAGAGATTTAACCCAAGGAGCATCTTAACAAAAGTCTTTTGGTGCCTGAAAACCCTTAAGAAGATGCTCATTCCCTAGGTTCCTTATTTACTAAGGAAAACCCAAAAATAACTTGATATTTTAAGCAACCACCTAGTATGTTACCTTCTTTGACTTTTAGTACTTTCTCCTGTGAAATGAAATGTCCATATGGACAGACCCAGTAGGTACCTGTAGTAAGGCCTAGTAGACCAGTATATACCCTTGTGTCTGGCCGTAACCCCAGATTGTCAGGTGTTGGATGGGAAATTGCTTTAAAGGCAGATAACCAAACAGAAGGGCAGGCTTCAGAACAGATGGAAAGCTCAGCACCAAGAGGGAGCCATTAGAGAAATCCAGCAGAACATAAGGTAGGTCAGTGGACATACACGCAGAAGCTTAGCAGGATGGCACACCAGTTTCACTTCTTGCCAGCTCCAATTGGTCGGTATTGGTAACTCAGAACACTGAGCAAATTCTTGTATCAGGCCAGAATTAATAGGAAAAAGTGCCTTGGAGGGTGAATATGTCTGCTAAGAGCTAAGGGCAGGCTATCAGATTGGGCTGACCCGCATTATAGAACCACCAGTTTTTTGTTTTATTTTTGCAACTCTTCAGTGAAGAGAAGACAGTGTAAATGACTGCAGGAACAGATAAATTTAAAATATTTCAATGTTTCTGTAGCATGCATGTAAACATGTTGTATTTACACTGCAAAGCTACAAAAGAATTTAGTAATAGCTTGGTCTGCAATTTTTTTAACCTTTTAAAGTTTTTTTCTGTGTTTGTTGGGTGTGGGGAAGGGGGTGAGTCCTTAGCGGCAATGGTCAAAAGAAATTGTTAGCCACAAATGGCAAAAATGTATTTACCTTTTAGTCTTGAAGGGGTTTAACAACCTCCCTTCCTTTCCTGGGGTGATTAGTTGGTTTCAATCAACCTATATACAGATATCTCTATAAAATTACTTTTACTCTTTCCAAGTAATTATATTTGTGTTTCCAAAGACTTAGAGTTAAAAAAAATCATCTCAGGCATGAACAGAAATAACTGGCTATGCAGAGTCAGGTGCAGACTCTAGCTGAGTTTACAAAGAGCCGGTTATAACACTGTGCATTTACCAGCTGACAACCACTAGGGCCCAGCTCTCGTTTGCTATTGCCAGGTAAGTAAGTGTTCCTTTATGCTCATGTTGATTTTTAAGTTTGATTAAAATATATTATTTCAAATTTACAATACAATGGTATAATACATCTAAGTGAGACATTTATTACAGTTAAAATTTCTATTTTGTCCACAGAAAGGTAGTCATTCTTAAGGCAACGTAATAATCAAGTGATTTAGATCACTATGCAGTGTCTTCTCCTGTTAAAATAAATCAGTTTGCCTCAAACACTAGAGATTTATCTAAAAATGAAAAGGCTGAAAGTATGGGTTTTCATAAATTCTTTGGCAACTGGAGCATATCAAAACTCATGTGCTTTGGAAGTGATTGCAATTTTTTCAGGATTGTCTCAAATCTTATGTTCAGGAACCTGGAAACCTCAGAGTACCACATCAAGGGGAATGAAGTGAACCTTTCACTGATGATAAGACTTTATTAAAAAAACCCGCTAAACAAGCTACTCTAACGTCATCATGCAGGTGCATGGCTCTCCTTGAACAAATTACTCCAGAATAAGGAAGTCGGTTCCTTCATCCTGGCAGCGTTATACGACGAAACCATCTTTGATTAGGGTTTTGTTGTGTGTAGTGTTCGTTTCAGGGCCTCGGCTGTGGTCACAATCCATGTACTGGAGGCTTGAGTTCTCCATCTAGAATTAATCATTGAACTCTTGGCTCTGGCTAAAAATATTACATGGACTTATTAATTAAACACGCATGTGCCTCTGAAGAGTTTGTCCCTAAAGCGATTTTTAAATAAAGAAGAACATCAAACAATGATGAAACTAATATATGAAACTCAAGATCATTATCCAAACCAGGTGCTTTCTCAGACAGAAAATAAACCAAATGAGGAGGAGCTACACATTAAATAGAGTAATTCATTATTTTAAGTCTTTTAAAAATGGAAACAAATGAGAAATGAAGTTCAGAACATGGTGTGCTCTTGTTCTTATTTCCAGTCTGCAGATGAAAATTAAATTTTCTTATAACCTTTCTCTGATAATTTTGAAGGACTGATCTGACATTCGATTAGGAGAGGCCACTAGGCAGGGGTGTGCACTAGAGCTTTGGGACAGAGGTCTTAAAGGTGATAACTGACCACTCCTGGTTTGTATTGAAATTTATTTGGGCTTTTATGAGAAATTGGTAAAAAAAAAAACATACTTTGAAAGACAGTTTAACATGCTATAAGTGGATTATGCTCTAAATCAAAAATTAAAAATTATATAGCATTTCCATAATTTCAGACATTGGAAGTTCATGCATATACAAACACATCTTTTTTCTGCATATTTATTTTGACAAGATATCAATATTTGGATGTCATAATTAGAACCTTCCTTTTGTTCATTAAAGCTTTGATTTTAAGGGAAGAAGAATTTAAATAATTTGAAGACAGAGGTTTGTGAAATTAGTTCACAGAGCAAAGTTACTGAATTCTATTTTCCAGTGAAATTTTACCTGGAAATTCAGATGGAACATTATGAAATGTTAGGTTGAATGGGACGGAAGAGATCATCGAGTCCAAGGCCTGTGTCACAGAGAAGAGGAAACTGAGTGGATGGTGCCCTTCCCCTCCCAGGAGCTATTTCCCATCCAGTGTTGTCTGCCCTCCCTCTCTTCCCTGGCGCTCCCTCATAGGACTCTGCTTAGATCGAACTCCTTCCAAAATGCTCACACTATTGCAAGGCTAGTTAGTCTGTCCTGCGACCTGCTTCCCATAAACTACTTTGAACTTCCCCATCATAGTTTTACCCTATAATGTTCTCTTTTACTTTTTTGTATCCACCAAATAGACTGTAAGTGGCAGGAAGATAGAGATTGAGTTTTGCTTTTTAAATACAGACAATACCTGTTTTACAGTAAGAACTCACATATTTTTTGAATGAAAGTCAAATATTTGTTTTTATAAAAACTGAGAATCCATGTGAATTTACCACAAGTAGAAGTTCTTTCTTCAGAATAACAAAGATGTAGATTGAATTATTGCTCAAAATTCAGAAACCCAAGCCAATGAATTGCTAGGTTCAAATGATTGTCCTGCTCTGGCTGGTGTGGCTCAGTGGACTGAATGCTAGCCTCCAAACCAAAAGGTCACCAGTTTGATTCCCAGTCAGGGCACATGCTTGGCTTGTGGGCCAGGTCCCCAGCTGGGGGTATACAAGAGGCAACTGATTGATGTAGCTCTCACACATTGATGTTTCTCTCCCTTCCTTCCCCTGTCCCTAAAAATAAAATTAAAAAAAAAAAAAAACGATTGTCCTGAAAAAATATTTTCAATAGTTTTAGCTCATTTAGAAATATTTATATTTTATTATATTGATAACATTGAAGAAATAATAGTGGATATGAATTTACTGAACTCTCACTCATGAAAGGTTGCTTTCTGAAAGTTTCATCTCTTATTCTAAAAAACCCACAATGATTATATTTGCTGTTGTGAGCATGTCTTTTTTGTTGCAGATTCTGGTACATGCAGTTTTTATAGGTGATACAATTCTCAAAGAACGTATCTTTTTATTTGGTTTGTATGACAACAAACAACTCTGAATCCAATCCCTTGCTATTTCACATGCTTGACTCAAGCTACTAGTCCTTGAGCTCATTTCACAATTTCATTGCCAGCTAGAAACTTATAGCCTACTTCGCAGGAATGGCTGGAGTCAAATATATTCAGTGTCAACACTTTCACGGTGTCCTGACAGCTGACAAAACAGCTGAGCTGCATCTTATTCTTCTTAAGACTATTGACATTTACACAGTTTTTCTGACTTTCATCTTTGCCAATGACCTCCTACTCTTTCTCATGGGGCTCTTATTCTGTTTTTGTTTGAGGGAGTGAAACTTTGCATGAGGAACTTACCAATGGCTAGAAGCTGGAGAAGTGAAACCTGGCAGCATTCCTGCACGTCTGTCAAGGTCCCTCTTGGCGTTCTGGAGGGTCTGGCAGCGTGTGCGCCCACACCGTCCTCTAGTGGCTGACCCCCATGACTGTCCTTTCTCTTGGAGCATGACTTTTATGCCCAGGGGTTCTTATTTCTTAAGATAAAGGATGTTCTTCCTAGTGTGCATGTGTTTTTTAACAGTCAAATTAAATTTAAGCCTTTGAATATACATTTTATGACTCAGAACAATTTTTAGCTTGGGGAAATATAAAAATAAATTAAAAAATCAAGCCCTGACTGGTGTGGCTCAGTGGATTGAGTGCCAGCCTGTGGACCAAAGGATTGCTGGTTCAATTCCCAACTGAGGGCACATGCCTGGGTTTCGGGCCAGGTCCCCAGTAGGGGGTGCACAAGAGGCAACCACACATTGCTGTTTCTGTCCTTCTCTTTCTTCCTCTCTTCCCTCTAAAAATAAATAAATAAAATCTTAAAAGAATATCAAAGCAAGTACAACACTTCAGGTTTCTGAAAAAGTCTTTAAGTGTATGTCAATCAACCAACAATATTTATCAAATGTAAAAACATGCCAGGTACTGTTGTCGGTGCTTAATAGACATCAGCGAACAAAATGCACAGAGACCCCTGCCCTCATGGGGCATGCATTCCAGCATGAGGACTGCACCAATGGACTTGCTTCTCCTCAGGATAACATTCAAAGCAGGCTACTGTCCACGCACATTTCAATAACTGTGCTATTATGAACTGTATTCTTGACACCCATGCTTAAATTCTACAGTTAAATGTGGTCGAAGTTTGTCTTATCTTCTCTAACCTGTCTTCAGGGCAAATTGCAGGTGACTTGCAGCATGCCACTTACATAGCTGGTACGGGCTCCAAGCTGCTACTCACCTGACAAACACTTGACTTGGCTTCCATTACTAACATTTCTCACCACAGAGTGAGTAGAATTTTAAATGGGCTAAAACCCAGGGAAAACTGATAATGATTATTGTCACTAAAATATACCTTACATGCTATAGCACTAATGGATTTTCATACACATTTATTTATATAATTCCTACAATACTTGGGCAAGTTGCACATAACGTACTTCATCATCCCGGTTTTATAGAGGAAACTGAGCTCCAGGGAGGTGCGTAATTTTCGCAAGGTCTTATGACTACTGTGTCTAGTAAGGTGAATAGGGAAAGAAAACAATACAAGGCAAAAATCAAAGTATGTGTTGTTTATAATTCTTCTTCCTCGTGGTGGGTAAAGCGAGGACTAGGGCTGGAATTGACATTCTTAAAACAAGGAGGTAGCAAAAACAATGTTTAATTTGTGTCAAATTTTCATTCTGCCTGATTTTGGTCCCCCAAATTATTTGTTTTTATGCTCACTCTTCAGTTCTCCACATCTGTTCATACTGTCCACAGAGAATACACATATACAACCTGTTCTGGTCCAGGTTTGAGATTTTGTGCAGACTGGAAGTCTATGCAAATGCTGAGCTCAAATTCAGGAATTCTGATTTATCTCATTTACCTTACATAATAGCTGTTGAATTTAGATTTTCTCTCCTATAATTAAAGCTTCCAATATCTAAGTTGTGAGCTTTCAAATTTTACATTAAAAACATATTTTGATCTAATTTTATACTTAGGGAAAAGTTACAAGAATAGTACGAAAAATTTCACATACCCTTTCCTCACATTCTTTAAATTTTGACGTACATTTCAAATGCTCCATCTACTTTATCATCTACCCTCTTTTACTATATATAGCTGTGTATACATTTTTTCTTAACCATTTGAGAATAATTTTGTGGACATCATGCATCTTTACCCAAAAAGTTTTATTTTACATTTCCTAAGAGTTTTCCTTACATATTTATAGTAAAATGCTCAAATTTAGGAAATTTAACATAGATACAAAATTATTACTTAATTCATGGCTCATATTACATATTAAGATTTTGACACTTGTTTCAATAATGTCCATATATTTCTTTTTTTCAGGTTCAGTCTTTGTACCAGGATCATACATCACATTTAGTTTTTATGTCTCTTAAGTTTCTTTTACTCTGGAAGAGTTCCTTAATCTTCTTTCTTCTTTCTTGATTTTGACAGTTTGGAAGAATACGGACAAGTTGTTTTGAAGAACATCCCTCCATTGGGGTAGGCTAATTTTTAATGATTATGTTGAGGTTATGTATTTTTGAAAGGAACACAAAAAAACCTGACATTGCTTCCTTCCAGGGTATCAAGAGACACATGGTTTGTCCCATTATCATCATTTACTTTATTTGGTTAAGATAGTATTTACTAGTGTTAATCCACTATAAAGTTACCATTTTCTCTTGGTGATTAAGAAACAATTTGTGAGAGGATATTGGGAACTGTGTAAATTGCCTCTTCTTCATTAAACTTTTACCCATTTGTTTTAGCATGCATGATGATTTTGCTAGATAAGCAATGATCCTAGGATGGAAGCAAATCATTACTTTCTAATTCCATCATTTTTTTTTCAGTATTGATTAGTATTGATTCTACCATAAGGAAAAGTGTTCCTATCTCCTTTATTTTTTATTTGTTTGATTGGTTGTTTATTTCTTTGAACAGTTGCACTCACAGATTATTATTTTATTCAATGAATATCTTGCTCCGATCATTATGTATTTTGATGGAAGTTATTTATGGCAATTGAGAAACTGAGTCTAAAGTTGACATGGAGAAGTGGAAAACCCAGACTAGCCAACATAATACTGAAGGAGAACAAAGGTAGAGGACCGATAATGCCTACCCGTAAGAATTACTATAAAGCTACAACATCAAGACACTATGGTATTGGTGAAAGGATAGACAAATAGATCAATGGAAGAGAATAGAGAACCTAGACATAAATCCACATAAACATAGTCAACTGATCATTGACAAAGTATCAATGGCCCATGGAGCAAAAACAGGATATCTTTTTAACAAATGGTGCTGGAAAAATAGGACATCCTCATAAAAAAAAAAAAAAAAGAAAAAAGATTCTAAACACAGCTCTTACATCTTCACAAAAATTAACTCAAAATAAAACATACACCTAACTGTGAGATGCAAAACTACAAAACTCCTAAATGATAAGGTAGGAGAAAACCTAGCTGACTTGGGGCACAGTGGTGACTTCTTAGATATTGCACCCAAGGCATGACCCATGAAATGCAGAGTGGGGCAAAAGTAGGTTTACAATTGTTCACATGAAAAATAATGATAGTTAATAAATAATAGAAGAATAAACTCTTGTGGTTCATATACAACTGTTCATATGAACCTGTTTTTGCCCCATTCTGTATATAATTCGCTAAGCTGGAATTTCATTAATATCAAAACCTTCAGCTATGCCAAAGACAATGTTGGGAGAATGAGAAGACAAGCCATAGGCTGGGAACAAATATTTGCAAAAGACACATCTTTTAAAGGACTGTTTCCAAAATAGACAAATAACTCAAAATTCAACAAAAAGAAAGCAAACGACCCAATTAAAGATCTGGGCCAAAGATCTTTACAGATGCCTCACCAAAGAAGAAATCTAGGTGGCAAATAAGAAAATGAAAAGATGCCCACATCATATGTTATTAGGGAATCACAAATTAAAAAAACAAGATACTTTCCACACATATTTGTTGGTCAAAATCCAAAACATCACACCACCAAAATCCAACACCACAACACCAAAATCCACAATCACAAATGCTGGTGAGGATGTGGAGCTATGGGAACTCCCATTCACTGTTGATGGGTTACAAAATGGTACAGCCACTTTGGAAGATAATTTGGCAGTATCTTACAAAATTACATACACTCTTACCATACAATCCAGCAATCACCGCACTTGGTATTGACCCAAAAGAGCTGTAAACTATGTCCACACAAAAACCTACACATGGATATTTAGGCGTTTTATTCATAATTACTAAAACTTGGAAGCAATCAATATACCCTTTGGTAGATGAATAAATAAATTGCAGTAAATCCAGAGAGTAGAATACTATTCAGTGCTAAAAAGTAATGAGTTAGCCAGCCATGGAAAAGCATGAAGAAGACTTAAAGGCATATTACTAAGTGAAAGAAAGCAATTGGAAAAAGCAATATACTGTATTATTCCAACTATGGAGTTGGAAAAGGTAAAACTATGGAGACAGCAAGATCAGTGGTTGCCAGGGGCTGCATGGGGGAGAAGATGAGTAGGCAGAGCACAGAGGATTTTTATCGCATTGGAAATACTCTGTACAATACTATAATGATGGATACATGTCAGTATACAGGGTCCAGCACCAACAATGCCCCCTTTTTTTATTACAAAATCTTTTATTACAAAAGCATAAGCATGTAATCCTGTAGCATAACAACAATATCACACTCAAGCACACCATATGACATTTTAGGTGAAATGTTTGAATTAAAACTATAAATAAGTACACCCATATTATTACCTTATCAACCACCTTCAAGCTGGCCTTACTTCTTCCAGGCCCTGTATATCTGTCACGACCCCTGGAATGTACAACACTAAGAGCCTCCCCTAATTAAACTAGGGACTTTGGGTGATGATGAGTTAGCATAGGTTCATTAATTGTGACAAATGTACCAACCTGGTAGGGAATGTTGATAGTGGGGAAAGCTAGGCAAGTGTGTATCTTATTTGCTGTGAACCTAAAACTGCTGTAAAAAAAATAGTTTTAAGAAGAAATAGATGCCTGAGTCCCCAAACCAGATATTTTCCAGGGACCATGGGTCATTTTAGTGGTAGTTTGATTTGAGAAATAAAGATCTAGGCACTAGGTGTGTTCAGTCGTCTCCAGTGTACCCCTGTTTCTAGGTCCCTTTGCTAGACAGAGCTAAGACAAACACACACATGTGTTAATACTGAGAACTACAGTTTTAACTCAATACTACAGTATTCATTCTAATCTTTCCTGTTTTTATATTTGTAACTCCATTCTCTAACAGTGAAACATGTAGCTCTTTATTATTGTCAGTATATTCAGTCATTGGTTCAATCTTACAATACAATAGTCTAACCCCTACCGCTGAGAAAAACAGTCTTTACAACTGAAGTTCAATATTTGTTTATGTTTCTTTTGGTCTTTAGACCTTAATTATATAGTCAACAAGCTGTATTTAAAAGTTACTTAGTTTTTCAAAACAATATTATTTCCTTCCATGTGGTTGTGTTATTTATTTGAATTCAGTGAAGTTCATTTGTTTCTGGCTTCATTCAGTTTTCCCCTCATTCTTGTTTATTTTATTTTACTTTAAAAAAAATCTATAATATTTAGATTTCCCAAAAAGTCCAAACTCTATTAAAAGCTGTTCTCACAGAAGTGTCACACTCTTTTTTCCTTACGTTCACCCCAGGTAACCAATTGCATTAGTATCTGGATTTTCTATTCCATGTTTATTGTTGGAAAAAAAATATGTAGGATTTTATTATTTTCTTTCCTTCTTACAGGAAAGGTAATGCATGACACATAAAGTATGCTGAAGCTTTGCTCTTTTCACTTAATAATATATCCTGGAAATACTCCATATCGGTTTATAGAGATCTTTGTCATTTTTCCCAGCTGTATAATGCTCCACTGTGTGAACATATCATCCCATATTCAATCAGTTTTCTCTGTATGGAAATTTATGTTGTTGACAATATTTTGTAATTGCAAATAAAAATAATGTGGGCAAATGTATTTTTATTTTATTGGGGAGTATAAATCATGCCTTTTAAATTGGCTCTTTTTTTCAAGTTAAACACATGTAGAAGTATCAAAAGGCATCTTTTTTATGTGTAAAAACAAAGATTCATGACAGCATGCTTGCTGCAAAGCTACAAAGAAATTATATGGTCTGGAAAACTGTAACTACATTTGTGGAAGTAGAAATTGTGCTACATATTTGTAGAACAGCAAGGCAAGTGTGGTCTCTAGGAAGTATAGGGAGAGTTGATTAGATTGCAGTGTATACTTAAAAGTTGAATAATGCACTCTTGTAAAACACTCTTCAAAATTATTTAACTTCCCATGATATCATCACAGCGTGAGCAAAAAAATCTTTACTGTTATCTTTTCCTGTCACATGACTAGTGCAAACAAAAGAAATCCTTATCTTTTTGTTTCTTTTCTGGCCCTTTATAAAATGGCATTAAGCACCATTGAAAACTTACACACTAAAGGTTTGGTTTGGGGAAAAAAAGATTTATTTTTTATTTCAAATAAATTACATTTGTTAAATGATAAAGCAGAAATTTTCCCAACAACTGAAGGTGTCTAGCATCTTATATGAATGGGAAACTTTTTAGTTTTAAAAACATGTTCCTAAATATTTTTACCTTTAAATCTCATAGCAACCACAGGCATAGTTAGCTAGGCAGGCGTTCCATTGTACTTATTTTCTAAAAGAGGCAGCAGAGGCACATAGAGAGTTTAAGAACATGGTCCTGGGATGTGGAACTAAACCCTGAACTAGAATCCAGGGCAATTTTTTTCCTTATAA
The DNA here is from genome assembly GCA_004027475.1 of Anoura caudifer. NCBI lineage: Eukaryota > Metazoa > Chordata > Mammalia > Chiroptera > Phyllostomidae > Anoura > Anoura caudifer. Next base: position 151,880 of record PVKU01000371.1, on the reverse strand, counting down.
AGTGGAATGTGCCTATTTCATAGTGTTATTTTGGGATCAAATAAGGCAATGCCCTTGAAAATGCCAAAACTGTATAAAGAGAAGGTAGTTGTATTATTAAAGTATTTGGGCTGGGGTGACTATGTGTGGACTGTCCCCATATTTTTGTATATATAAGTAATATAAGATACTTAAACAGTCTTAGAGCTATAAATCACATAGCAAAACACAAAGTGTGGGGGAATATTTTATAGAATTAAAATATTTAATTTTGTACCAAACTAGTACCTCAAGGAACAGGTGACAATGCTATATATATCTATTGTGGAATAATTAATAGCATTAAATGCTGTATAGAACTTAGACCTTGAAACAAACCTCATTAAAAGGTACTTGATCTTTGTTTTAAACCTTTAAGTATCTCTTCTTTAAAAGTGATCAATGCATGTACTGGCTATTTTAGTTATCCCTCTATGAGATTCACACAACTTTGATCTAACTTTCTTTGATTTAACACTGCAATTAAGAAGATTTGGTTCAAAGTAAAAGCTCATTGGTTGATGTTTTACACTGATGTGATAATGTTTACACAGATGTGCTTTGAAATCTTGATTATGGTGGATTTGGGGGTCCTACCACAAGACAGACTGCATTTATTTGAAAGGTGAAATAATGTGACATTTACCTGGTACAACCTTTAAAACAGACTTAGCAGTGTACATTTCGAAAGTGATTTATCTGTTTATTGTTTTTAGCCAGTGTTTTTGTTTTATTTCATATCTATCAACAGCAAATCACTCATTTTAAGGACGCTTTTATAACTTAGCTGCACAAGGGTCAGTCAGTACTTAGGGCTCTCGTGATGAAAAGGTGTAACTTTACCTACTTTAAAGCACCTGCCAACTAATTAGCAAAAAACAAAACCAAACCCTTAGAGCAAATAAAATAAAGCAGCCACATTGATTTGTGCTCCCAGGTTTAGGCTTTTGCTGAATAAACAATGAAACAAGACTAAAAAACTAATCTTTAGTGACTTTCTAAAAGTTCTTGCTCAGGAAGAACATAAATCTGCCAAATGATGATTCTCAGTTCTTCTACCACTGAAAAAAGTTTTCATGGAAACATCTTACATTTAATTAGTGGTCCAAAACCAAAGCGTGTAAGTTCAAATAGACATGTATCCAACCCCTTTACTTCAATGACTTTATTTTACAAATATGTATAGGACACTCCCACAATTTTTTTTACCAGTAATTTTTCATTGTCTCAAAACACATCAAGAATTAACACTGTTTTCCATTAGTTGTTTTTATAATGGAAAGTGAACCCCAAAAATCTAATCTTAAAGAAAATGCAACCAAGAAAGAAAGTGCTCTTAGGTTGGACCAGAGGGTCCTTAGGGTCTTAGTGCTCCTAGGGTCCCTAGAGGCCACTCATCATTTATGACAATCTTACAGACATTCATTTTTCATTCGGGCAAGTGCCAGAATGAAAACGATCTCTTTTCAGCCTATTTGGATTTACTCTTAATCCCTAGAATCAGAATTACATTATATTATACTATTATATTAGTTCATGACCTTAGCACACAATTCAAAACTTTTATATTCATTAGATAGAAGACAATCTTGGTTATATCATGTGCTGAGTAACGATAAACATTAAAGAGAACCTGGGAAGGGGGGTATGTGTTTTTCTAACCTAACCCTGATTATGTAAAGAAAATCCCCCATCTAAATGATAAAAGGAAAGAGTAATGCTTCTACATTTTATTAGTGTTTTAAAATTAGCGAGTTAAACTGTCAAAAGCTTTGATTTTCCTTTCATGTGTGTCTGGGCAGGTCTAAGCCTCAGGTAACGCCCTTTTTTCCTTTTTCCTCTCTTACCTTTCTTTGCACCTGTCCACTGCAGGCTCCCAGCAGCTCCCAAGGAATCCAATTCTCCTCCTCTTCTCTCCTTTTCCTTTCCTACCCATCCCCCTTCCAGTCTCCTCTCCCTCCCCACTTCCCCTTCTATATACCTGCCAAGCTGGGCTCCTTTTAGCAGCCATCTATCACTGCAAAGGAGCTCACATCAAAGGCGGTTGCACAGCAGCAGCCGAGCAGCATCAAGGTTGTTCCAAAGACAACCGCAAAGAGGGGCCTTGACTGCGCCTTTCCGAAGTTGCTGGCCAGCTTTGGTCAAGTGTGGGAATGATTTTTGCGACTGCACGGATAGAGAACCGTCAAGGGCCCCTTTTGGTCACTTCCGAAGAGCAAAAACGTGTTGAGAGGAGGCCGGTTTAAGATTTCAAACAGAACCTCCCCAGCGCGCATGAAAGGACTTGATTAGCATATGTCAAGAGGACCTGCTTATATACTCGGTGTGTATGTACACAGGACTGATCTGATCAGTTTGCGGAGTGGGAGCCCCAGCCCCCAGCCCCCTGTCCCAGTATTGGCAGCCGCAGCTATAGATGTTTCTGCAAAGCCAGCAGCCAGCTCCCACCTACCCAAGGAGAGAAGATCGCTCCAAGACAGTGAGAGCTTCCCGGTTATCTCAGTGCAAAGTCCGTTCAGCGACCTCACAGGAGTAACCGGGCCTTAACTTTTTGCACTTGTTTCGCTATAATTTTTCTTCATTCACTTCCCCATCTCCGCTACACTTTTTTATTGGGGGTCTTTTGTTTTCCGGATACTCCGCCTCTCCCTCTGGCCCCACCATGGCTCCCTTAACCGAAGTCGGGGGCTTCCTGGGCGGCCTGGAGGGCTTGGGTCAGCAGGTGGGCTCGCACTTCCTGCTGCCTCCCGCCGGGGAGCGGCCACCTCTGCTGGGCGAGCGCCGGGGCGCTGCGGAGCGGGGCGCCCGCGGCGGGCCGGGGGCCGCGGAGCTGGCGCACCTGCACGGCATCCTGCGTCGCCGGCAGCTCTACTGTCGCACCGGCTTCCACCTGCAGATCCTGCCCGACGGCACCGTGCAGGGCACCCGGCAGGACCACAGCCTCTTCGGTACGTACCCGCGCCCCCACCCTGGCTCCTCTCCATCCTGTCCGCCTCCCTTCTCGCCTGCGCAGGGAGACGGGGCTGCGAGGATCCGAGCCCCCGGACCCGAGCCCCCAGACCCTTTTAGTGTGAGGTGCGGGCCGGGGCTGAAGGGAGGCAGCGCAGCGAACCCGAGGAGGACTCATCCTCTCCCCGAGTTTAGGTCTGCTGCTCCCGACGCTGGTGGCGGGAGGAGAGAGAGTGGGGGCTCCGCACGCCCTTGGCTTCCCAGCCCTTCCTGCAGCCTGGGATCTGGCTCGCAGTACTTACCTCCCAGGAAGATTTTTGAATTTTTTGGTTTTGTTTTTGTTATAAAAAATCCCCATATTATTTCCTTCTACTTCCTCTCAGGTTTCCCCCAGGACCGTCTACCGTTTGTTTGTTTGTTTGTTTTTTTAAATCAACAAAAATTAATGACAGGAAGCATCCCGCTTCTTCAAACATACCCCACAGTTACGCAGTTGATTATGTATTCGGGGCTACGGCTCAGAGGCTCGCTCTTGTATGGAATGCGGGCGCTTACGTGTGCACCTAGAGAAGTGCAGTGATCACCTAAATAGGTAACAGATGAACTTTCCGTGGGCACCGTCGCCACTGTCAGGCTCACCTGGCAGCAGTCCTCTACGCCCTTAAAGTCCTATTTGAGGCGGGGCCGGGTGGGGGTGGGGGTGGAGAGCGAGAGCCGACCAGGCTACTGAGCATGCCCGGTCCTTCAGCCAAACTCCTCTAGAAATTGTGAAACCCGAAAGCAAAGATCTTGGTGTTCACCGCACGTAAGAGGAAATGGGGAAGCGAAAGAAGATATGGGTGGGAACACCCAGGAACAGGTTTCAGAATACCTCCAGCAGTGCCTGGGAACCTAAGGGGTTAAAGGAAAGAAACAAGCGAATGATTGTTAAAACACTGGACTGGGAAATCATAAGGTCTCTAACTGCTAACTGGCTGTGTGATTAGCAAATGCCCGCACCTGTCTGAGCCTTCGTTTTCTTGACTGCACAATGATGGGGTTAAGTAGGTGGTCGCTTTAAGACGCTTTCCGCGGTTCTGACATCCCAGTACCTTTACTCCGTTGCAGAAATTTTCATCATATTAGAGCTAACTGCCTAGCACTCTGAAAGGATTTTTGATCATCAAAGTGAATCACTGGAGAGATTCACTGGTGATTTTTTTTTTTTTAATAAAGATACCATTTACTTGTCAGCAGCAACGTGAAAGGGCTCAACGTGGTCTCGGGTTTCCTTTCCCTTCCTCAGCACTGTGGGATTCTTTGAGAATCTCATCTCTAAATGGCCTTCTCTTATCTTGTCCTCATCTCCTTGTTTTACCCTCATTCCTCTTTGGCTTCTAGTACTCATTAAAACTTTGGAGAAGTGTAAATCTTGGGCTGGGTGGCGGTTGTCTCTCTAGATGTAGGAATGAGCATGTGGTGGTCATTTGGTAGCACTCAAAGGCTTAGAAAATTAACTTTGTAAAACCCATATGTTTGCAGCTTCCACTGATCTCTTCCAAATTCCCACTGACTATGACTCAAGAGTGTCATGACCTAGTGGCCAACCTTGGGTCACTCTTGGAAAGTGGTTTCTAAATTAAGGAGGCTGAGATTCTGATTCTAAAGAACTTTGCTGACACCAGGTGGCTCAGTTGTCTCTCCTTAAAGAATTACTGCCCTTCATTTGTGACAGAAAAATCCTCCAGCTACTAGAAGATTTAGAAATGGACACAAATGTGTTAAGGCCTATTAGTAGAGCAGGTGGGAGTTAAGCTTAGGAAATACTTAGGCTTCCCCCTGTGAAAATGTAGCCTTGGAAATTCTGCTTTTAAGACACTTGTAATTCAGCTGTAATCTCCCCAAGACAAGGGAGGCTTCCTCCACTTTGTGTCTCTTTATAAGACTGACCCTATGAGATGAGATCAGTAAATATTTGTAGACTTGTTAACACTCATTAAACTGGTATTTTAATCCATTCCTTAAGAAATGATGATTGCATATCAGAATTAGTATCTTATGAGAACTTTTTTTTTGCTAAACATTTGTATAGTTATTTAGTAATCGCCAAAATATGACTGAGAATGATTTTGTGCTGGTTTGTCACTTTATGGTGGGAGGCTACATATCAAAACAAAATATTTAGTGTCACACAAAGACAAGATAACCCAGATTAGTCTGGTAGCCTAAAGGAGTGTGCAGACTCTGCAATGCATTGCAGTGCATCCTAGTGGCCACTGAGAGTTCAGGCATCATCATTTACTACAAAGGACTGTAGGTAAGAAGCAAGTTTGTTTAATGTGTACAATATTATATGCTTCTTTCTCTATTTGCCTTCTTTCCTAGTGTTTCAATTACTAATTATGAAATTATCTGTTTTTTTATATTCATTTCTGTGTCATTAAAAAAGAATTTTGAAAAACCTTAAGATTGGCCTTTTCAGAGGCTAAAGTAAATTAACATGTTTGATAATTTATGCTGATTTGGCCATAATTAAATAAAAAGTTCAGAATCCTGGATTTTAAATTTTCAAAACCACATCAATAGACAGAAAGGTCCCAGTGAGGTTAAAATAATTTCCTATTAGAGTTAGCTCTGTATTTATAATAGAGTTTCTCTGCACAGTAGTACAGTAGGAAGACTTTACCTAATACATAAACATGGAGTCATTACTTAAAAAAAAAAAAAAGCTTAGCCTGAGATCAAACATAGTTCTTTAAAGGCTTTTCCTTTATTCTCCCCTCTTCTCCATAGATTTGTCTGATGTGGTTGCATTGTGGGTTGACTCACCTGTTTATTATGATTTTTAAAAAGGCTGGCTTTGAAAATGATACCAGAAAGACAAAGTACCTCCAAGTCTTTTTATGGGACACTGGGCATTAGAAAATCTATCTAAAATCTGTGATTACCTCTTAAGGAAAGTTTTTCATGTCTACTCTTTGTGAAGGAATTAGCTTAGTTGCCACCTCATATTATAAATAAGAAAGACTTGTCAAATCTCATTTAAGAATCAAATGATTACAAATTACTATGTGGTATACTATTTCCTTGAGGAGAAAAAGGATCAGAATTAAAAAGTGTGGCTAAAATCCTTAAGGAGAACATAAAAACACATAACCCTTTTCCCATCAACCCTATAAGCCATTGCAAAATTATTTATACCTGGTTATGTATGAAGTTTTAGATGTTATTTAATAAAGTTGAAATATTGAATATAATTATTATAAGAATATATATAATTTTTGTCTTTCCACAACTAAATATTTTTTAAAGCATTATCTTAAGATGAGAATTAAAGCATGGGTGATTTTAGTTGTGCAAGAAAAATAAATACTTTATAAGATCTGTTATATAATTGGTGTATATGCAAATGAACCATATTTTCTTGTATTTGAGAACTGGTTCTATTATACATCCTAATCAGTTAATCAGTTCCTGTTCTTTGAAAGACAGGAGCATCTTAATGTAAATCAGATCCTTAAAGAGAATTAAGTTACATGTGAGCCATAGTATCCTTTTCAATTTGAATTTAACATTCAATACAACTTCAAGTAATTATACATTTGTAAGTATATCCTGGATGAAATTCCATTAATACATCTACTTCTAACAATCATGATGTGCCTGATATTTTTATTTCTAATGAAATAATGAATCACTCAGTGATGAGCCTGGCAGTAAACTTAATTGCTGCTTACTCCCTACCTCTTTATTTGCCATTATAATGGCCATCCTAAAAAGTCCCTGTCTTCCTGCTGTATCTTATCTTCTCTCTGCCTTAGGCTCTCAGTTAGGGATACTGACTCTTTCAAGCCACTTATAGACTATTTAGCAGTGTATTGTTGCTCTCAGATCCTTGATAGCTCTAGTGTTCTACATGATCTTCTAATAGTTTGAAAGAGCTCATTTGAGCTCTTAAGCATCTACATGTAGAGTGTAAGAATCTATGTTTCTGCCAAAGAATTAATTAGGCTCTGGACAGAACAGAGCTCTCCATATTAGCAAATAGCTAGATCTTGTACTTTCCCTTGGACTTGGGAACATCACGTGTCCAAATAGAAACTTGCACAATAAATCAAGAAATGACTTAAAAGCAAGAGTCAGGTTAAATGGTGCACATTTATACTGTTTGTAGAGCTTAAGAGGGAGTGAAGGGGCGAAGGAAGAAAGCTATTGAGGAAGGAAGTTCCAAGTACAGAAAGTATGTCTATATACTTTTCCAGCAGAGTCTAAGGGGAAGAACAAGACAAAAACATTAGTAGAAAGGTTAGAAAAAGAGTGTTGCAGAGGTAAGCATTAAGGTTTTCTTCTTCTTCTTCTTCTTTTTTTTGTATGGTATTTTAGTGTATTAAGTGGAGAGTTTTGGACACTAGTTTACCTTCTGATGAATGAAAATAATTCTATAAAGTTATTGATGGAAAAATCGATTTTCATGCTAAATTCTTGGCATTCGGCTATCACATTTAATGAATTACAAAGTTCTTTTGTGTCTCTTAATTATAAAATTTACTTTAAAAAATCATGTGACAGAAAGCAGCATATTGTATAATCTATAAAGTTTTGAAACTACTGTCTTATCTTCAAGAAACAGTGTCCTGAAGTAGAAACTTTGGATCAGGGCTTGGACATGGGGGTTCAGCTATGGGTTCTATGAGCTACAAATGTCATGACCTTAGGCAAATCAGTAAGCCTTCTGAGCCTCAGTTTCTTCATATGTTTCTTTATATGTAAATAGCAATAATGATATCTCCATACCTATGTTAGGATCCTGTTTTTGAGGACCAGATGAAAAATGTAAATAGAAAACCCTTATAAACTATAAAATACTAACATACCCATCACAAGATATATTGCTTGCAGCTAGAGAGAGAGGCACCTGATTCATAGTGAGCAAAAAAACCACATGGAAGAATAATCAATAAAACATGGTTATAATTAACTAGTGAAATCACAGTCAACTAGGAACACCTCTATTATATACTAATTTATGATAATAATAGCTTCCATTGGTAGAATGCCTAAATGTGTGTGTTAGTCCTTACCTCGCTCCTATAGGGAGGCATTTCACCCAATTTGCATGTGAGGAAACTGAAGTTCAATTGACTTGCACAGTCCAAATTCAAACCCAGGTCAGTCTGGTTTAAGTTTTTATACCCTTATCATTATACCATGAAGAGCATTTTTCTTTCTAGTTGTTTTCCCATCTATAAAGTAGGAGAATCTTCATAATAAGACAATTGTGCAGCACTCTTTAGTTTACAAAGGATTTCCAGGCACATAATTATATGTAGCAATACTGGTATACTGCTGTTTGGAAGATTTTCATTTATAAATACAAATCATTCTTTTGTTTATAAATTTAGGTATCCTGGAATTCATCAGCGTGGCAGTGGGACTGGTCAGTATTCGAGGTGTGGACAGTGGCCTTTACCTGGGAATGAATGACAAAGGAGAACTATATGGATCAGTACGTATTTTAAAAAAATTATGTAATTCATAAAACAATGACTATCCATTTTGTATCTACTAATAATGCATTTCTGAAGAAATATACAAAATATGCTTATATACAAATTAAACATTTATATTGTGATATGTGTCTATGTATCTGGAAAATAGTATAGTGTCTCAGTTTTATTTTCTAAACCCTAAAACCATATTGCTTGTAGCTCACTACTTTCCCCTGGCCATTATCTTGGGTCTTTCTACTTCATATTTTGATCACTTCCACTAAAGACAGAGAAAATGAGAGCATTTTCTTTCTGCTATGATAGATTCTCTTCACCTTTACATTCATTTAGTGTAAAATTTCTCCACTCATTATCTTCAATAGCCAAGTACATATCACTTACTTGCTGATCTTTGTACGTAGGAAGTGAATGAATGAAATCTTATATTACCATAAGATGCAACAGATAATGGTAACCACACTAGTTTGAACACATATGCAGTCTCAATAATTATAATAGCCATGAGCTCATTCAGAGTTACGTTGTGCATTTGTGGGTCTACTATAAGTGTTTTTAAATATGGAGCTTAAAGTAAACTTTTCAGGTTAATATTTTACCAATATGAGAAGTATTTTTTAGAACAATCCAAGAATTAGAGAAACAGGATAATATAAAACTCAATCTACAGCAACATACAGATTTTTCTCTTTTACTGGTAATATTTTTTATTTGTTCACAATTGCCGATAAAATTTTAAGAAAATTGGTAAACTGTAATTGTGTGCCATTCTCCCACCTATTTGCTCATATGAAATCACTCTATAAAGTCAAAGTCTCTATCTAACAATTTACCGAGACAATATACCTTTTGTGATTTAGCTGATGGCACTGGCTGGTACCTTGTTTTTCTTAAAATCTCAACTGAGACCACAATATACAGTTAGAATCTCAATATACACTGAGAAAAATTGTTTATAGTATCTCAGTAAGTGGTATTTAATTTAATACCTGTCCTTTATAAGGATAAGCCTTGCCCCTTCCAGACTTTCTGTCAGCTCAGAAGAAAAAGAAATACTACATTCTATGATAATCCTAAGTGTAGAATTACAATTGATGGAGAAAAACATGCACATAATTTTCCTTCTTCATGTATGTGTTGGATTAAAAAAAATTAACTATGGTTCATACCTTAGAATAATATACAGTCTGTTTTGGAGAGACAAGAAATCACTGGGCTTTTATGCCACATTTACCAAATAATAACTTCCAGATCAAAGTTAATCATGGGGAACGTGTCATCAAACAATTAATAATTTTATAAGGTGAAGATACATGGTTTGAAGTGATGATTTACATTAGGTATTGGATGTTAGCAAGATCTTGAAATGTTTCAAGATGTAGTAGAGACTTTCTGCACAGAACTTTGTCATCTAATGATGGAACAAGATAAACTACAGGCTTGTTTGGTGGTGGTGGTAGTAGAAGGGAAATAAATTGGAGCTTGAGCAAGTTCAGAATATTGTTTAAATATTTGAAAATAAAACTGAAAATTGACATTAAACAAAGTTCCTTGAACTGAGCTGCTGGGAGAAAAAAATCCAGATACATAAGAACTGAAAGCAAAATAATGTAAAAACAATTTAATCTTTCTCCTTTCTTGCTAAGGATATAATTGTAGGCAAAAAATTCAAAAGACAAAGTGGAGATTTTTCTAAAAAAATTCTCTCAAAGGTTTTTTTTTAATGGTAGTTATATTCTCTTTTTTAGGAGAAACTGACTTCTGAATGCATCTTTAGGGAGCAATTTGAAGAGAACTGGTATAATACCTATTCATCCAACATATATAAACATGGAGACACCGGCCGCAGATATTTTGTGGCACTTAACAAAGATGGAACTCCAAGGGACGGTGCCAGGTCTAAAAGACATCAGAAATTTACACATTTCCTGCCCAGGCCAGTGGATCCAGAAAGAGTGCCTGCATTGTATAAGGACATCCTGATATACACTTGAAGTGCGATAGTTTCTTTACTGAAGAACCAAACTACAACCATTCTTTCTTATGACAGTTCCCACGATAAGATAATAACCCAGGAAGACATCCAGAATGGTACAGAGCCTATTTTCCACTGGGAGACTGAATTTGGAAAGAATATTGAAATCAAACAAACAAAAATATTTTGACTTGTTGTAGATCAAGATCTCTCTTTATCAGTGGATTAGGTTCCCCTAGGGGCACTGGCTCGGTCCTTACTGGTAGATGAAAGCAGAAAACCTGTTACACCGTGGATGATGGGAACCCCACCCAGTTTGCTGCTCTGGTGCTTCACCTGTCTGGAATATGTTTACTTTAAAAGTTACATTAAAAACAGATGCTTCATGTTGAAGAAATGGACTGACGCAGCTGGCCAGGAGTACTGCTCATCTACGTTAAGGAACTTGAAGGATTTTGCAGGTTATGGCATTCTAGGTAAAAAACCTGGGTGAATCATGGACCATGAAACATGCCACACCAAGACGGGACATTTTTTTAAAGGATGGACCTATTTATACATTCTCAATTTGCAAATATTTATTATATATTTATTTATTAAAGAGTTTATTTTTTACTGCTATATGAAGATGTTACAAAGAGAAAAAAACAACAAAAATCCCTTTATTGTGCCATTATTTTGTTGTCGTGTCTTTGTCTGTAAAGAAGACATCTTTATTACAATAATTAAAGATAGGGTAAGATCTTAAGTTTCTTTTTAAAAATAAAGTATAGCATAGATTATATTTTTTGCAGTCAATCGCCTTTTAAATGTAACGTTGGTTCCTTTGACCTAGAAAAATGCTTTATCAATTTGTATTGAATTCAACACACATTCAAAAGGGAATTAAACATTTTTATATTATGTTTTGGCTTCATTCCTTTCCAGGTCAAAGTTATTCTACTTGTATAGCATAATTTTTTAAATGACAAAATTTTAACTTTCCTAGAGAAAACCTCCAGTACTTAGAGAACTTCTAATGTTGAAAATTATCACATATTAAGGGCAACTCACACGTTGTTTTTCATTCGTTGTGAAAAGACCGTTTCTTTTACCTGTTATGATCACAGAAAGAATGAGTCTTAGTGCTACCACCAGTAACGATGATAAGGCTCCATCTAATTATCTGAGCCTGGTATCTTTTCCGTTCTATCTCCTAGTTAGTCATTTATCCAGGAAATACCCATTGAAGCCTGCTATCCAGAAGATACTCTTTGGTGCAATTTGGTGATCAAGAGAGAGGTGGGCCCTGCATCATGGAGCTTAACGTCTAGTAGGGAAGCAGATGGTAAGCAAACTAACCTATCCCGTAATCGTGAATTGTGATGTGCTCTGTGAGGAAAACAAGGTTCAGACACAGAAAAAAGAGAACACATTTTGATGGGATGAGTCAGAGGTTTCTCTAGAGAGGTGACATTTTTGATGGGCCCTAAAGAATAACAATGAGCCAGCCAGGCAAAGAGGAGAATGAGAGCCTTACAGGAAGAGGGCATGGTGAGTCTGGAGGCCCAACGGCGAGGAAGGGCTTTGTGGCTGAACTTCACCGTCAGCTGACACGTGAGTTTAGATAGCTATGCAGATACAAACCCTGTGTGTCTGCCCCACAGTTGTCAATGTCACCACTACCCTCAGATGAGCAATCATCGTGGGGCTGCCGTAATGATAACGACAGCAGCTGCCACCAGTTCCCAACCTGGAAAAACACAGATTGCTGGGCCCCAGCAGAGCTTCTGATGTGCACGTCTGGGGTGGGACCTAAACTTTTGCTTTTTTAAAAAATTAAATGTATCAGGATGACATTGGTCAATAAAATTATATGGGTTTCAAGAGTACAGGTCTGTAAGACATCACTTGTATATTGTATTGTGTGTTCAACACCCCAAGTCAAGTTTCCTTCCATCCTCATTTATCCCCCCTTTACCTTCTCTTACCTCCTCCCACCCCAGATTTTGCATTTTTAACACGTTCCCAGGGAATAATAATGCAGCTGGCCTGGGGACCACACTTTGAGAACCACTAGTCTAGAGCAGTGTTTCTCAAACTTGAAAGTGCCCACAAAGTCACCTGAGGGATCTTGTTAAAGGATACATCTGTTAAACATAGATGAGGGTGGATGGTGGTGAGGGAGATGAGATTTCGCATTTCTAAGCAATGTTCAAGATGATCCTTGATGCTGCTAGGCCATGGATCACACTTTGAATAGCAAGACCGGCTGTTGTCTGAATGCTCTGCAGTTACTCCTATTTGTTCACACTCTAATTGCTTAAGTAAGTTAATGGTGACATGTGAGGTGAGCACAGGAGTTTAATGTGCAACTTTAGTAATGCTATGTGGGAACATGTGTGTGTTGGGCATGTTATGTGTGTGTTCATCTGAGTGTGTTCAGGGTAAGAGAGAGAAAAATGTGTCAGCTCAAAACCTTTGGTTTTATGAATGTAAAAAACAGTAAAGATGGTTTACTAATCTTCAGAATAAAGTAATTCCTACTTTTATTAGTGCTTGAGAATTTATCCCTATGGTAGGACAATGAAGACACAATTCTGTCCAAATGAAGGCAAAATAGATTGGTGACCAAAGTTAACAGAGATCTAAAAGAATGTGTTTGCTACATCAGTGACCATGGATTACTAAAAGATTGATGTAATATTCATCTCTATTTTAAATTAATCAAACCAGGGACTTAACAAAGTAAATGGTAGATGCAGTTATTCCCAGTTTCTTCAACACCCTTACTACATAATTGAGTAGACTCCTGCTGCACCTTGATACTATTTCATATTTGCTGTTGTGATAGGCGGCTGTACTAGAGGCTCCCTCCTGTCATGTCCAACTGTTCGGGTCCTACTCTTTAACCTTCTGAAGGCTCTTTCCATCCCTAGAATTGAAATGAATCCCTTGCAATTACACAGTCAGGGAAGGAGATACTACTTCAGGAAACCTTCTTTGGTCCTCTGCACTCAGTAATTATCAAAACCTAGCAACATCAGCTACCTTTTCTCCATATTCTTCAGTAATCAAAATAATTTCCCTACTTATAGTCTAATTTCCCAGAATTAATGTTATTTTTGATCCCTAAGATTCTTGAATATTATCCTTTGTTCCAAATGGGTATTTCCAGGCAGATCTAATGTTTTATGGACCTGCTTGCATGTTGAGGACTTTGGGGCAATTTGTCCTTCCCTTTGAAAGACTGGGCCTGAGCTTGAGACTTTAGGGCCTGCTTCTTAAATTAAGGGAGATCAGAAGAAATCAAAGGAAATACTTTGAAAGTTGTTCTTTGTTTTTCATGTGCAGGGTGTTTATCCTTAAGATTTACAAAGTCCTTGTCTCAGTGTTTCCTCTCTTGGCTCAGCTCCCAGTGATTCTGAAGTGGCTTGTTGCTATCAGTGTGGAGGGCTTGCCAAGGTTGTTGCTATGGCTGCGGTGCCAGCAAGTTTAGCTGATTCTTGTGTCCTATTGATCTCTCAGTCTTAGCACCTTGCCAGTGTTCCTCCTATGGACTGGGGGATGTCATCCCAAATCTAAGGATCCTTTGTCTTAGCCCACAAAGAAGTTGCTGCACAGACAGCAGGCCCTGTCCGAATCCAAATCCTCCCATTAGCCATTTCCCCCACAACTTCCCAAGAGATTCATCCTTCCATGAAAAGCTCTTGGGAGGTAGAAACACAACCCTTTGGAAGAGACCTAAGATGCCCATGGGTTTGCATTTCAGCATAAAGGTAATCATCTGAGTCTTTGGGCTCACCTATCCCATTGTTCAGGATGGTAGCTATTGCAAGTTCTTCGCATCCAACCAGCTGGACCCCCTGCTCCTCAGTGTTCCATGGCCCAGGTTGTACCACCGCTCCTTGCAAATCAGCTCACCCTGGTTCCCATGCCTTCTGCAATAGAAACAGAGCATTAATTTCAATGAGGTTCCCCAATTCCCCCTTCACATATTGTATTCACTACCTCTCATCTTGTTATGTTAAAATATACATAAAATTTACCTTTTTAAAACATGACAAATATACAGTTCTGTGGCATTAAGTACATTGACATTGCTGTGCAGCCATCATCATCATTTCTCTCCAGAACTTTTTCATCTTCCCCAACTGAAACTCTGATCCAATAAACACTAACTCCTCATTTCTCTCTCCTCCCAGCTCCTGGCAGCAACCATTCTACTTTCTCTTTCTATGAATTTGACTACTCTGGGAACCTTATATTAGTGGAGCTTAGAGGACGGGTATTTACTGGGCAGTACCTTTGGGATGAGCACCTGTGGAAGAAAAGGCAAGGAAATAAGGTTGGGTGGGGGAAGTTGAGCTCTGATGCGTATATGACGTTGGACTTGGCCATCTGGATTGAGTTCTGAAGCTAAAATGGTCCTAACTTATCAGGATGAGTTGGCTGAAACTTTTTACTGATGCGTGGATCAGTTGCTGGATGTACACCTCCACAGGGAGTGTGCTTCTCAGAAGCTAAGGCAATTCCTCAAGGGGCTGAAAACACTTGGGCATTTGGAGCCATAAACTCTTCCTTGCAAAGGTCTGTAGACAGTGAATCTCCATCTCCGTAACCATTCACCCATCATTGCTCAGATACACATTTTCATGAACACGATATGACTACTATATCACTTTGTCATGGGCCTACTCTCCTGCCTACTCTGCTGTACTGAAATCCTGTGCAGGTAGAACAAGCCCCCGGATAGTGATGCTGGCTGAGACATTGTGGGCAGTGAAGGCAATTTGTACCCAGAAAGTCTATCCTATCTGATTCAATCACAGGACTTCTCAGGGTAGGAGGGTCTGAAGGGTAGAAAACTTGCCATCACGTATATAGTCTCCTTGAGAAATGGTACCATATATGGGCGCAGCATTGTTCTCCATTGATGGCAGTTGGATATTCAGAGGAGTAGTAGCTAGATTCATTACGGAAAGGGCTGGGCTGATGTTTAACCTCTATCTCTGCCATCATTGCTGCTTTTTAATGTCCATTGTTCCAACATTTGAATGGTCAATGACAGCTCACTGTCATCAACAGGTTGAGCCATTCTATCTACTTGGTTGTTTAGTACTTCTTCCATGGTGGGAGTTCTTGGATTGGTATTAACTCAATACAAAGATCTTCATGCTTCATACACATTTCCGTTTATTCATATATATTCCCTTCTGCCTGGCATCTTTGTCCCAAAACTTAATCTTTCTTCTTCTAGGATTTTGATCAACTAACCAAACTATCTATAAACCCTTATATGTTCTAATCTGAGGCCACTTCTTTTACATGCAAAGTAGATGACCAGATGTATTATCACAAATTCTGCCAAATTGGAAGATTTTCAGTGAGTTAGACTTTAGTTTTTTGCACCTATATACTGTAGATATACATCTACATACTTGCCTGTAAACCAAATGTGGACATTTTCATGCTTCATCAGCTAGTCCTCACACATGTCTCTTTTGGACTATGGGAGTGAGCTGAGGAAGACGTGTTGGTGCAGCCATGGGGGATGAAAGGAGTCTGGGATATCTGAACTGATGAGTAAGGCAGCATTCAGCTCATATGGAAATTCTAGCCATATAGTCACTTAGTATCTTGGAGTCAGGCTTTCAACTTGTACCATGGCTCAGTACCATAAGAAGAGTTGCCATTCAAAGGACATATATTCTCTGCTGCAAACTGTATGTCCTTGCTCCAGTATCTCAGGGGCCTATATTGTGATTGTTCCAGTGTGACTTCTCATACATCCACATAGTATCTTTTCCCACCCCTGAACCCTGTAATACAAGAGGGTCTGTTGGCTCAAGTGGCAAGGTACAGTTTGAACCTGACCATAGGCAATCCTGGAATCTCTTGCTTGCTTGGTGGCATCTTTGCTTTGATTCAATTTTAATTCTCTTACTTTTTTAAGCACCACTTCCAAGGACTGTGAACAAAATCTGAGCAAAATGCCTTCACAGTACAGCAGCTCTAGCTGCACTGTCAGGAGAGATGCGTGAAAGAGATTCTAGGGAAGGCTTTTCTACTCAGTGGTTCCGAGGATGCTCTCTGTTGCCCTCAACACTTTAGAAATGGTTATAACTATAACAAACATCCTGGTGATGGTAAGGTGTCAGTGGTGGTGGTGGTGGTGATGGTGGTGGTGGAGGTGGTGGTGATGGTAAGGGTGGTGATAGTGATGGTGAGGGTGGTGATAGTGGTTATTGCTGGTGGTGATGGTGGTAGTCGGTGTTGTTGGTGGTGATGATGGTGTTGGTGGTGATGATGGTGTTGGTGGTAGCGGTGGTGTTGGTGGTGATGGTGATGGTGGTGGTGATAGTGAGGGTGGTGACAGTGATGGTGGTGATGGTGGTAGTGGGTGATGGTGGTGGTGGTGGTGGTGATGGTGATGTGTATATTTGTTTAATAGCAGAGAAGAGTATAGAAAGAGTAAAAGGGTGGCAGAAAATCCTCCAAATTAGCTGTTTATTCAAACTAACAACTTATAATGAGTTACTCTTTTGTATTTCTACTTCTCAGAGGGGCAAGAAGAACCTAGATCTTCAGTATACTGGCTTAATACACTACACAGTAATAAATATAAAGTAGAAATATAGAAATGGCAAAACAGATACTATTACCTTACCTTATGAGAAGAGGAAAATATGGACTGTTTGTTTAGTCTAAGAGCAAAAAAATTAGAGTTTTTATAGTTTGAAGATATCTTAGCTATCATCTTCAATCTCTCCATTTTATAAGTAAGGAGAATCTTTTATCACACTGGCTCTCCTCAATAAAGCCATGAAACTGTTGTTTACAAGTTAGTAAATGGATCCATATGCATTTATAAGTTTCTTTTATGATTTTGGGCAGCACTGATGAAATTAGCATGTTTTGATCTTTGTGCAAGTTGTTCAGAAAGAACTTAAAAGAAGTATTTAGGAAAATCCAAGTGCTGAAACATTTAAGATATGCTTTGTGGTCTCAGTTTTGTGTGATTGTCAGCCAGGAGGTTTTCTGATTAAGATGGCTTGCCAGTTCCCTGACAAATACATTATTTATTATACTAATGGGGATTTCCTATTTCAAATGTTAAAGACAAAATGTTACTGATATTTTCCCCTCAAAATAATTGACATAGAGCAATTAAAGCATTCTAATAAGTTAAAATCAAGGACAAGACAGAGTCCATAAAGACATATAGGTAATTTATTGGTATATACATATTGAAATAAACTAGATTTCATTGGATTGGAGATTTCTCATTCATTATTGAGAGTGAATTTTGAAGCTTGATAATACTGAATTTATATTTCCTTTCCTTTCTTGGATCTAACATTTTGCAAGAATAAAACCACTTTTATCAAGGACTGAATTTTGTTGAGTTAAAATGGTATTTAGAATCCCATAGTAATATGCACAAATTTTAGAGTTTAATTAGTTTCCCCAGAGTTTTAAGAAACATTGTGTACTTGTGTTTGTGTATTTGTATTCATTTACAGAAGTTACAAGAATGGGAGATGGGGCCCAAGCATCCAGTAAAAATATACACAGGTAGGAAAATTAACAAATACTCTAAATCACACAACATATCTATCAGGAAGCAAAAGTATGAAATAAATTTTAACAATGACACCTTTGTTATTTGTCTGTAAAATTAAAATAAATTTAAAAATCATAAAATGTGATATGTACTATGAATGAAGAGAATAAGGTGCTATAAGAAAGAACACAGGTCATTGCCTTTAGTTGAGACAATCCTAAAAAGTCTTTCTGAAGGATGAATAGGAGTTAGACAAAGAATTTGTGCAGTTCGTGTGTGGGAGGCAGGGTGTGTATGGACAGCAGTACAGGCAGCATGGAGAAGGTCGTGGAGCTGGGAAAGAGTGTTCCAGAAACTAAAAGGCCAAGATGGCCACGGTACAGTGAGGACAAGCAGGGCATGAGGGGAGAGTGAAGAGATGCACGGATGGACCACACCCACAGTCACAAGGCGGGGCCTTTGGGCCATGCTGAGTTGTTTATTATTTGTGTATTTTGGTATAATAGGAGGTCACAAAAAGATTTCAGTTGAGTAGCAGAGGGACATCATTTCATCCACATCTCTAAAAGATAACACTGGTTACAATACGAACATTGCACTGGATTAGGGGTGAGAGTGGAGGAAGGTAGACATTGTTAGGAGACAATGGGATTAGTTTAGGTGAGAGTTAGAATACCTTGGGCTGAGGTGTAGGCAGTGAAAATGGAGAGGAATGGATACATTTAGGGTATTTTGAGGACAGAACATAGAGTCTTAGTAATATATTAAATGTGGGGATAGGAGAAAAATATATCAAGATGTGCCCAGATTTTTGACCTGAGCAAATGAGTGGGTCAGAGGGGATGATAATATCATTAAAATGATGTAAGTATGGAGGAGAAACAATCTTGGGGGAAAAACAAAACTTCAGTTCTAGAGTTACTATACTAATGGGGATTTTGTGAATATTAATAGTTAGGTTTGTGATGCCAATGAGGTGATCAAGGGAACAGGTCAAGTAAGCAATTCAGCAGCTGGGTCTGGAAGTGTGGGCTAGAGATGTAGCCTCAGGGTTCCCAGCATATAGAGAGTAGAGAGAACAAAGTGAAAGTGTCGAGGCACATCAGGCCAAGTGGAAGAGACAGGGCCATCTACGGAGGAAGGGAGATATCGCTCTCTCGCTGTATGCCAAGCATTGTGCACTGTGCTCTTACACACTGTTTCAGCTAAGCCTCCAACAACTTTGTCAGGCATAATTACTCTTATTTTTGAAACAAGTTAAGACAGAGAAATTAAGATTGCGTCTCAGGTCACAACAGAGTAAGTGGGAAAAACAATGACTTATTCAATCCGTTAGAATTGTCCATTCCCTACAGAATAGAAGACATCTTCTACTGCATCTGTTGAAGGGATATTTTACCCTGTGCTCGTCTACACTTGCCTCTTTTCTCCCTTGCTCAGGCCTGCCTTTTAGATTCAATTGGCATTCAGCCAACTATTACACATGAAGATTAAATATGTTGATTTTACCAGACCAACCCTACTAAAATGAGAAGTGTTCCCTGACAATATTGGCGGAAGGGTTGGATTATTTGAAGGCTGACCATAGTAAGTAGCGTTAATTAAAAGTTCTTTTTTTTTTTACCATACAATTTTGCATTAAGACTAAAGGAATGGAATCCACTGTATATTTAGAACATAGAATCAAAGAATATTTTATAAAATTACACAACACTGCCATAGAGCCTGATTTCGATAGAATATTTAAATTTTCTTCTTGAAAATATGCAAATGCATAGTGTTTTTGAAGATGTAGAGTATACAATTAGGGCAAAATGATCTCTGCTAGGAAGCAGAAAATCATGCATTGATTAAAGGCTCTCGTACTCCAAGACCTGGGCACTTTTTTGAACCTGTTTCCTCACCAGTAAAATGGACATAGAACAGCTTTGCTTTCAAGGTGCAAATGCAAATGAAAGAAAGCAAAACCAAGTGTCTGATCATTCTGAAACATTGACTCAACAAGCAATAATTGAATATCTATTGTGTTTTAGGCACTGTGGTCACCTGCGTTACTACAGATGGTGGAACAAATGCTTAAATATATAAGATCGTGTAACTAGATGAAAAGTACTGTAAAAACACATGTGAAATGTCCTATAAGAGTACGTGCAGGTGGTTGTGGTGGGAAATGAAGCTGGAATAGGAAGTTGGGGAGAGAATATGAGGCCATTAAAGATTAAAGATACTAAGGAGTTTCGTGGTTATTCAAGCAATGTGATTATTGAAAGTTTCTAAATATAGGAATGATATGATTATATGTGAATGTAATAAAGGTAGTGGTTTTAGATAAATTGGGACAAGACATATAGGAATTAGGGAGATTAGTTTTCTTGCAACTTCCAAACTCCAGAATAGACAGGTGGAACCATCAACACGGAGAGGAGGAAGTAATGTTTCTGTTTATCACTGTTGCCTAATGAGCCAACTCAAACTGAGTGGCTGCAGCATGTCATCTCCGTGTGTTACCCGTAAGTGGGTTGGCGGATGGTTTTATTTCTGGTCTTGTGGGGGAACATCCTTGTGGCTGCCACCCAATCATGACTGGAAATCCTGCATGGTTCAGGATGGACTCACTCACCTGCCTGGCTGTTGGTGCTGACAGTGGGCTAAGGCATCTCTTCCTCTTCCTCATGGCCTCTCTCCTCGAGGCAAGACTGACTTCTTTACATTGTTGTGTCTCAGGGCAGAGCTCCATGAGGACAAGTCCCAAAATACAAGTGCTCATTAAGCCCCTAATCTGTGTCATATTTGCTAAAGTACAACTGGCTAAATGAAATGCCATGGCCAAATCCAGTTAAGGCGAGAGGAGTGGCACACAATTCATGTCCATTTTTAATCTTTCACAAATAGTTGGAGGAATTTTGGAAGCAAAATGGAGGGCATTTGGGAGAAATGAGTTGTGGGGAGTAGAAACAGGGAAGATCAAGGATGACTCACATGCACAGTCAACAGTAGTGTGTTTATTGACACAATGACTAGAATGGGAGGATTCAATGGGAAGTGGCCAGGAAGATCGGATTTGAGTATTTTGGGAGATGTTGAATTGATGCCTATGGGGCGTGCCAATGGACTACTCAGTAAGAATATGGAAATAAAGATTGGAACACTGATGAACTTTTCAGGAAAGGAACAGAGATTTGGGAATCATTGGCTTATAAGTGAGGCTTAGATTTCCTTTATTAGGAAGGTGAAATGGAAAGTGGGTCAAAGATGAAGTTCAGGGAAATACTAATATTAAAAAGGTAAGCTGCAGAAACATTTAGCAAAAGAAACTGAGGAACTGAGGTCAGAGAATAAGGACTATGTTCAGAGAAAGAATCATGACAAAGACAAACCTATAGAAATATAAGGTAAATTATTAAAAAAACCCCACACAACATATGCCAGACAATGCATAACCCATACCTATTGATAAAAACATTTACATTTACAATAAGTCTGTCCTTAAGTTTTTCTTTGTATAAAAGATTTGTATTAGCCTGAAAATTTTTTTAATTCAAAGAAAAAAATGATAGGTGCACTTTCAGATATAAATTCATAACTGAGCATTTCATAATGAATAGAAAGTTAAAAGTGGTTTAAAATACCAGGAAAAGTCACCTGGAAAATAACAGTGACCCCCCTGAGAAGAAATAGTGTGTGAATCATAATCAGTCTCCGGACTGCATACAGCTGCAGCATAGGACAGCTCCTGAATCTCATCGACTAATGGTAATAGAAAATTCAAAGGGACAGTGGATATCGCTGAATAGCTCACTGTTGGGTAGAGGATAGAAAGCTGCTTCAAAATTTTTTCTATTGTTTTTGTGGTACTTTGTTACAGCAGACCAAAGGAAACTAGTACATCACCTCATAGGTTGTTTTGAGGATTAAATGATTTTATGTCTATAAATTATCCAGTTTAGAGTCTGTTGCATGGTAGGCCTTTAATATAGTAATTTTAATTGTCATCAAACTCAATTATGATAAACTTTTTACTTATTTGTATACTATAAAAGAGACTCCAAGTTATCCTCTTCTTCTTTGTTAAGATCCCAAATTTTAGCCAGGCATATTACTCCTCTTTCAAAAGACCAACATTGATCAGTTAGAACTAATCAATGATATTTTCTCCTTAGTCCTCATTTTATTTTACTCTGTTTTCCACATTTCCTTTAAGGAGTATAATTACTGTAATTGCTAAATGTTAAATCAGGAAAGAAAAAGTTGCAGCTTCTGCAATAAAACAAACCTTAGAAGAGATGGTAGGCTGCTGTTTAGTTGTATTTTTAGGCATATATGGAAATTGATGTCACCATTCTATGGGCTATTCCATTCTCAGAGACACCTCACTGATGATCTCAAATCTGAAATTAATTTGGGCGGACATAAAAATTTCAGTGTTCTTCAATCACAAAAGTTTTTGAAGAATCCTTTTACATATAAGATTCCAAATTCTTCATATATTTTTCACCGGAAACTTAGGAGACAAAGAACTTATTTTGAAAAACCTTGAAACTCAAAACAAGGACATTTTATATGCATACTGCTAGACCCCACAAGCTGTTTTGCTCTTTTAGAGACACATTTGAAAAAGAAATTAGCCCGAGTACCAATTTCAGGGAATGTTTTTGTGTAGTGATGAAATCCGGTGATTACAGGTGGAATTATTGTCTAGTCGATTAAGAAACCATCAAAGACAGAACGATGGACTAGTGCCTTCCATTACAACACTCTAACGGAGCTCTATGCCAAGCTAACAACTTATTGGGTGGACCACCTTCGGTTTGGTTTGTTCAAACTCACGCCTCGCATAGAGGAAGCTTCTTGCAGGGAGCCTGAGAGAGCACAGTGAGAAAACAAAACTAAAAGATGAGAAATTGAAACTAGGATATGGATGGGGAAAGTAATAAAAAGGGGAGGAGTGTTAACCTCCTAGAGAAACCCTATTGTTCTAACCCCATAAAGTCATAAATTCGGATATTCAACTTGTCACAGACCCAAAGGGTCAAGGAAATCCAAGTCTTCTTTGGGTTACCAGATCCTGTGGGGCAACCTAAAATTTCCAAGTAACAGAGGCTAACTGAAAAATCTGACCAGCCATCCTTCAACATGAGTAGGTTATTTAACATCTCCTGTTGCAACAATGCAATTGAAAGGGGTGGGGCACTCCCTGGAAGCAGTGATGATGGTGAGGAGGTGGAGCCAGTGGGTCCAAACAGCTTCAGTCCTATCAAAGACATGTTCTTATTCCCCTGTGTGCTCCAAATAATTCATGGCATGGTCAGTCTTATAACAAATGTGACTTAAAATGGTTTAACAAATAATTTACATCTGGGGGATTGTCTACTTGTAAAATGTCTTTGCCATTTTTTTATATATCAATGCTAAGAAATTATATACTAAGTATTAGTTACTTGGTGCTGTTAACTAGGGGAAATATCCAAGCAAAAACCTCTGAGATCACTAAAGAGGGATTAATGGAGAAAGAAAAAGGAATAAAAGAGCCCAAATTCTCCTTTCCAGGTGTCTATTTCAGCAGCAAGGCTGTAGATCAGCAGTCAAGAGAAAATACACATAACATACAAGGCCTAAATATGGTTTAGGTACAACTCAAGGTGGGGAAAATTTTATGAAAAAGCTGGTAGGCCTTTGATCAGTAGGGAGACACTTTGGGGCTATAGGAGATGCCACGTTTATCATTATATACATTTGCAAGCATTGCAATATCATTCATGTAGGAGTCTGTGTTTAAAATAGTCATACTGATAAAGGGTACAAATGTAAGCAGGTTGCTATTTCCATTTTCCTCTTTTAGCATCTTGACCCTTTCCATGCAGTGTCAAGGTACCGAGCTGTTAAGAAAGCTTTGCCTGACCAAGGACATTAGCACAACCTAGCAGTCATGGCTATGGATATTATCCCACACTTAGAAGAGACATTAGTTTTGACATCTTGAACCAGGTTTGTGGGCAGCTCTGTAAGAGGGTAGGCCCCAGGGCCATGTGCAAAAAGCGGGAAAAGCTGCAGTAGAGGAAATTTGGGGGGTGGTACCAAGCCCTCCTGACTTGCTTGCATCCTGTGCTTATTTTTACACCCTCAGTTCTTTGCTTTTTACCTTTGCAGGCTTGGAAAGTGAGGTGATTGGAAGGAGCATTGGAGACAGGATAAGGATTTGGTGTTCTGTGTGGACAAAAGCAGAGGCAGCTCCACCAGGGAAATGACTCCATCGCTCTTGCTGTCGTCTCGCTATAGGACCTTCACATCTCTTACATGCGGTGATTCATCAGCCTCTTTATCTTACATCTCCCCTTTGCAATTTATTTAGTTTAAAGGTTGTTCCTGGAGTGACGTTTCTAAGACTAAATTTATTTATGGCCTTCAGATAATGCAGATGTGTTGACAATTCATTGAATCCAAATAGCTCTAAGGAGAGGGAATGCCTTCCTTCCTTTCCTCAATGAGCTCATCCTTTAGTGACTTAGCTCTCCTATGACTCTTCCAGGAAACCATCCCTGGACCCCACCCTTCTAGCTTAGAGTTTTTCTCTTTACTTCTTCCATAGCCTGTGTTTATCTACATTGTATTCCTTACGGCACTAAAAGCATCTCTTGACCTCTTTGCTCCTGTTACTAGACAGAAAATTCCTTTTCCTGGTTTCACCATTTAATAGAAGTATCACCTTGGCTGTGAAACTTCTCCTTTGTGAACCTCAGTTCTTTAGTATGTAAGGTGAGAATGATGTTAATGCCTTTGTCACAGGAATGTCGTTCAGATGAAATGAGGAGATTCAGGTAAAACATCAGTGGTACATAACACTAATAATGCTTAGCAGGTGCAGAGATGAGCACTTTACATGGAATATCTCAGTTATTCTGTACATCGAACTTGTGTGGTGACTGTTACATTACTCTCTTTTCCAGGCCAGAGAACGGAGGCTCAAGCAGGGCTGTGAACTTCTCTGAGGGTGTAATAATTAGTAAATAATGTAAGTAGGGTTCAGATATAGGTAGTCTGACTTCATTTTACCCATGACTTACCCTGTCTCCAGTGACAAACACTGAGTAGCACTTTTTATCATCATTTCTGTTTTAACTGTAGCACCATCCACATTGCATGGATACAGCTGGAGTCAGGTAAATGTGCATTTAATGCACATTTGAACAAGAATTTAAAAAAATTTCCCTCTGCCTTTTACACATCTAAGACACAGGTATATAAAAATTATTTGGCTTCCTGGAAAAGCACTTTTTTAAATAAAAAAGTTTTTAGTGTCTTTGTATTTTTTAACCTCTGCTTGAAAAATGTCATTTTTTTTTCTTTCTTGCTAAATAAACTCAGTTTTCAAGTCCCTAATGAAATGCCATTTTGTCTGTGAAACATTCCCTGGCTCTTGAGTGACCAACATTTTACTGATGCCTCAATTTCTGCACAAATCTTTCTGTTCTGAAGTGAGCTACGTATATAGTTGTCTACATCATTAAACAGTTTGCTCTCTAAGGACACTGACAATGTTTTACTCCACCCGTGTTTTCCCTGCACCTAATGAAGTGGGCGCTTAGTGGGCAAAGAAAAAAAAAATAGAGTGACTTTTTAAGGGCTGTGAGGTGCTGGGATGCACCTCCAAGAGGTGCTGTGAGTTTCAAGGAATGTTTTTTAAAAATATTTAACAGGTTACCTTTTTTTCTCCACTATACAGTTTCTTTGTAATCCTTTCCACAGTGTGGAATGATCCAGATAACTCTCTATTCTTAATTCTATTATTCTGTTATTCCAGAGGAAGATACTTGTCTGTCTTACTTTGCTTTTACACTTGCCCGCACTCCTGGCCACACTGTTTATTCTCAGCGCAGCAGCCACAGTGATGCTGTTGAAATCTTACTCAGGCTGGGTCACTTCCCTGTTCACTATCTTGCAACATGTCCCCGTGTTGCTCCATGAAAGCCGTGGTTCTCATAATAAGTAACCAGGCCTTATATTACCTGCTCCTTCTTTCCACATGCTCATCTCTCTGATCTAATTTCTTATTCCTTCACAGATTTTCTCTCAATTTCAGCAATATTCTAGACTTTTGTATTGGCTATTTCCTCTGTTTGAAAGTCTCTTCTGGTTCTTTAAATGACATTTTCTCATCTCTCTCCAATCTTGGCTCAATGTCATTTTCTTAATGAGACCTACATTGATCTTCCTAATTAATGTTACATCTCACTTCTTATACCAGCACTCTCGATTCTCTCTTTGCCCTACTCCACATTATTTTTTACACAGTCATTCATAACAATTTTCTAACACACTAGATAATTTGCTAACATATCACTTCCATTACCATCCAATTACTTCCTTCCTCTTTTGGAATGTAACCCCAGACAGGCAGAGATCTTTCTTTTGTTCAAATGGGTAACTGAGGCAACTTGAACATGTAAACATAAAGCATCTAGAACAGTTACTGTCACTTAGTAGGTGCTCAATACATTTTTTTTTTTTAACTAATGAACAAGAATGTGACTTTGTGTGATGTTAAATCTATCTTCAAACACTACTGAGTTCGGATGGATGCATTCAGGATACGATAGAGTCAGCTTACAGGAGACTTATTTTCAATACATTTAATTCTCCTTTACAACTTCTAAGAGGTCTATTCCTCAAAGTGTTAGACTTTCTTTTTGAAGGTTGTGCTGCCATCTAATGAGGTAAATATAAATTACAGAAACTTGCTTTTCTTCTGCTGTTGCCATAGCTCTTTCTTCAAGGGCATCTCCTAACCTTCATAGACCTGAGGAGACAGGTCATTAGTAAATTTTGACCCAGGCCCCTAATGCATACAGTAGAAGCATGCAGACAGGTCTCCCGAAGTCTGAAATCACCCCATGCACAAAGCTGATACAGAGGAAAAGATTACATCAATTATAAATGCATTATCTTTACTTCAAATAACATTTGCACAGGAAAATGAAACAAATTATTTTAAGGGTCATACTTTTATTTACAAAATAGACCTCTGGTTTGACTTTATCCTGACCTGAAACATGCTAATTTTTTAAAAATCATAAAATGGAGCTTAAAGGGAAAATTTTGCAAGAGGCTTGAGAGCATGACAGTGAAGGACAGTATTTTGTTTTTTGCATCTGGGATTCAAGAATGGCTGACCTGGGGCTGGAATTTTTGAGGGAGTGAACAACAATAGATTTTATTCAAAACCAGCTTTGCGTGAAGTATCTCCCAGGGCTGCAGACATGGTTAGGCTTTAAGGACCTTGTGACAAATGGAAATGTTGAGGCCTAGAAACCCAATGACCTTGACTGAACTGATTACCTAACATCATTCTGAGACAACTAAATGAAGACCCTCTCATAACTTAAAATACCATATAAAATATCATATAAATATCATACTGTGGATCCAATATCTGTCCATTTATGCATGCTGTGGGTTTCCCAAGGACTAGGAGATAATCCACAGAATATTGGTTTTCTAATCTAATTTGCCATACACTATTTATTCATACACTTTTCTTCTTCCAGGAAGTTACTTCTCTGCCTTGTTCTTTATGATTGCTAAGAAAAGAGTTTCCTCGTTTTAGTTTTTTTCTTACTTAAACTGTGTATATACAGAACATACATCCTGAATTTTCTTTTTTAAAAATAAGAATTGAGATCTTAAAAAGTCATCTTTGTTTGATAGCCCACAAGACCATGCTACTATTTTTATTATGGTAATCTGCAATGTTAATGTGAAGACTGTTGGCTTGTTTACTCTTAAACATTAGTTTAACAGGAACTTCTCTAGCTTGCAGTGCTTGGCCATTGGAATGGCATCTGATACCAAGTAGAAAATCAACATCTTGGCTAAAATAAAACTTGTACTGCAACGGCTATTTCAATGCATTTTAATAAATCTCTTTCAAATATTTTTATCAGGTATCTACAATGAATTTACTAAGAAAAAATCTGGATATAATTCCAAATCATTTGAGATTTTGATTGTAATTCTCATAGTACAACAAACAAGGAGTTTTGTGTCCCTCTTTCTACTGCAGAGCCACAAGGCTGAATTTTTGCCCTAGGGATCCTTCTTCCCTTGCAGTTCATTGTGTCTGCTTAAATTCCTGAAGCTTGGTTCTATTCTCATCCTCATCACTCTTCGCCTGTCTCCTGCCTAAAGTCTGAATTCCAGAATTATAATAATCTGCCTATCATATGTGTGGGCAAAACATTTCTCTAAGTGATTGAGAAGTCTTAACTATGCTTGTAGAAATTGAATTGTACTTTATCCTGTTGTTAATACTGCCTTTGTATTTGGAATGAAGTATTAATTTATTCAAACCATTTTATAGAAAAACAATCCAGACTATTTAGTATAACAATTTAGTATAACCAGACATGTCTGAATCCCAGTGATGAGCATAACTTAGGTTCAAATCTGATTTCTCTCACTGCCATGCTCCATGTCAGAAAATAATAAAGATGTGAAGTAATAAGGGCTTGAACACATTCAAAGTGAGCTAATGACATGGTTCTTTGCTTACAACAATTTTAATGAAGCGAAACTTTACCATAAGAATATTGCTCATTTGGTCATGGCTACAGAAGTGATCAGTAGGTTAAGGTTAGACTTTCATCTATCCTATTTAATGCATGTACTGATCTAAAACAAATAAATTAGCTTCCACGGGCTTTGCTTCCTTCATTGGAGAGATGAGGTGGCTGAGCTACATGATGCACAGTTTCTCCCTGTTTCCAGATCTTTGTGGGCCACATCCCTTACAGTAACCATGCACACAGAGATGGGAGTTTTCCTTAGCAGGAGTGGAAGACAGCTAGAGATGATGGCTATTCTACAGGCCTTAACGCGCAATAAAAAAAAATAAAGTTAGAAAGCATGAGAACTTAGGAAACTCATGAAAAAAAGAATAGATGGAATGAATAATGTAGAATTCCACTGCTAGCAGGATAATCCACTTGGGATGCTTCAGTTGGCAATACTGCTAGTGCATGCTGGACTTTGCAGTCTACATCCCATGCTGGGAATAATCTTTGACTGGCTCTGTTTGTCACGTGCCTATTTTTTCCATTACTCTCCAAAGATGCAAAGTCTTAGGAGTAACCAATCAGCCTTGCTCATGTGCTGGCTACCTGGACTTGTCTCTCTCTTTCCTTAACTTTCCTTCTAGTCTAGCTGATCAGTTTCTGGGGAGGCAACAAGGACAAACCTCTGCTCAATCCAACCTGTGACAAAATAGCAATCTAGAGAATTCTTTAATTATTCTGAGGCTGACTGGTGTAGCTTCATGGGATGCACCCAGACCCAGAAAGTATGTCTTGGGCCGAGAGGGAGGGGATGCATGGTTGATGAGCCGACATTTGTTCCTGTGCGTCACAGGGCATCCAGGACTCTGAAAGCCGCTGATTGGGTTCTCCAGAGGGTCAGAGAGGCTGTGCTTGTGTGGCATGGCCAGCTGCAGCCCAGAGACCGCAGTCACTGGACAGCCATTTGTCTTCTCCTCCTGTGCTTCTTCCACTGTCTTACAGCCCTGAGTGTGACATTTGACTATTTCTGTGATGATAAAAATGTGTCGCATTGAAATGTGTGACATGGGTGCTCTTCTAATGGCTGGAACTCTCAAGGAATTCTCGGTTAGTATGGGGACAGAGAAAGGTTCTGAACTCACCTGATCTTACTTATAAAAGTAACCTGACCTCATTTTGAGCATCATTTTGTACAGACGAAGCCCACTCTGATCTG
Organism: Anoura caudifer; assembly: GCA_004027475.1. Lineage (NCBI taxonomy): Eukaryota > Metazoa > Chordata > Mammalia > Chiroptera > Phyllostomidae > Anoura > Anoura caudifer. Next base: position 122,143 of record PVKU01000371.1, on the reverse strand, counting down.
CTGACCTCTTCAGTCCTGACTCCCAAGCTTTCAACTCTACCTTCTGGTGTTTTGTTCAAACTTTGTAATCTCATGTGTGTTTACACAAAGTTACTCTGAATCCTTCATGGACAATATCTATTTAGTAAGCTGTTTAACAAAGAATTAAGCACTGGCAGCATCCCAGGGACTGAGTATACAACTGATGAACACAACTCGGTTTTTATTCTCAGGCAGCGTACAACCCTGTGAGGCAATTGTTTATGTAACAAATTACATGCGTTGTTCTGAGACATGGTCTGTCCATTCACACAGGGTATCCTGGGGCAGGGTGAGTGGGCGCCCAGCTTTTCAGTGGTTGAGGGGAGAAAGTGTCAGCTTGAAATGTTTTCCAGTGAAGTTGACAATGGACTTAAATCAAGTGGAAAGGAAATTTTTTTTAAATAGAAGCATTAAAATGGCATTTTTCAGTATGGAAAAAATATTTGCAGAGGAATACGAGTGCAAGTAAGTATATTTGATGAGTGGGAGACAGTTTGGTTAAAATTAGTGTAGATTTACTTTAGGCTTTATTTCTGGTGCTACAGATTTTCTGGTATGAAAGTGAAATGTTCACATTTGAGCTTTAGGCAGATCACTTTAGTGGCAATCACCGCAGGAGATGATTGAGAGAAAGTGGCTCTGTGCAAATATGTGTGCATAGGCGGTGTGTGTGCCTGAGTGTGTGTCTCTGTGTTCTAAGAGAGAAAAACAGAAGCACCCTCTCATTTCTGGCTTTAAACTCCAGTACTGAGGCCTGTGTCCATGCGTGTGTAAATGAAAATGCCTACAAAAAAGCCACACCTAGCAAGGAAGCTGAATGAGACTTGCTAACTGAGAAAAGGGAATACATTTATAAATGGGCAGCTATACATGAGTACAAATTTTGAATTGCATAAAATGTGTAATTCAAAATTTGTGTTTAGATAAATTCACATGGCATGTACCTCTCCTCAGTTAGGACTGTTTGCAAGCTTGAAGCGTCTAGCATTGCTAATATGTGCCCACATATGTCACTGGATAGGACATTTGTTGGTTCTCTCACAAAAATTCAGTGTGGCTTGCAGAGCCATCTGTCGTAGCTTGGCTAGATGGTGTTAGGAAATTAGCTGATCTTTGAGGCAGATGAAGAGTAAGATGCTGAAATAATGTAGAATCATACTCCCAAGATTGGGAAGAACTTAAAACTTATTGATTTTTCCTGTTAATGACCACTGTTTAATTATTTTTAAGCTGTATTCATTGCTGAGCAGGTGATCAAAGACACAATGTAGGAAAGTAAGCAAATATTAATTTTGGTTTCCTTTCTGGCTTCCCTGTGTTTTTCTCCTGTGTGTTTGCTCTCTGCCAGGCTCGGGCTACAAGTTGGGGATCCCAAGGCAACTAAGGCACAGATGATGACCTCATGAAATGCAATTTCTCTAGGAGGGAGCAGACAGGACAAGAACTAATCATAATGCAATTAATAGGTACTTTGATATTACCACGAGCCAAGATTTGGGACAGCAGGGAAAAGAACAATTAATCCTTGTTGCCCACCAGCATTGTAGGAGTATTCACAGAGGAGTGGACATCTGACCTGACTGTTGAAGGATGGACAAGATTTTGCATCATGAGGAGATGCACCAACAGAGAATTGCAGGCTTCAGACAGACCCCATTTCCTTGCCATTCTAAAAGAGCCTTCTGAACCAATGTCCAGGGAGTCAGGAACTTCAGGACAGATGTTAATGCTGAAGCAGCAGACTAAACAGATTCTAAAACTGGATTAAAAACTAGGACGTAAGTCTGGTTACGATGTTGATATGGGAAATGAAAAGAGAAATAGTATTTGGTTATTGCCACTATTTAACAAGTCCTTGATAGAGCTGGTCTCAATTCCCAAATCAGCAGAGAAGGTATTATTTATTCATTTTTGGAGACAGCAAAAATGCTCACAGTTACTTGGCAGTAATAGCCAATACTTGGACTTGGAGTTTTGCAAAAGTCAGAGTAATTTGCACTGCACGCTGTCACCTCTAGGTACCACTCTTGAGCATACAATGTACATGAACATGCGTAGACAGAGCATTATAAACAAAAATCAATACAAATATAAAAACATGTACATAAGTGATGAAACGCACAAACATACCTTATTTGTGTTCTTTACCATGACATGCACTTATGTTGTGGGAATATTTTCACCCCCTGATGTAAGTGCTTTGGAACTAAACTGCATGATGCTTTTAAGACTAAATGCTTTACTAGGGAATAACTGGAAATTTATATAAATGGACTTTATAGGCTTCATCCTAGCTTGAGCTGTGCTCTTTTGTTTTATTTTGGTACAAAATATCAGCGGGACAGCCTATACCTGTGGCAAGACTCAGCCCATCCCTGAATCTTTTTGCAGAGAAGCTTTCAACACGTAGCTCACTTACTGTTTACTAACACTTACAAGTGTGAGAATCTTTCATGTCAACAGGTTGGGGATCTGGCTGTTGAGTCCACTTGGGGCATTTTGTTGACTTCATAGGGTTTTCACAAAGGAGATCAAAGGGATGCATTATGTTTCAATACATAACTTTATGGGACAGATGGAATCCACCTTGAAAGACCCATGACACTTAAAGCCAGATTATCAAAAGTTTCAGACACTAAAACCTATTAACTTGCTCGAACCTTATCCACACACTGTCAGCACTTTTGAGCTTCATTTATAGGAGTAGACAATCCAATGTGAATTTTAACTACGGCCAAAGGTCATGCATGGGTTCAAAGGACGGCCACTGACATAGGGGTGGTTCCAGTGATGGCTGGTTCACTGCATGGACTTGCTCTTTGGGATGGTGGTATTAAGCCAATGGCTGAATCACTTTATTAAAATGAAAAAAAAAATACCCATTCATAACTTCTGGAAAGAATCCCAGAGCTTGGAATAGCATTTGGGTAGGTGGTAGTTTCACACACAAATCTGTTCTATCTGCGATGAGAAAAGAGTAGGAAAGGAAGTTGCTCATTCCTTCTTCTCCCAGGAACTCCAAAGGGGTTCTGCTCCTGCCCACATTGAATGGGGATTTACTCACGACCTCTGCATTTGCCCCTCAAGTCTTGAAGCAAATCACAGTGTTAGGGATGAAGTTTGCATATTTAAATATTCCTATGTTTTATCAGTGGAAAGAATTATTTCTGTGCATCCAAACCATTAACTATTAAAACTTGTCAATAATTTTGTAAAATCCATTTAGATATATGGTAATTCAAAATTATTATTTTATAAATTAAGATAACTTAAAAGATCTTGTTGTTTGATTACATAGGCATTTAACACAGTGTTTGATAATACTTTTAAATGCAATTAAGTCCTAATTGCTTTAACATCCACAATGTCCTGACAGTTTATTATCTTCTGCTTACACTGCCATTTGAAGTGGTGCTGCAAAGTGAAATCTTTTGAGTTTTCAAAAATGATACTTCAAGTTACACAATTATTCGAATTTTTATTTTTCTTTTACTTTAATAAGTAGTTGAGTTAATTAAACATTTTCCCAAACACATGCTATATTTGTTCATTTCTTCATATCACCTACTTATCAACTCGGTTTCAAAAAATTAGATTAAAACAATTATATACCATTTTAAAAATAAGTAATATGAATGTGTATAGCATTAAATTAATTAAGTATGCAAGTGTTTAAAGTCTAAAAGTTACATCTCTGGTATTTGTGAGATAACTAACTTTTCAAAAATATGTTTTTCAGATATATGTATTTGATGTTTTTATGCTTGATACGATTTCTAGGAATAAAGTAAAGATTGACTACCATAAATTCTATGAGATATCATGAGTTTGCTTTAAATAATTTTTCTTCTGGTGTTTCTAGAAACCCACTTTCCCCACTCCCTCCCCCCCACACCCCTCATTTTCATTAGGAGCAAATGAATCATTTTTTCCTTCCAAGCACGCTGTCAGGTATATTCTCTAACTAAGTATTTAAGCCTTGTCTTGTGGAGCGGTCTCGTCTGCCCGCTCTCTGAGTGTCAGCCTTTGAAGAGCGTACTTTTCCACCTCCGTTGTGTGGGGACCCATAAAGACAGAAGAGGTTAAAGTCACCCACCCATCCAGCAGGTGTGGAGGTAGCAGAAGGCTGTGTCTTTCTTTGTTGGCAGCTCTAGAAGTGCAGGTGTTGAACACCAGCATCATCATTCTGTTTGATAGTTTGGCTTCTGTGTGTGTCGGGGGAGACATCAGTAAATCTGACGGGAAAAACCTCTCAGACTTTGTTGTCTAGTCTTAGAAGCATAAAACAGATTATTAATTTTTTTACTGGTTTTAAAGCTGAAAAGATTGGTGTGTCTTTACTTGTCAAACTTATAAGACAAGAGTATTGTCTTAACTTGACCATAAAAACAGATACAATTTATCCTTATTAAAAAATAAACATTAACTACAACACTAGATCTTCCTAGTGTTTAGCCAAGAGTTCTTGAGCAAAGTGAATGCTTTGGCCTAGTTAGAAAATACACTACCTTGAAGACACTTCAATTTGTTCAGATCCTTTGGGTTCAAACTATAATTGTACTGTGTTTTTTTTTATCATACTATGTCACCTTAAATTAAGATGTATGTAACACCAGGTCAGAGGCACTGAAGAAAATCTCCCTTTAAGACACAGAAATTATCTCTGGTATGTTTTGGCCTACCTGGCTCCAATCCAGCTGCCACTTCTGCTCCATGATTCATCCTGATAATATTAACCAGCTGTTGATGTGAAACTCCATCATTGCTGGAGCTCTCTGTAGCCTCCTGGGTTCTTTCTGAAATAACCACAACAATATCATAATAGCTTTATATTCTCTATGCCCAAATATGTCATTGTTATCCTGCAATCCAGGTGGAAAAGCACATCTACTATGCTTTGAATTACATTCTTGTCTGAGCGTGATTCAAATGGGGAAATAATTCTTACATTTGCATCTCATGGAAAAAATATCAGGAAGGTTGCCAGGGCTCCACGGTGTTGACCTGTAACAATGCTAATTTTCCTACATATCTTAGTATCACACGTGCCTTCTTTCTAATCAGCTGACATTTCTTTCTCACACAAGAGAAGAGGCCACGTGGCTCAACAAATGTCAGAAATTTGGAAAACTTTGCATCCCCAGTTAATTAAATTCATTTTTCTTCAAAATTAAAAAATACATATATATATTTATTGATCTCAGGGAGAAGAAGGAAAAGAGAGAGAGGAACATCAATGTCAGAGAAACATCATTTGGTTGCCTCTTGTTCAGGGTCCCATACCCACAACCCAAGCATGTGCCCTGACTGGGAATTGAACCGTGATCTTTCACTTTGCAGGACAACACACCAACAAATGAGCCACACCAGCCAGGGTTCACTTATTTTTGAAGTCACTGAAATTGGTGGTATGGTGAAGACTTTTAGTAAAGGACTAACAAATATCCTTTACATGTTTTTAATGTTAAACCTTGTCTATGATAAAAATTTAGTACTCTTTATGAGAGCATTAAAATTAAGTATTTAGTACTCTCACAAAAACTTACATATAAATGTTGAATAACCATACACATTATAATAATGATAAGAGCTACTACTTATTTTGTACCTATTTTGTGTCAATTAGCTCCTTTAACCTTGATACCAAAGATCAGTCAAAGCAAAAGAAAACAGAGTGGAAAAAGTTTTCAGTAACTCGCAGTTACCAAGCCAATAAGTGACTGATGAAATTCAAACCCAGACACATCCAGTTCTCAAACAGCTTCTCTTTCCACCAAAACATATGCTTTTCAGTAAAGAAAAAAATGTTATAAAAAAGAAGTATATAATAGGGTGTTGGTTTCAGGTTAGAGTACATTCATCCACAAAATCTATGTTGGCTTGGTTGTGTTTATTACTGAAAGATTTCTCTCTCTCTCTCTCTCTCTCTCACACACACACACACACACACACACACACACACACACACACACACTTGCTTTAAAAGAGTTAAAATAAAAAGCTGAATTGCTGACATTAGAATGCATACTTCCTGTGTGCTCGACATGGACAGTTTCTTTCAATGATCACAATGACCCTGGGGAGTAGATGCTGTCATTATTATTCCCATTTCACAGTGATGAATACATTGAAGCTGAAAAATTTCATGAGCAGGCAGAGGGGCCAGGGTCCAAAATTAAACCTCTTGGACCCCAGGAACTGGGCCACACCTAGTGCATGCTAGCTGTACACTTTAGACCATTTTACTGCACAATTTGCATGTAAAGGATTCACAGATTTTTGAGGTTAAATGTATACAGAGGCCAGAATATATTGTTAAAGTTGTGTTCACTTGTTTAACTAAAACAAATATGAATTTTGGTGTGTGTGTGTGTGTGTGTGTGTGTGTGTGTGTGTGTGTATGTGTGTGATTGGCCACTGTCTTCCAAAATTGTAGGGAAAGTAAGAGCAATTAGTTAAGGATTTCGATGCGGTTATTGAAGTTTTACTGTATCTGAAATTTACCACAGAAAAAGATGACATTAGAAAGAGAAAAGAGGCATGAAGGCTGACTCTTCCTGCTGCACTTGTCACCTGTGTCACTTGAACACACCCCTTGCTCTGGAGTCGGTCAGCTTTGGCAGCTACTGGGTACATACATCTGGGCAGACTTTCACTGGCTGAAAAAATGCTGTCCTTGTATTCTCTGTGGTCCACATTGCTGTGTGGTGAATTGTGTAGTTATTTTGTGAATCGTGTAGTTATTTTGTTTTTATCATTCTTCCAAGCGTTTCCCCTTGACTTTTTAGTGGGTCAGAAGAGTCTGGAGAAAAACCTAATTCAAAGGTGTATTGATGAGCTCAAGTGAGTTAACAGGTGTAAACTGAGAAGCACTATATCTTGTGCACAATAAAGGGTCGATAAACATTTGGCTCCTACTTTTAATTAAATACAGCATGTCCTCCTAATTGGAGCTTACTTTGTATCCTGAATTATTTTTTCCATTTTGTTTTCATAGCCTTCATAGTATGGTTACCAGTTCTATGACAATAGCCCAATTGATTAACATAAATGCTACAAAAATAGTAACTGCTGTCAAAATGACACGTAACTCCTTAATCCAGGTCACATTGCTAAGCATGTTTTTCTAATCTTAAAAATTGTCTTCTGCTGTCTCAGCTTGTTATACAAGGGGGTACCCCCCAAACCCAGAATTCATTTATGAAAAATTGTATATCTATTCTTACTTGTTTAAATTTCAGTCACCTTCAAAGTACTCTCCATTTGATGCAATTCACCTATTGAGACATTTTTCTGCTGCTCTAAACAGTTTTTAAACTCATTGATTTTAATGCCTTTTAGTGCTTCTGCTGTTTTTTGTTTCACCTCTTCCACATCAGCAAAACGTTTCCCTTTGAGCACTTTTTTCATCTAGAGAAACAGACAAACAAATATGTTGCTTGAGGTGAGATCAGGTGAATGGGGAGGGTGAGGCACAGGGGTCATGCTGTTTTTGGTCAAAAACCGCTGAACCCTCAACTCTGGTGTGGGCAGGTGCAGTGTACTCATAGAGCACCCATCATGAAATGGGCAAACACATTGAAAGAGTCTTAAAAAAAATTCACTGAAGCCAAGTGCAGCCTCTTACAACAATGCTAGCTGGTGCACTGACAGAAATGGGTTCCTAGAACACTGACCTAGCAGAGCAAGCCTGTGCTGCAAGGGCCTGCCTTCCAGAAGATAATTCTGTTTCTTTGGGGGTCCCTCCTCATAGCTATTTAGCTGGGTATAAGCCTTTGCTATACAGTTCATATTTAAACTCATATTAATGAATTCAATCAATGCTATTAAAGTACAAAGGTGCTGAGCCTCTAGTGCATTCTACTATGTAACTGCTAAGCCTAATGTGAGCGTGTATGAGCTCTAGGCATGTTGCCCCACTTGCATCTGTGCTATTTTTATATCATTAGAAAACTATAACTAGTTTTTCACAGGCAAGTAAACCTTAAAGAACATTGCGTGCTCATACGTTTTTGGAAGTTAGTTGAATTTTGAGTTTTTGAGATAATTTCTTTTTCTCTTTTAGACTGTTCTTCAACACTTCTTTTGGACATGTCATTATTTTTTCTTTTCTCAGATGTTCAGGATACTTGAAGCATCAATAAAAGCAACATGTTAAAGAATACTGTTTTATATTAAATAAGTAGTTGCATACAGTTATATATAAAACAACAATGCCTTCAGCTACTATGTAACCATTGTTAAAGTGTTGGCTAGATATACCAAACAGATCATATCTTTTTACATTTATAATTTCTTTAGGTGACTCAGGTTTAACACATTGTGATTAATTCATATAGCTCTTAAGTCTCTTTTAATCTCAGATTCCAAGTCTATCCTTTGCAATTTATTTTTAGCTTTATTGAGATATAGTTGACGTACAAGATTATATAAGTTAAAGGTATACAATGTGTTGATTTGATATCATTATGTACTACAAGATGATTATTACTGCCATGGTGTTAGCTAATACCTCCCTCACATCATGTAATTACCATGTCTTTTTTTGTGGTAAGAACATTTAAGATTTACTTTCTTAGCAACTTTCAAGTATATAGTACAGCATATTAACTATAACGACCATGCTGTGCATTAGGTCCCCCGTACTCGCTCATCCTATAACTGGAAGTCTGTGCCCTTGGAACAGCATCTCTCCATTTTCAGATCATACTAACAGCTTGAATACAGAATCAACATTTAGCACAACAAGGGTTGGGATTGTACTACGATTCAGGTTTTTGTATTTTGCCTTGTAGGGCAACTACAGACCCTAATTCTTATTGATAATATTATTTATGATGCGTGGAATGAAAAGGTTCTGGTGACTTTCAGTAATTGCTATTGGGATTCTCTACATTTAGTCGAGAAAGAAAGTGCAAGAAAACCTTAGAAGGCTGTGAAACAAAATCTGGACCTAACCCTAATAGGTGTGCTTTTAACCTGAGGGCTCCATAGGAAGCGGTTATCAGGTTGGAATGAGAAAAGTTCAGGCTGGTAACCGTTGGGCTCTGTCTAAAAACCAACCAACCAACCAACCAACCTACCTGACCCAGTCTTTATTATCAACAGGTTTTAAAAATGTATTTTGGTATTTATTAGTTCACCTTTAAAATAAGTACGGATGAATCTGCAGAAGAGAAACCCCATGGAAACAAGTAGGGGCACACAGGGATTTAAGCGATCTCTCTAATGAAATACAGAGCTTCAGCACTGTGAGAAAATTAAGACTTGGGCCGAGAATCAAAGCGGAGCTCAATAGCCTCCAGAAGGCGTTTTTATAGTCTGGGATCAAGGAGGTTTCATCTGCTGAAGTGTCGAGGACTAGTAATGGTCTGCTAATCTAGGAGGTGCTTTCATATTGTTTTCTTTGCAAGTTCTGAGACTGCTAAAGCTTAAGAGTAAGAGGCTGTAGGCTGGAAATCAGATGTGCTCTGGACGCAAGGGTGTCCCACCTTATTGCAGTGCATGTGCTGTCGTGGAGGGCGTGGAATGCTTTTAGGATTCCCTTAAAGGTTAAAGATGTTAAACTCCCTCAGTAGCTTCAATCGCATTCTTGGGACAAAAAGGAAGAACAGAGAACAAAAGAGGAGGATCCAAAGCCATAGTCAGCTTTCAGTGTTTTTTTTTTTTTTTTTTTTAATTGAGAGGAAGAATTGCATACTAATTTTTTTGATATATGACATTTAATTCTTCTGTACCAAAGTGGTGTAGTGGAAAGTATAAATTGGGTATATATTTGCATATCATTTAATTTGAATGTTTATGAAGAAACTAGGCTTTTCATAATAAATGTTGATGTTTTAAAACTGGAATTTGATCTGAATAAAAATTTGAATGCCATGGTGCCACAGCTTACCAGGGCTTCATTTCTCAGGTCAGAGCATGCAAAAATCACAAGGAGTCAAAAGTATGCTTGAAAATTCCTTACTCTTCCACAGGTACAGCATACCTAGTTTTTTGTAAACAGCCTTATTAATATTTATGTACTCATTAAATATACTATTTAATAAAGAACATGTAAAGCATAATTGTACAGTATATACAATATTTCAATTACATCTTTATTATTATTATTTTTGCCAAGCACATTGTTCAAGTTAAAGATGCAGCTGATGAAACTACTTTCTCAAGAAAAAACAATTAAATACATGATAAAATGAACAGAAAAACTCTTTGGTTTTCAAATGTCAGTGTTGCAGGAATACCCATAATATAAATGTCATCTTGGTATATTTAATACATGATAGGATTCTGCTGACTAATTAAACTTTAAGCATTGGACTCAGCAAGACAATTCTCAGGGAAGTGCCATGTGCTCTGCAAATCCATCCCAAATGACTTTGAAAAGATGATTTCAGCAATTAGATCCACGAATTATGCTAATGGAATATTCTCAATTCTGTCAGCTCATTTCTGTTACAAAAATTTTAAAAAGAAAGTAAAATCTGTCGATTAATGAATGACCTACTCAGAATATTTAAAATTCTAATGAAAAGCAAAACTTGAAATGTTGCTCTATTTTTCTTACTTTAACTTTTCCATTATTGACATGACTATTAAAACCTTCCATCTTGAAAAGGATCATCACTATCAAAAGAATGATAATTTGTATTAACTAAATAGAAAAAAAATAAACATTTCCCCTTTTACCACAGACTGTTTCATGTCAAGAAGACGGGTGGGTTAAATTCAAAAAAGTACTTGGAAAATTAATAAAAACATTTCCATATGTTAAGTATATTCAAGTGTGCATGACAAGTACTACAGTAACTTTTTACTTTTTTTACTTTTGACTCTTGTTTAGAAATGTAAATGATTTTAGCTGCTAGTTAAGGAAATGGTGTTTACACGACAAGTTATCTCTCCTAACTTGTGCTGCCATAAAGGCAACTGCAGGTGTGGGTATGCGTCTTGGCGTCATGTATAACGTGAAATGTGCATGCCTCTCTGAGAGCAGATTGTGAAGATTACATAAAAATAATCTGTGGAAGTGCTTTATACAGCATAAAGCACTTTGAACTCAGGGTTTGGAGGCAGTATTGCCTGGTGCAGGGTCAGAGCTTTATTGTCCTGGTCAAATCTTACCAACTCTGTGTTAGTTAGCTTTCCCTCCCAATTTATCTCACCTCTTTCAACTCTAGATTAACGATTGGTAAAATGAGCACAATAATAGTATCTAGCAAATAAAGATGTGCAGATTAAATGAAAGAATGCATGTAAAGCTTATGGTCTAAACCCATGCAGCCCAAAGGATACTTTTCTGAGAGAAATGGCAAGGAGTTCCTCACTTTAACTTGTGGTGTGTGCACGTGTGTGTATGTGTATGTGTGTGCGTGTGCGTGTATGTGTGTAGTAGAGCTGGAGAAAATAACCAACCAATCTCAAAGTGAGGCAAGTACAAATCTTTTTGAAGCCTTTTGCCAGAAAGTGGTGTCTAGCCACGGCTACCGTATTTCTGCATGTGGGGCACCATCTCCTTCAATGAACAGATTCACAAAGCACTCATCCCGTTTTCCTATCTCTTGTAAAAAATAGTACTTTAAAAATATTGTCACTTGTTATTAAGCCCAAAGGTTTATTGTGGATTACAGGGTTTGCTACACATAAACTAATACTGGGAATTGAAAGAATAAAAGGGAACATTTATTTAACCTCCTCAGGAACTTTAACAATTACTCTTCTTTGCTTAAAATATGCACGCTATATATTTTAAAATTCAAGAAAGTTTGTTTTACATACTAAAAAACATTTACTTATAAGCATGTATGACTTTGAAGATTCCTATATGCTGCTAAATTTTTATTTGAGAGCCTCCTCAGGTGTCTATGTACTTGGCATTACATGTGGTTATATAAGACTAAAAAATGGTGTGCATTGCATCTTGTCACATAAAGGGAAATTTCATGGGGAAAAGGAGTTAAGTGTATTATACCGAAATCTCAAGGATTTGGTTAATTTTATTGTGATTGTTATTGTTTCTTAAACAGCAACTGGAAAAAGTGGTGGTGAAATGTAACCTTTTGAGTTCTTTATTTTTTTTTCATGTCTAACTAACTTTATAGTTGGATCTAGGATTAACATGCAATAGATTTAATAATTAGTATGATATAAATTATTATATAGATCAACACTTCAAATGCATTACTATTTCTCTAAATAAATTGAAATGTAATACTACTCACCAAGTGATTTAAGTAGAAGTGCAAACATATCATACATCTGAAATTTCTAAAACATTTGAACCCAATTTATTGAAAACTATGTTATCATTTTAGAAACTGTTGGTTCAGTCTTTAATTTTATATAACTTTTACTAAATCACTTTTTGAGTAAATGATGTCCTGATTTGTCATGGAAACAGTCACACTCCAAGGGCAAACAGCCACAGCCGCATACGCAGTCTGCTTTGTCTTAAGTGCTGGGCTGAGGATGCTTTCCTGGAGCTTTGCAGAAGGCCAGGTCCTTTCCTGAGAGCAGGGCCTGCGAGTTAATCATGACCTGGCAGTAGCCATGTCAGAGTTGTCTGTCTCTTGCAAGCACACTGTTTTTTTTAGTTGACATACTTGTACAGCTTCTATAATTAGAGAATTCTATTCACATCATTGGTATGTTAATGGTACTGGATTTTTTCTCACATTCTGCTGATCTTAGGGCAATTAAATTAAAATTATTTTCTAATTCTTTTCATTCTTTTTATAACATTTAAATATTAACTATCTCTATCATATATACTCTAAGTAACATACACAATATATTGGAAGTCATATTTGATTAAGTCAAACCTAATCCTTCAGGTCAGAAATGGTATGACATGAAACAGTTGAGCATGTTGCTAAGCTGCCCGGGATTTTGTGTTACAAATCTCTGCCTCTATTTCCTCACCTGTGACATATAATTGACAGTAATAATAATAATTGTTGAATAGGTTAATATAGGTTCAAAATAGTATTTTATAAAGGTAGTTTCATTTCTATTAATAAAATCACAGCTGTTATACACACAAAGGACGGTCCTTTAGTAAAGGATTTTTTTTTGGCGGTAAAAAGTTTAAATTTTATTCTGGTACTGTACATAAGGTCTGTGTCTATATACATTTTTTTTTGCATGTGAATGTTTTGCTGTTCCTGTATCATTTACTAAAGAAAGACTGTCTCTGATCCTTTGTATTATCTTTGTTTCTTTATCAATGATCAGTTGACTATATTTATATAGGTTTATTTCTAGGACCTCTGTCCTCTTCCATTGATTGATCAGTCTATTCTTTCACCAATACCACAGTGTCTGAATTGCTGTAACCTTCTAGTAAGTCTTATAGTCAAGAATTCTCAGTCCTCTAACTTCATTTTTATTTTATTTCATCCTTTTTATTGAATTTATTAGGGTGACATTTGTTGAAAAATTATACAGGTTTCAAGTACACAGTTCTGTGACACATCATCTGTGTATTATTGTGCATTTACCACCCAAAGTCAAGTCTCCTTCCTTCACCATTTAATCCCCATTTACTCATACTGTTATCTGTGTGTTTTTTTTCTTTTTTTCTTAATCCCTTCACCTTTTTCACCCAGCCCTCCCAGCCCCGCTCCCAACCAACAGCTGTTAGTTTGCTCTCTGTATCTATGAGTCTGCTTCTATTTTGTAGGTTCAGTTTGTTCATTAGATTCCACAGATGAGTGCAATCATATGGCACTTGTCTTCCTCTGACTGGCTTATTTCACTTAGTGTAATCTGCTCCAGGTCCCTCCATGCTGGTGCAAAAGGTAAAATTTTCTTCTGAAGGAAGCCAGTCCTCTCATTTTGTTGTTCTCCAGTATTATGTTGGCTAGTCTGGTCTTTTGCTCCTTCATATAAACTTTCAATTCAATATATCAAAACTCAGAAAGTAACCTAATGAGATTATATTGGGATTGCATTGACTATATATATCACATTGGGAGGAACTGACACTGTAACAATACTGAGCCTTCTATTCATGTATTTGGATGGTCTCTCCACTTACTTAGTTCTTTGATTTCTTCCATCAGAGTTTTGTAGTTTTCTTCCTATGGATCTCATATGTATGTTATTAGATTTATGACAAAATATTTTATTTTGGGGGTGTTAATGTAAAGAGCTTTGTGTTTTGAATTTTAAATTCCTGTTGGTCAGTGTTGCTAAATGGGAAAACAATGAACTTTTGTATATTAACTTTCTATCCTGCTACCTTGCTATACTCACTTGTTAGTTCCAGGACGCAATTTTTTTTTTGTTGTTGTTGATTTTTATTTTCTGTGTAGATGACTGTGTCATCTGCAAAGACAGTTTTATTTATTCCTTTTCAATATGTATGTAGCATTTGTTCCCTTTTTCTGTTGCATAGCATTAGCCAGTAGTTCCAGTACAATGTTGACTAGGCGTGGTGGGAGGAGACATCCATGCCTGGTTCTTGATCTTGGTGAGAACACTTCAAGTTTCTTGGCACTAAGTCTGATGTTAGCCACTGAGCTAAACTGAGGAATTTCCCTCCAGCATATGGGCATCTTTTTGTGCCAGATGGCAAGGATGTCTTCAAAAAGTAATGAGGACGTGTCAAAAGGACATAGGCCAAATCTGGGGCAATTTGAACATCAAAATAAATAATGATAGAAATGAGATATTTAGAGAATAAAATAATAATCTATGAATACAACACTTTAAATAAATAAACAACCTACAAATAAATAAATAAAGAAGAAAAGAAAACTTTTCCTTATGGTTAGAATACCAGCTAATAAATATCAAAGGAATTAAAAAATGTTCGCTTTGTGTTCATCATAGGATCATTGCTAATCTGGCAAAATCATCAGTGCACACTGAAGCTAGTGGGGAAAGGTGTGATGAAGAGGCTAGTTACACAGTCTCAAATACCCCCTCACAAATCATTTCTTGATCATCAAGTAAAAAGTAGTAAGAGAATGTTCTGTAATTTTCCTCCTTGTTAGAAGACAATTCCCAATTCATATTCCCCTCTTGCCTATAGTTAATTCCTGGTAATGTTTTCTTTAAATCTAGATCAAACTATATATCTCTGTAGAGACGTCTCTTACATTGTATGCAATGATGAGAGGCTCTTTTCTAGTCTAAGTGTCTACCTTCCCCAATGGTGTATGAATCTTCAAGGATTGGGAACATGTCTTTGTATCTTTGCATCTTCCCTTCTTTTCTTTCAGCTATAACCATCATGCTGTCTAACACACAGAAGTAATCCATTTCATATTTTCTGAATAAATAAATGAACCAAATATTCCTGCATAATATAGAAGAAATGAAATATATAGATTTTCTTAAAGTGAATTTGAATCCAGATCTCTAGGATCCCCAAAATGGTGAAGAAATGAGTTTTCACATTTATACGTGAGGGCATGCCATCCCCTTTCTGACAAGATTAGACCCTTTAGAATGATACTAAATGTTATACTAACATTAAATGTTATTTAATGTTATTTTAATATAATCTTTATTTACCACCAGGAATTTTCCTTTTACCAAAGTAATGCCCTTTTCTATTCCTAAATGTATATCTAAGGTAAGAGAATCATCTAAGCCCTTCAGAAGACCTGCTCACTAAGAGATGTTGCTGCATGTTCACTTCAAAAAGAAATAGTGGCTCTTTAAAATGTTCCAGTTCTGAACCTCTGCCCAGTTCTTAAAAGGCAGGGAAAATCTCCCTTAACTTTAGATTTCAGTGCTAATTTTTGAGCTTTAAATTCCCATGTAATCTCTCGTCTGGAGTGCTAATCTTTACCACTTGATGCTTAGCATTACTATTATTTGACTGTAGAGGTTAATCCTAAACTGTAGATTAGTGGTTGGGGCCTTCTTAGAAAAGCTGCATTTTGGCAGGAACTTCACCCACACATATTTAGGGTTTTTCTTTTTATATCAAGGACCACATAAGACCCAAACAAAGTAGATGCTATCAAGTACTAGTGTTATTCTTTAGAAAACAAACTCTTAGAGGACAGACCCCTGGATTTTTTCAAAGGAGTCTAAAATATATAATGATTATGAATGCAATGTTATGAAAAATTTTAAATGTTATGCTTTGAAAAAAATTATGTTATGAAAAAATGGTAACATCTGAAATGCCTTTATTTTATTTTTGAGCCAATGAGTAAAAAAAAAAAACCAAAAAACAAAGCCACAACTGGCCAATGATAAACACTCCACTTAATCTATAAGCATCATATACAACTATGCACTATAGGGGCTTAATCAATATTTGATGACTGAGTAGCTGCTCTAATGGTATCAACAATTGTTGCTGCTTGTCTGGCCTATATATAAATACCCTAATTTTCCTTTTCTTCTTATGTTGTTCTTAATTTTATATGTCATAGAAAATCAGAATGACAGGAAAGAAAGATTATAGGAATAAATCACGAATCGCAGTTCTGCGGGGGAGTCCATAGAACAGTGGGTGACGTACAGGAGGCCACAGGAGCAGAAGAGCATGTGGTTGTGGTGTGAGACCATCGGCTCGTTTCCCACTAACAGGTTTCTCTCTTTCTCAGGGCGAAGTGGCCAAGCTGCAGCTACTGCTTGAAAATGTGATCCGGTTCATCAGTCGGAAGTTGGGGAGATCTGGGTTCTGGTGATGACTTGACTTTAGTTTCTTGCTTTCAGTGCTGTTCTGAATTTTTTTTTCTGTTTCTTCAGTATTTTATTAAGAAGTAGGAATGGCTATCTCACCAGTTCTATCCCAGTGCTATTTTATTATTTCTGGTTTTATAATTAGAAAACTCTATTGATATTACTTTTTATTTAATATTATATTTATGTCAAGTATAATTGATAAGCATTGTCTATGAAGCATGGACATAAAAAGTGTGTGTGAACAGAAATATCCCATAAAATAATACATCTATCTACCTATCATCTATCTATCTATCTGCCCATTTTTCTATCACCTCCTCTGAGGAATAAGTCTTTGGTTACTAATTTTTAAAAAAGTAATAATGGGAGTGATTTGCCTTCAAATAGTCATATACTTCCTAATAATGGCAATTCAATAGGAAGCAAATATTGTAAACAATGTCACTGTTTCAAAAGAGGAGAAGAATATAAATTCTATATCATGCTTCTTTACTAATAGAAGAGTAATAGAGAATTATTTTTGCTACACCTTTTCCATCTTTATAACTTTTCTCTGTAACTGGAATTTGAATTATCATATTAAACTTAGTTTTGATTTTTGAAAAACAAACTTTGAAAGTAGCCACTTAAAGCTATATAGTTTGACTGCTGTTAATTTACACACCCTGGGTGGCTAAAGATTTGAACACCTCAGGTGTCCTGAGGAACTATCAATGGACCATTAAACAGCCATATCATGCCATGAAGCCATATTCCTGGCAGCAGATGACCCATGTCATCATGTTCTTCCTTGCACATCTTTTAAAATAACAGTTCGACAGCTTTATGTACCCATGTATAGCCTAGTAATATGATCTCAGGCAGGGTGTAGGGATCATGTTCAGCTCAGATATGTTGACCTGTGGTCAAACAATGGACAATATGTCAGTCACAGGACTCATTTCCAATATGAGGACTTTGTTCTAAAATATGACACACTCTGGTACATGTCACTTTGGTGTAAATCTTCGGCTGAAATCATAATTTTGAGGGAAAGATATGAGTAAATGTATTTTAGAGCCCTTTCTGTTTTTCTTCTCTTAATGGGTGCACTCCAATCAACTGCCAGTCAAGTTCATGGAAGTCACCTCATGCATGTCTTTGGGAATGCCTCATGGTCATTAGAGTCAAATGAAAAAGATGGCAAACAAAGCAAATGATAATGACAACTAAGGACAGCATGGTAGGTGTCACTTTGAAAAAGATAGGTAAGATACAGATAGGTCAAATAGATAGGTTAGACTATGGTGGACAAAAGACTTTAGGTTTCATGTGGGAGACAAGATTCTTGAGAAGAGTAGAAACTAGACAAAAAGCAGCACCGTAAGAAGATTAATAAAGCAGCGGTCACAGGAGAGCCTGGAGTAGGGATGATTAGAGTTGAGAGACGATGACTATATTTATCTACAACTCATGACATGAGAACCAAGGAGTGCAGAGAGAAGTTGGTGCCCAAAAAGAAAGAGGCAAATACAAGAGAAGTTATGAGAAGACTCAGTAGAATTTACTCATTTAGTAATTGCTAAATGAATGGATAGTAGGAGAAACCCACAAATTAAATGCACTAGAGTGTATACACCTGAATCTTTCTCCTTAAATTATAGTTTGATAAAATAGTAAATAATCTCAACTCATATGTTTCCAAATACAGGACACTAACATCTAGAAAGTTACAGCAAATATGCTACTAATTGAGGAAAAAAGGCATAGTTAAGATTAGAAATGGTGAAAAGAGATAATCACTGGAGAGCAAGAATAGATATCTGACACCCCCTCTGCCCCATCCCCACCCAAAAGAAAACAGCCCTGAAGATATATACAGAAAGTGCCAAGTAGCGCCAAATACACCGAGGCTGGATGTTGTATCCCTAAGCCTATATGTGTGAGTGACCAGGCTGGAGCCAGGTCAGAAGTTTCTGGGGAGTACTTACCTGGCCTAGAGGTAGGTCACAGCAGACCAGCGCTCTTTAACCCCAAGTTGCTACAGAGGTGACTGGAGAAATACCAAGGCAAGATCTGACTATCACAGCACACACTTACTGTTTCCTCCATGCCAGGTCCTCTCCTCAGACCTTTATGTACTTCCACTCAGTCATCACCATCTTTCTATCAGGTAAATATTCTTATCATCCCCCATTTGGTAGGAGGGGAATCTGAGACCCAGTGAAGTTAGGGAACTTGATTTGTATTACTCAGCTGATGAATGCCGGCCAGAATTAAAACTCCAGCAATATGACTTCCAGATCACTAGACTCTTATAAACTTTGTTAAACTGTACATATAATGCTCCATATGTGGAGATATCCTTAATTATCCTGAGTTAAGTAAATCCATGAATGTTCCCAAAGATTTTTCTATAATACGTATTAAAGGTATACTGAATTGTTGAGGTCCCATTAAAATCAGAATGTAGACGTTAACAAAATACATTGTTGGATTTCTCACTTGGATGATATGGTCATATACCCTCACTCTACCCCTACAGTCTGTTATACTTACTTCACCCCTCTCACCTACTTCCATTTACGGGCCTCGGACTCTGCACCCTCTGGGATTTATTGCTGTGTTGGTAGGAAACTGCTATAGCAAACGTCAAGGCTGAGGTGTAAGGCCCCAGTAATCTAATGAGACTGGTACCCTTGCTTTGCAACTGTTAGACAGCCTTCCTAATTCTCTGATGCCCCTGTTTCTGGGAAGACTAAATTTCTGGTATACAAAGTGTGGCATATGGACTATTGACACTGACACTACCTATGGACTTGTTAGATGCAGAATTTCAGGACTTGTTAGATGCAGAATCCCACGTCAGGACTATTGAAATAGATTTTTATAATCTTACAGTTTCAATAAAATTCCAAGGGCATATGTGTGCACATTCAAGTTTGAGAAACACTGATATAAATAGTTTCACCTCTCATTGCTGACATCTGAGTGGTACTTAATTTCAAACATAATTTCTGATCTATTGTAGAAACTCTGCTTCTGTTACCTGGGATCTCTTCCTTTATAGATACCTACCTATATTCTTAAATACATCCCTTCTAAATACTTCTAAAGTCTGTATACTTTTCAATTCTTTCAGTCTTAGTTTCTTACTCTGTCTCTTACAGAACAAGAGTAATCTCTTGAGGATATATGTAATCCCCCTTACATATATCCTTACAAAACTAAAAAAAGGATAATAATTATACTACCTAATTATCTCTTTATCAAAAATATAGTAAAATGAAGATATGTCACCCAAGGAGTAGTTAAACCTCTGCAGAAATTCATGTTAATTACTCAGACCTAATATTTCAGTTGTTCTTAATTATGGTGATTCAGCAAAACAGCGTGCCTCTCCCCACCATTCTTACCAAATCTGCATTATGTGGCATTATATATGAAAAGGAACTTGACAGTGGTTCTTATTTTCTCATTATGTTAAGTAATAAGACAAATAATCATTCATCACTGTTCAGTGGGTAATGATTAATGAATATCTTCAGTTGCCCGTCTCAGAAGCGTACAGGTCAGTCGGCTGCTTTCCCTTGTTGTTGCTTCTAAGTTTCCTATGGTGTGTGGGATATTTATGTAATTTAGGTGTTAGTCATCCACGGGGATTTCCTGTGTAATAACTTTAACAAGTATAATTTCAAAGAAGAGCGTAGAGGTGTGTTTATAGACATCCACCCACACACCTCTGCCTGCAGAGTGTGCATTGCAAGTGCTACCATGAGCCCTCTTTGAAGATCCAGCATCAGGTCGAGTATAATAAAAGACAACTTTTTTTTCTTGGTAAAGTTACAAAATGTTTTACCTGCTAAGTTTAGAAAACTGAGCAAGGCTAAATACAGAGAAAAATAAAAATGTACAGTAATTTTGAAATTATGAATTTAACTACAAGAAACACATGCTCATTTTTCTAGGTGATTAAATTCAAAGTTTTTTTTTTTTTTTTTTTTTTAATGACGCTCTAAGATTCTCACACTGTCTCATCAGAGAGTGAGCAAAGAGCTCTGGTACCTATAATTCATGATGTCATTGTGGTTATCTTCACCACCTCTAATGACTGATTATGTGGCAATCCACACTGAATTCTGCAAACTGGCTGGCTATGAGGTGTAGAGACATAGTTTGGGTGAGCTGTGTGAATTTGCCATGGGGGAAAAGTGAATTTGCACCTTTCTTAGGGACAACAGGAGAGCTGGAATAATTTAAAACACACAGTTGAAGAGGTTTCATGCTTAACAATCTCAGAATATAAAAGTAGTCAGGAGAAAGGGTGATCCTTCACATCAAATACTTTTTAAATCTCATAAAAATAGGAGCACACCTAGAAAGTGCTGTCGGGGTGTTTCCTGGGTGCTGATGCGCTTCCAGCAACCAGCGCTGATTCCTACTTTCCTTGGCTCAATCCCTTTCTCTCCTGGTACAGATGGTGCTTGATGTACGCTCTGAGGCTTTATTCACACAATTGTTTTATTTTCATACACCATCCTGTCTAAATTCAACCCTTTTTTGTCTACTGCAGGTATATTAATTGTATGGTCTACGGTGGTCCAAACCACTCAAGGATAAACCACTCAGTTTACTTGAAGGATGAGGTGCAAGAGGGCAAATTCAATAGCTCTAACACATTTTCCAATCTCATTTTGCGTCCCTCCTGCTGAGATCCCATTGGCCAAAGCAAGTCATATGCCTGAGGCCTAAGTGAAAGATGAATTCTTTTGCTGCAAAGCAAGTCTCACAGTGGAGGGAAGAAGAGATTAACTTCAAGGATCCTAATCCAAAGGCATTCTTGCTATTGCTGACTTTCCAACCTTGATAGATTCTTGAAAAGGCAGAGAGGGATTTGAAACATTACGCTACTGCCAGTTTTACCCCGCTTCCTTGAGTGAAGTCACAGCTCTGCTTTTGTCTGGACCTTGCTGTCTGAAGTGATCTGGACAATGCCTTCTTTCCTTGTTTGCACTGGATTTCTGAAGTCTTGAAGTTTTTTGGTTGCAAGTGATCAAAATTAATCAAACTAGCAACAACAACAACAACACAAAGAGATTTATTAGCAAATGGACTGTATTAATTTGCTAGGGCTGCCATTAGAAAGTAGCACAAACTGGGTGGCTTAAACAACATAAATTTATGGCCTCACAGTTCTGGAGTCTAGAAGTCCAAAGTCAAGATGTTGGCAGCGTTGGTTCCTTCCAAGGGCTGTGAAGAAGAAACGGTTCTAATTCTTTCTCCTTGTCTTATAAATGGTCATCTTCAGGTTCACGCACCAAGCATGTCTATTTCCAAATTTCCCCTTATTATAAGAACATTAGTCATGTTGGATTAGGGCCCACCCTAATGACCTTGACTATCTCTGTGAAGATCCCATCTGCAAATAAGGTTGGATTCTGAGATACCGAGTCAGGACTGTAACATGAATGTGGGGGTGGGGCAGGGCAAGTAGACAAAACACAGTTCAACCTATAACAATGACCATAGGTTGATTTGCACAGGACAGCCCCAGTTTACACTTGTTTCCCTGAAGTATTGTTAATAGTATCCCCTTTCAATAATGTCAATAATGTATGTTGAGAAATTATAAGATCCCTTCAATTAGGGTAACACAGGGATACCTAATTGAATGTCAAGTCCTCAGGGAGAGATTTTGAGCAGAATCTGGAGATAATGTGGTAATGGAGCCTTTACTCTCTCTTCTATAGTCATGCTACTTATTCATGTAAAATTGTTTTTATTCACTAGACTGTACATTTTCATAAGAATTGGTGATTTTTTCCCACATGCTTAGAGGGCACTTCATATTTTTCAGAGTTTAGAAGCAATAGGTTCTCAGATTTTTAAAAAGTATATGAAATATGTACATATTGTACATTATAAATATTAATATATGACATTATATGCATATTAATACATATAATAACATATATTATACAACATGGGGCAAAAGTAGGCTTACAGTTGTGTAACACTGTCTATTCTTGTATTATTTTTATTAATTATTGTTTAATTTTCCATATGAACAACAGTAAACTTACTTTTGTCCCACCCTGCTCATACATTAATATATTATATACAAATATGCATGTGCATGCTTACATATGTACATACATACATACATATATCTATAAGTTTATATAGTAGTTTCCTTTCAGGAGTTACTCTTTTGTGTCTATCCTTCCCATAACATTTCTCTAAGCAGTACAGAAGTGAAATTCGTAAGCACTTTTATAGTCTTTTATAGATGATGAGAACATAATGTATCAATGCTCTTTACATGGTGGAAGCAGAGAACACAAATGCTTTCTGTTTTAACCAAATGCTCTTAGTTATACAGATTTCTGTGCACAGCTAAGTCAGCTCTTTGAGCAAACCAAGATCCTCTTAGTCCTTACCATGTCCAAAGGAATTATGGGAGTTTCAACAAACAAAGAAATAAAAAGAAGATAAGGGGATTTTGGTTAATTTCAAAAACAAATGGAGAAGAGATAAGAGCCTGCCTTTTAGGAGAGATAACCTGCTCCATCAGGTGGGGGAACTGACCGAACAATGAAAGAGAGGAGGACGAGATGTGTGGTTTTTTGTGCAGAGGAAGTGCCTCCTTGAAAACAAGTGCCCAAGATCTGAAAATAGAGATAATTTCAGGAAGGAGAGGGCCAGAGGCTCTTTTCTGGCATCTGCTTTTAAAGGCCAGAAATAATTTAGTTTGTATTTGCAGGTGAGGGATGCAACTGGAGGATGGAGAAGATTCCTGACTCCTATTTTAGTGCACATTATTATTTCAGAGCTCAAGATGAGCAACTAATTATTGCTAGAAAATAAAGATATTTCAACATAATTACTCCTTTCCCATCACATAAGTTAGTAAGTACTCTTTAAAAGGTAGGATGTATATTTGAGTGTGATTTTAAAATATCATGTTAAATGCAATGGTAATGATGAACACTAAAACAAAAATACTGCTATAAAAGAATTCTCCGAGTCTGGACTGGACCCCATTCTTCCTTTTCCCCACCCAAGCCTACTGACATCTCTTTAGCTATGAAATGTATACACAGACATACAGATACTTCCCACATCTATCTGTTGAACACTGACCCTCGTTTGGAGTCACGCACTTTTATTTCCAACTTTCTGTGGGATGGTGTGCATATATTAGTCAGACTTCAGATGCAGTATCTCTAAAATACTATAATCATCACCCTTCTCCACAAATCAATTTCCTTTTAGCAGTCCCAAATTCCCTCTCTTACTACTGTTCTCTTGCATCTCAGCATCATCCTTCTTCACCACTTATCTTTTAATCATCCCAACCACAGTAGCTGATTAAATCTTTTCCTTTGTTTTCCTTTGTGACACTGTTCAAGATCATATCTCCCTTGTCACTCACATACTTCCACCTTTGTTCACAGTCAGTCACTGCCCACCTGCATCAGGCGACGACCTTCTACCTCAGGTCCCTGCCTACAGACATTTTCCTGTTTCATTCTATTCCGGGTCATGTCAATCTTTTATAAATCTATTAAAAATCTTTTAAAATGTAAATCTTTAAAACAATTAACAATTTTGATGTTTCCTCTGTTCAAACAGCTTGAATGTGTCTGTACTAACAGAATGCAGTTGAAGTTCTTAAGCCAATAACCAGAAATTTCTGTGATTGCATAACAGAGTGCAGTCAAGAGGGGGCCCCCAAAAAGGGATTTGGAATTGGGCCCAGAACTCAGGGTGTCCAGGAAATATTAGAAAGACATATAAGATGTCCTCACCCCTTCCCCCTCAGGTGTGAGTTGGGGGAAGGGACAAATGGAGCAGGGCCATTGAGAGCTGTTTTGCATAGCAATGTAGAAGAAAAGTCAACTAGGACAAGGTGACCCAGAAGAGGGACGGGAACTGGGAAGGAGTTTTGTTTAAATTACTTAGAAACCACCAAACTGTCTGGTTTTGGTTAGGTAGTCATAATTTCTGCTTTGGCTTCTGCACACCCAGCTTCCGATAAGGACACCTCAAGGCTAGAGTTATTTTTGCATCAGCTTCTGTACCTCCTGCTTTTGCCACATAGGATAGGGCGTCCAGAAAGCAATAAAAGCCCTGCTCAGCCAAGGTTCGGGGCCCAGAATTTGGAGACTGCCTTCTCTGGGTCCTCACTTGTAATAAAGCCTCACTCCGTTACCCCGAATTGCGCCAGAGTCATTATTTTCCTAATTATTTTCTGTAACAGCAACAGCTTTGCAGCTAACCTCTGGCATGGTCATTTGACATATCTATAACCTTTAACTGGTTGCATAGATATGTTGAATAGCTGTGGGCATGCTTTGAGCCAGGGAAAAGGGAGTGACTTCCACTCAAGATGGAACTGGAAGGCAACTCCCCCTGTTTGCAGCGCCTGGGTGAGAGCTTGGAGATGGTTGGCTCCATGCCATGGGGCCACACCTGCCCAGACTCACAATGTCAGCCTGTAAAGCTGGAAGGATACGGGAGTGCTGGCAATTGTAGCCGATTGTAGGAGGGGTTGGAAATGTGGCTGCAGGGGAAGATTGGCTCAGGGATTTAAACCCAGGTGTGGCAGCCACTGGGGAGAGAGCCACAAGCTTCTGGCAGAGCGGAGACCCTCTCGCAGCCATGTGAAGGAGAAATCCACTCGGTTTCACCAGAGCCAGGACCCTCGCAGCCCTGTGAGGGAGAATCACCTTGTGGCTTTAGCAGAGAATCACCACACCCCCTCCCCACAACTTAGGTGAAGGGGTAGCCACGTGGCTTGGGCAGAGTGGAGACCCTCTCTCAGCTTTGAGGGAGAGCGATGAGGTTTTGTCAGAGTGGAGACCCCTTCCCTGCAACTTTGGTAGAAGAGGATCATGTGGCTTTGGGGTGCTCCCTTTGGCTATGTGGCTTGGGAAGCAAGAGAGATTTGGTCTGGAAGAAGGGGGAAAGGACTCTTGCCAGTAGGCCATGAGAAGGTGCCACATGGCTTTGGATTAATCAGAGATCCTGCCTGCACGGCGACACAGCTGACGGTGGTTTGCTTCTTTTCCTGAGTTACGGTACCCTGAATTAGGGCAGAGGGAGAAGGAAAAACTGTGGGCATCTGTGGGTATCCTAAAGGACTTTGAGATTTTAATGAAGATGTTAGGTCGCTACTTTAAGTCTGTATAGCATTAAATAAACATTTCCTTTCCTTTTCACAAATCTCTGGCATCTTTCTATAAGGCAGTGGACATAACGAACCTTGGCCCCTGTAGCCTCTGTGTCCTGTAACAATTGTAGTTTCCTCTCTTTATTCCATTCTTATAACTAATACTTTTTAATAAAAAGTACCACTTACTAATAATCTTTCCTTCAGCCCTCCTTAAAAATGATGTATTTAATACCTTTTATTTTTTAAAACATCTTAATAAAATAAGATTGTCTAGAAATAGTTTATATTTCTAAATTTTAAAATAATACATATCTTTTAGAGGTTAAATTTCAATACTATTTTCAACTTATCAAATGTTGTGGAAATTTACGTTACAGATTAACTTGGGTAAAGAGTATACACAGGCCACTGGCTCACCATTCTGCTATTATTTTAAGTAGGACTGAGGTATTGTTCTTCGTTGCCTGGTCAAATACTGACCTTCAAAATGACTCAGGCCGCACCTGAGAATGTTATCATCTTAAGTCCCTCTCTAATGATTCTTTTTTTAAATTATTTTTTTAAGATTTTATTTATTTATCTTTAGAGGGGAAGGGAAGGAGAGAGGGAGAGAAATATCAATGTATGGTTGCTTCTCGTGTGTCCCCTGCTGGGAACTGTCCTGCAACCCAGGCATGTGCCCTGATGGGGAATTGAACCGTGATCTTTTGGTTCGCAGGCCCATGCTCAATCCACTGAGCTACACCAGCCAGGGCCAGCCCCTCTCTAATGATTCTTATTTAAAAGAAAGCCTTTTTGGAATAGATGTGTCTTGAGCCACATCTGTGTCAGAGTCCTCATTTATAAAACCATTCACTGCTTTCCACAATTTGTACAATTTTTATCTCTTCTATTGTTGCCCGTGTGATCTCTGATCTAGGAAAGTCTCACTGTTCCCATGTGCACGTCGAAGGTGAGGAATTTAGGCCTTGCTAAGGTTGATGGACATGAAAATAAAAGACACAAGTCCAATATGAAAATTATTTTCTAACAAAAAAATTGATAAAATGTAATCATTTTTACAGATTGACTCTGGGGAATTAAATTTCAGGTTGCTAATGAAAACTGTAGTACCACTGACTTGACTTAGGCAGAAAGATGATGACTTCGGATTCAAACCTATTAAGTTGAAATGTGTGATAAGAGAATACCTGAGTGAAAAGAGAGAATTTGGTTTTAAGTGAGTGGTGAGGACTATAACTATCAATTAAGGGTCATAAGATTAGAGGCAGTAATTGAAACTGTGAGAGTAGATACTCTCATCAAAGGAGAAACATGGAAGCTAAGGAGGACAGAGGGCTGAGAGCTAGGTAGAAAAATCCCTTGCTCCTAAATCTAGATCCAGCAGCTACTCACACATATTTACTTTTTATAACTTCATTTCCATCTCATTGCTCTCTTGACTACCTGTCTTACTCTACTTTTTTACAGACTGACTATGCTAAACTCTCAAGTTAGGATAGTCATGGTCCTTGTTCTGATTTCCAGAGTTTTGTATTCCTTGATTTCCATTGGTTTTCTGGTTTCTGACTATACCATTGACTTGATTCTTTGCGTTTCATATTACTTCCTTGATTTTAGTTTCTCATCTGCTATTCTTGGATGATGTGAAAAATGGGTTAATAAGGCTGGAGGCATTTACAGCCTACATTTGGTACACTTAACAACAAAGATCTAACTTCTAATTTTTCGAATTTATCACTTTTTACATTATCTCAAATTATTTAAAATGCAGTGTTAGATAAAAAGAAACACCCTTAAATGAAGTCTTTTAATTATTTACACATTTGGTTGTTTAAACCATAAAATACTGAGAAGTGTTAGGACATAGAGTATAATTAATGCATGCTTAAGTCAGTGCACAGAAAACAAAACCCTTGGAATCTGATAACCAAATTATGTCTCTACAAGTATCTGTATTATTTTCTTCTTTACATTAAGAAACTTTTCTTTTAATAAGAAATATCCTCATTTTAAATACTACACCTACTTTCTTGCAAAATCTGTTTTTAAACAACTTTAGAAAAGTGTAATTGATGTATAAAAGCACACATATTTAAAGTGCATAATGCAACATATTTTGATATGAAAACACCCAAGTAATTCTCACTCACATTCAAGCTGGTGAACTTAGCCATCACTGCCCAAAGTTTCCTCGAGCCCCTTGGTAATCCTCCCCTCTCACCTTCTTTGTTCTCGTCCATTCCCTCACTGTCTTCCGGACAACCCTGGTCATTATACATTAGTTTTCCTTTCCTAGGATTTTATATACATGGAAGCAAACAACAGCTAGTCTTTTTTATAAGATTTATTTCTTTTACTCTGCTTCATTACTTTGAGAGACATCCATACTGAAGTATGTAACAACAGTTCATTCTTTTTTATGGCTAAGTAGTATTCCATTGTACGGACATACCATAGTTTGTTTATCCATTTATCTGTTGAAGGACATTTTGATCATTTTTAGTTTTGGCTACTGCAAATAGAACTTCATGAACATCTGTATACAAGTTTTTGCATGAAACATAATTTTTTATCTCTCTTTGGTAAATATCTAGGAATGGAATGACTAGATCATATAGGAGATATAGTTTTACAGAAATTTCCGACAGTTTGCCAAATGGTCAGCCATTTCAGTTCTTACCAGCAGTGTATTAGAAGTCTTTTATTTGCTTTGATTTTGATCTCCTATTAAAGCCATAACCAGTTCTAGGACCTTTTAGCCTAGCAAACCTTGGAACCACTTTGTGACATTCAGTCAGGTTTGTTGAAGTAACTGTTGCTCATTTTCTCAAGTTTCTGTATTTTGGAAACCCTGAAAAACTTATACAAAATTAGAATTTAATTACAGGAAGTAAAGTAAGCATTTAGAAGAGTTTAAGGAATCTTTATTTAAGGACAGACCAGGTAAGTACTCATCAATACCTGGTGAACAGAAAAGACGTTGAGTGACCGGGTTTGGTACACCCATTTCATCAGGTGCTGCTGGCAAGTCAAGAGCAAGTGCTGTTTGGGGGACCAGGATTGGAGTCTTCCTATTCATTTACATTCTGTGTCATTTGATCTAAATTTACCAGGTTTTGTTTGGTCAGATAATGCTAATTAGGACTGTCTACTGCCAAAGGACTCTTCTCTCCTCTGCTTCAGATGTTGTAAAATTGTCCCAGCTTAAAAACACCATTTTTCTCTAGTTCAGCCATGAGATCCATCAGTCCCACAGGCTTTGTGATAACCTCAAATATATTTGGGAGACTGTATTTATGATTCTGAATTAGATAAGATTAGATTAGAATTGGATCTACAGAGAACATATCCAACATTCTTAGCAGCAGGATCAGCATTTTGCTTAACCAAGCACAGAAACCCATTCACATTTGATGACCACCACCTCAGAATGTAAACAATTTGGTTTTTCCTTCTTTCTTCCTCTCCCATTCCTAGATTTGTACTAAGTCAGTGATTGCATTAATTCCATCGCAAACCTATATCAATACTATTTTACTAAGGATTTTTAGATATTTCTTAATTTTTTTATTCCTTAATAGTCAGGGTTTAGTCAGGAAGTTAGTTCTTCCTAGGGAAAACAATGTCTCCAGCACCTTGGATGTGAGGGCATTAAAGTGATTGACATGTTAAAAAAGATTGTTTGTTCTAGAAGAATTAACGAAGTGTGAGTCACTCAGTAGACACAGCTCTTTTTTAAGAAGAGAAGTTTTCTTATTTCCACCTTTGTAGTTTCTCTCAAAGTATAAACATATCTAGGTCAAAGAGTGTAGAGCTGTGGGAATATGAAGACTTGGCATTTATTAAATCAAAGATTAAAATGGTCTCAGTTTGATTTTTTGCTTTGATATCATAGCAGTACGGATGAAAAGGGGCCACATACTAAACCTGACACGCTCAGGGGAGATCTGCATGGTGGCCGTACAAACTCAGTCAGTGCCTGAACGTAACCACGTAGGATAGTCTGAACATAAAAATTCCTAACTAAAAGCAAGTCAAGGCAGTGGTCATGCCCTAGGCTTGTAGCTTCCTTGACAAAGATCAATCTTTACTGTAAGCCTATTGTCTTTTTGAATCTAAGATTACAGGCCCTAGGAATGGCAGAGTAATCCCATTTTCCAAACCCCTCTGCACCAAGGCGCTAGCGTAGGGAACCCCTCTTTGTTATCTTGTTCCCCAAACACCATCTCTACGTGCCATTAATGTTCATGGGTAACCGCCCTATAACCACAGATGTAAAATAAGTATTTGTCTTTCAGTTTTACTTTTCATCCAATCTCAGAGATTTCCCCACTTTGCTTTTTCTTGCCTCCCTAATCTACTACCAATGAGCTTTCTGTAATCTCTATGTATATTTTAATGTGTAAAATAAGCTGCAAAACTGCCATTCTTGGGAGCATTTTCTCAATCCTTTGAGATTTTGCTTCTTGGCAATCATCAACAGTTTGGCTCAACTTATAAAAGTTCTCTATAGGTTTGGACTTTTCTTATGTCCACAGAAGGAAGCAGCCCTGAGGCCATCTTTAGGGCCCTTAAAGAGTGCTATGGTTCACTTTCCCTTATTCATCGACAACTTTGGAATCTGTATCACAGGCTTTCTTTTGCTTTCAGTCTCTGCCGTCATCCTGCCTGGCTTTGGTGTATGCACAGAGAAAACAGCTAGAGGCATGTCCTCTCAGTCTGGGGCCTTCATCTCAAGTCATACTCTCTTTCTCTCTACCTGAGCCTCCAGCTTCCACGAATATACCAATGACCTTCAGTAGGAAAATAAACAGCTTCACCTACAAGCTCATTTATTCAAATAACCTACTCAGTCACTACAATCAATAACAGCCAGCACGGAAGAGTGAAAACTATCAGGATGATCCAAGGTAATTTATGACCAAATTTCTCCCCCAATTTGGGGTCAAACACCTAAACAGAGACCATAAAAATATATACTATACTGGAAAGAAAAATTGGGTAGAAAAAATCCCAAGCTAACTCTGTTTATCCAGAAATGACTGAATTTAGCCCGAGATGGCTAAGTCTGTTTTTCTACTATGTGGAAAAGTGAGGACTGGAAAGAGAAATTATTAGAGTTAAAACATTTTTTTTTTGTATAAATGAATATGTGACTTTAAAAGGTGAACACAGTATATACCGCAAAAAAAAAAAAAAAAAAAAAAAAAAAGCTGAAGATCGATGTAAAAATACCTTACCTTTAGGAACAGGCTCAGAAGTATAATATTCATTGAATTCAATCGATCCACACCTAGGGGTTGGTTAAAGAAAGACAGTTATTTGGAAGGACATTAAGGGATATCTTTCCTTTGAAAACCTAGGCAGGTGTTAAAAATCCTTAGAGTGCATGAATGGTCCATTAGACCCACGTGGGCAGAAGGGCCTTGTGTCAAATTCTAGAATTCCTCCCATCACAGGTGGAACATGGGTGGCAAGTGACATGAACACAGTGGAGCAGAAAGAAATCCCAGGTACAGGTGGAAGGAAGGAAGGAGGTCAACTTTAGGTTCAGGATTCACGTCCCAGTCCTACCTTCACTAGTAACTTGTAATTGTAAGAGAGCTCTCTGTCTGCCTCCTCCCCTGTAAAACTGAAGGAGTTGATCTGTGATGTTCTTTTGAGTTTAGATGATGAGGAGTGGTAAGTAGGAGGTAATGTGTATGGCAGCAGACATAAAAGCATAAGCTTTACTTTTCAATAAATAAAACTCATGAATAGGATTGCTCTTGTTTTCCATTTTTCCTTTGGGGCTCGAAGGACAAAGACAGAAACAGTCTGACCTCTGGCATGCCTATCTCCTTGCTCTCTGGCCCAATGGACACCTCAAATTTAGAATAATTGGAAAAGCCCCTAAAACTGGAAATAATCCTGATTTATTTTGATGGCCCCTCAGTGTGATTTTTCTGAGGTGAGAAAACAGTTGTAGCATAGTGGTAATTGTTGGTTTTCTAGTGTTAGACACCCTAGAGGAAAGGAGTTGTTTAGCACACAGTGTTCATTACACATGGAATTCTTTCTGTGTTCTTATCTGGATCCTCACTACTCTCTGTACCTTTCTAAATTCCTTGTTTAAGTGAGGTGCTAATAGGCTTAATTGCACATGGGATTGTTTTCTGACAACGTAGATGGCAAACTATATACAGAGTAAACTCAGGAGACTATTGACGATAACAAAGTTCCAAGAAGGAGACCCTTCTTGGTGCTTTGCAGGCCTTGGCTTATGTAAACACACCCACTCATGGGAATCACACCCACAGCAGAGGCCGCAGAGATGGGCTAATACCCTCATAACCAGAGAAGAGGAAAATGAACTCATAGGTGAACAACATCTTGGAAATAAAAGAATGAGAGTAGCCAGGATGATAATGTTATACATAACTTCACTGTACTGTGGTGAGGTCATGTCTGTGAGTATAATTTTTCTACCAATGTGCTTAGATTACCAGTGTATACAGTTTGAAATTCACTGTGCTATTGTTATTTACAAAATCACTTGTTATTGCGATATATTATAAAAAAGACAGAGCAAATCTGTGCCCAATGTTGCAAGTAAATCTAGTCTCTAAGGATACTGAATATACTCTTTCTTCTTTTCCCTTCACTGCCTCCCCCTGCACCCCACTCCACCCGCTGCCAGGTTAGGCCATGGTAAGTATTTATAAGCAAATGCCACTGCTTTAAAATTCTGCAAATAACTGAGATTAAATCTGGAATATTTGAAAGGTCAATAGATATAAATAGTTCAAAAAAGATAAATCCTTGCTTGAAATACAGGATATGGGTGCTATTTTCTTCTGAGAATTCCTAACAGTTTGAAATCAAGTGGAAATAAGAAAACCCACAAGCTTTTGGCCAAAGTCAAAGGGTGAGGATCTCCAACTCCGTTCTGTTTGTTAAGAAACAGGGCATTGGTTGTCTTCATACATGCTGTCTATCATATTCCGACCTCTCAGCCCCTCCCCCAGGCAGAGCTCCCCTCTGCTCACTTACGTGGGATTTGCTCCTCAGGATCAGGTTAGGGGGAATCTTCCCTTTGGAATTCTTGTTTGATTGTTAGAAGCTCTTTCCTTGAATGGCGTGACCTATCCTGGCAGAGGCTGAGTATTCGGGTTGCTCTTATTTACCTGTGATCCCGAGAGACTCTCATTTGCTCGTCACACTGATTCACAGTAAACATATAATAGGAAGTGGTGTCCATTTCCCACCAGTGGCTGATTATTTGCTCAGAAAAACTGTCTGAAATTATGAGGCTTTTCTTGGTGTGTCCTTGTTGAATTCACCTTTTCCTGAGGTTGAAGGTGAGATGAAATGCCTTGTCTTACTGTTAGTTAGTTTGTGGTTCTGGTTCCTACGTGCTGGTGTCAATAAAAAGGGAAACAGGCCTTTTCCATCTGTCACTGGAATGGAGAGAGGTGACAAAAGTGGCAGCAATTTTAGGGCGTATAACTGCCCACCCACCCCAAATGCAAAAATTTCCCTTTGCAATTTCAATGTAGGGAAGGTTAGACAGCTTTTATAGGCTCGCCAATATTACAGTGGCCCACATTTTTGCTAGCTGTTGCTGCAGCAACCAGCAGTGTGCAGCTTAGCCGGAGGGCACCTGGCTTCAGCGGCATTGCTAATCTGCTTTCTGCTCACACTGGTTCCCCATTCCACCCCTTCAAATTTTAACCAATGGGGATGGGAGCCAGGTGATAAATACTCTTCTCGTTCCTGTCTCTGGGCAGATAATTTGAGGCACATTGCACCCAGTTGCTCAGAGAGTTCCCAGTTATAGTTGCCAGGTAAAAGACAAGATTCCATGTAAAGGTGAATGTCAGATAAACAACCAGTATCTTTTTTAAAGCAAAAGTATATCCCAAATATTGCATAAAACAGACTTCTACTAAAAAAGTATGCATTGTTTATCTGACATCCAGTTTCTCCTGAGTGCTGGGTATTTTTCTTCGCTAAATCTGGCAACGCTATTCCCTGTGGAACTAAGACCTCGTTGTCATGGCAGTACTCGCAGCAACGCCTCACCCTTGAACTGGATTTACTTCTTTCTGGATGATTCTTTCTGATCCCCACACTCCAGTTCCCTGGCCCTCCAACCCCACAGAAACCACCCCATGCAAACTCTCTTCTCAGGTTCTTCTTGCGGGGTGGGGGTGGTGAGTCAAGCTAAAATATAAGGTTAAATATGAAGCATCGTAGATTATAGCCCACAGGGTTATAATTACAATTGTATAGATGATAGCCCATTGGATATAATTCAGATTATAACTACTTGGTATTTTGTGAGTAATCCTCAGGTCATTTGTAGTTTTTGTTTTTTGAAATCTTGATCAGATTGATTAGAATTGCTGATACTCTGTGGGAGTCCAAGCTGCTCCTTTTACCCCCATATATATATCTATACTTTCCAAAATGCTTACTTGTATCCTTATAGCTGACACAGTAGGCAGTGAGACAGCCAGGAGCAGAGTAGGAACAATAAGCCAGGCACGAGAAAGGTTACCAGGGTGGAAAGCCCATGCCCATGTACCTAGCGACAGACAATTGTTAGGTGGGCCTCCCCGCAGGGTGATTTTTCCTCCTCTAGCACAGGGCTGGACATGGGGTTTACACTCCCTGACCTTTTGTATCACTAGTCCTGTGGTTCAGACCTTCCCTAATTTACACATTTAGGTCTCAGTTGGGTTTCAGCTCCAGTACCAGAAAAGCAGCCAGGCCAGGTGGTGATGTCATGGCTGACATCAGCTTCAATGACTAATGATCCCTTGTCCTGAAGCTGACCAATCAGAGAAGACCATGACTCTGAGGAGCCACATCTGGAACACTGATGACTGTTCTATTGATATCCTCCCCTGAGACCTCCAAATAAAAGCCCTGAAGACATGGACCCAATATGAGTGGGACGCGTATTCTCTCTCTCTCTCTCTCTCTCTCTCTCTCTCTCTCTCTCTCCCCCTCTCCCCCTCTCCCTCGCACACCCCTTACCTTTTCTACTCTCCTTCCCCCAGGTATGTCTTCTTTTCCTTTCTTTCTCCCAGGCTCTAAGGGCCCTTATTTCGCCTCTGTAATTTGTTTCCTGAGTCCATGAAGCCCAGCTGGTTCCCTTCTTCTATGGCCCACTTCTACTTCTGTGACTTTCTAAATAAACTTTTACTTGTATTTGAGTCTTGGCTGTGAGTTTTTCTTAGCCAAAACTCAAGGACCAAGGTTTAACATCTGGTGCCATTTGCTGTAAACATAGCTATCTCTGTGGTAAACTCAGGAGTCTGTGAATCAGTTCAGTTTATGGGTCATCTCACCGACCTGTGCATGCTAGTTTTTCCTGCCCGTTGATAATCCAGTTGTGTAAATTGGTGATTTCCTCAATCTCCAACCATGAATCAAAAGGTAACCCCAACCAAGAATTAACTGGCTAAACAAATAAACTTAAAGAAAGAATGGATAAAAACAGTAAACTTGATTGTATACACTGCCCAGGGCATATTAGAGCAGAGCAAACCGTTTCAACCTTTTTCTTGATCTTTTGTCATCTACTAAAGGACTTTTCCTGGCAGTTACTGTCAGGCTTACATTAAACATCTCATTGAGCAATTTTTAATAGCAATGCTATTTAAGGGGGATTTGGTTAGACAAATTCAAAACAAGGGTATTAGAAATCTGACATGGGGTAAATTATCTTTAAAATCATACCAATAGAAACTTATTTGTTATCTCAATGTAGATAATGGAATCAATAATTAACATTATAAACCAATATTAAATATTTTACTCTAAGATATTTGTGCTAAATAATTTACCTGCCCCTCTCATAATACTCTTGTACAAAAGACACTACCATTGCTCATCTTTTATGCTTATGGTAAAAACTTGACTTATGGTCCTATAAGCAGTAAAATGAAGAACCATGAGTCAAATTTGGGAAAATTATTTGGGAAGCAGGCACATGGCTGAACTAACTGCGTGGGCAGATGGGAATGGTCATGGCTAAGTCTCTTAGTGATAGAATAAGGGATTGTAGGAATTAGCTAGAAGTCAAGATAAATTTTATTTCAATGTCTAACCATGTGTTGATGAAGCTCTTATTTATAAAATGTGAACAAAGTGGTCATAAATCATCTTCTGTCACTGATACACACACATAAAGGCAAAGTCAGATATTTTAACACAACTGATGCCTTAACTATAGTTTGAGGCTTAATTAGTACTTCAGTTCATCCACTTGGAACGTCTGTGGTTGGTGTGGTAACTAAACTGATGAACTACAGTCTCTGCTTTGATAACGATTCAATCCCAGTTTAGTTACATCAAAAAAAAAAAAAAATCTGCACCCTAAAAAAATGAAGGCAATTTAGGAGAAACATTATATGTTTGAAAATGTCTTTGCATGTTATTGCTGAGATAAAGATAAAGTAACTCTTTGGCATTGTTATAATATAGGAATCAGTTTCTTTATTGTCTTTGAACTCTAACTTCTTAAATATCTTTAATGTTTGTAGGCAAGAGATAATAATGTTCATATGTAAAAGACATAATATAGCAACATTCTATTTCTGGCTTCTGTTATTTATTTATTTTTTTTAATCTAACAGGGAAAACTCTTAGATACCTGTTTCACCTATTATAAAGATCACCAGCTTGGTATCCAATATAAACTAATTCTTATTCCCCTATCACTTCTTGGAGTGATTATTTTCTTTAGGAAATTACACTTCCTATCAGCTTAATTCATTAGCATTAAAACTTTGTATAGTTTAATTTTTAAATATATTTTTAAAGAGGAGCCTTACTAAAGATGGTGTATACATTTGTTGTAAAATGTATAGTTTTATTTCCTTTAGTAAATCGTCTTCCAATTACATGTATATTGTGGGCAGAGCTAATCATGAGACTGTTGAGTCTGTCTGGCACTAGCCGTAGGGATGTTTGACTTGTTCTTTGTTCACGGAATTTTGCAAGAGTTGGGGCCAAACAACTGCAACCAGCAGTCCCACCACCAGAAACTGAAAAGTCTTCTCAACTACTGTGAATGAAGTTTGGAGTGACACAAACCTTGTTTGGAGAGCTTACTGTGTGGTGCTGGAGAATTAATCTCTGACTGTAAACCTTCTTCTCTTTCCTTAATCAGATAAACTGTCTGGCCTGAAACACAGGTCTTTTCTTTTCACAGACAGCTCTGTTTTCTCCCCATCAGAGATTTCTACCGCGTAAGGACACATTTCAGTCTAAGAGGAAAGCACTTTAGATTTGTACACTCTCATTCATCTTATAGCAGTTGTGGGAAAGAGAGGAAATAGCTATAAAGTGGCCTGATTGTATTTTTAAACTTATTTTGGAATGATCTGATGTGAGAAAATAATTTGCATCTTCCTGCCTTGGTCAAGTATAACTAGACTATTTTACTTTTTAAAGGTGTTTGTTTCACTAATTTTTCAATAGGGAATACAAGCACAAACTATTAACAAATTGTAAAATGTCTTTTCACTTCATGACATTGTGCAAGTGAAGTTTAATTATAATGGTACAGGCATAGCTCTTATGTTACAACAATGATGTACATGTTGTAGTTTACATTTTTTACTTGGCATTTAACATTTTTAACTTTTTCATATCCTTCTGTATTATAGAGCTGCTTTCTTTCGATACTTCTCTTTTCCCATGGCCTTTGCAATTATCCTTCTCCAGACTCTTACAAGATAATGAGGTTTCATTGGGCCTGCAATTATTACCTGGTTAACACACAGTCTTTGCTTAGGACTTATACCAGACATCATCTCTTCCTGGAAGCCTACCGTGCTTGAACTCTGTGCCCTTATTCACACACTGTGTTCACCTCCATTGTGACATTTATCTCACTGTGTTCCAGTTATCTGTTTGGGAACCTGCCTCACAACTAAACTGTGAATTTCTAGAGGCCTGGGAGCATTGTTCATGATTCATTTTGAATTCTCATTGCCTAGCACAGTGCCAGGCTCAGGGTGGGTGCTGAATAAATATGAAATGAGTGAGTGAGGAAAAGATGCCCTGGAGGCGGTTAGGGCTGGTGGGGAGGTGGCTGGCTCCTGGGTACTTCTGTAAGCATGCATACAGGTCTGGTGCTTGGAGAACAACACACAGTCTCAGTATTGGCTGCAGGCAAGTTCCATGGGAAAGGTCTGAGGACAGTTTTGTGATGCTCTCTCTTACCTTCTATGGTGGGACACTTATTGAAGGATTAAAAATAAAGGCAAGAAGATTAAGCCAAAACAGCAACTTCAATGCGGCATTGAGAGTGTGTGGCACTTCCAGGGATTCCCTCCAGTTCTGAAAAACAAAGTTGTAGTCTGCACACTAATATTAAAATACATAGTTTAATTTTACTGTTTTTGTTAGATAAATGTGAAGTGGTTGTATACTCTAGGCATGAGCATGGATATGTGAACATAGGCATAGCCATTTATTCTATTTGTTAATTCTGGAGTAGAGGTGTTCAAATGGTAAGTACAAATGGTAATTCTGTCATCCTTACTCGGATTCTACAAGTAGAAATGGGAGGCAGTGTAGTTATCTGTTTACATCATATTCAATAAAAGAGAATGTAAAAACACTTTCTTCTGAAAGGTATAAAATCTTTTTCTGAAAAAATGAAAGCACTAAATGTAAAAGCACTAAGTATGAATTCTAAATACAACAAACAGATGCCTAAAATCTATTCATTTCTTTGTTTAGTAGTTTGCCTGTAATCATTTCAAATTAATGTAACTGAGAAGAGAGTAGCAGAGAGTAATCACCTCTTTAGTGGGTTTGCTGATGAAAGTGGCCTATCTTCAACTTCAAAGTATCTGAAAAGTTGTAAGCAATTAAATTAAATCAATAGTTAAAATGGAATAATAACATGTTACAAAAAGTTAGCTATAGAGTAGTTAGTGCTTGGCTAAACATGTGCAATGTAACGGAGTTGAATGATGTATTTGCAATTGCTCTATTTGAAATTATATAATTTGGAAGGAGAGAAACATGTCTTGAGAAATCAGCTGGGTAACTGCCAGTTTTGATCAAAGAGAAGTTTCTGGCAGAATGCTATAAATCCCAAAGATCCTTGGGATTTTTAAAGGAGTTCTCTCTGCTGAAGAATTCCACAAATACACGCAAGACATTGATAGGATTAATTAATGAACAAAGCTTAAATAAAGGATTTCAAAATGATGAAACTTCTGAATGTGAATATTCATGGTCCTACTTCAAGGTCAAAGAATATATGCAATAAATATTAATGGATGTCTCTTTCCCTTTAAAGATGTAAGATATCATTCTCGAAGGAGGGGTGGAGCACAGGGGGCACCTAATATGTGGTGGCAGATGATGCTTTGACTTTAGGTGGTGGGCACACAGTACAGTATACAGATTTAGGATCATAGAAATGCATACTTGAAACTTACAAGATCTTTTTAACCAATGTCGCTCAATAAATTAATAAAAAAGAAAATTCTACTTATGATAATCTTTTTTATTCCCAACAGAGTCCTATACTTTAAAAAAATATGAAACATCCATTTGACCAGAAATTTCCATTCAGCCACTGTACTGGACCAGTTTTCCACAAGCGTGCTCTAGCACCACCTAGCAGGTTTCCAGGGTAATTCGTTACAACTCAGTTCGCTGTCTAGTCTGTAATCATCCTAACTTTTCATCTTTTAATTATACTGTATTATTTAGATGTTCTTGTGTTCTTTTTTTAAAACATTGCCCCCAGGAATTTTCTAAATCCCAAATTAAGTAGTCTCATGCGGCAAATGAAGTCCCACTCATACGAAGTGGTATCCATAAGCGATACATTCCTGACGCAGCACAAAAGCTTTCGGTTTCATAGTAAAGACAAGGCCTTCATTCTGTGACATTTTTGGAAGGTTGTTCCATGTAATTGCTAAAACTCCAGGGTCAGTTGCCTCTACGCACACATGAATTATTTCTTTGATAGGCAAGACTAGGTGAAGGTTAGGCTGTCTTCAGGTCGCACTACACATCTCTCCAACAGGCCAACCTTGGCAGGCCTCGCGTGCTAGAGCGAGGAAGAAACGCGAGAATGCAGTGATCGCGTGGTGGTGTGTGTGGGGGTGCTGGGGGCAAAGGCAGAACTGGAGAGGCACAGGATGGCTTCAAAGAAGAGAGCCATAAAAAAAACAACAACGAAGAGACTTGAAAAGGAGAGTGTGGAAAGAGGAGATGGGACACACTCAATAGAGAAATCAGATGAAGGGACGGACAAGGTCAGCCCCGGGGTAAAGAAAGAGTAAGAATAAAGGAGGCCCAACAAAGAATAAAAAAATAAAGGAAGCGTAAAAGAAGAAAGCCGAGAATAGGGATTTGTTTTCACCTTCCAGTTAACATTCTTACGTGATACTCCCTATTTGAAAACCAGGGTCCATAAACTGGAACCAAATCAACACTGTTGACAGTTAACTTAACCCCCTAACATTCACTTTCTTGATCTTAACGTGATAGGTAGAAATTTATAGGAGTTGACAATACATTTTGGAATAAGAAGTGAGAGTCTGTATTTTTTTCTTTTTTTGTCTTCAGAGTCAGTTTACATCCATGAAAGGAAAAATTACTTAAGGAAAATTGAGATTTAGTTTGATAAATACTTGTGAACCTTTTCTACTACTCAGGGATGCTGAGATGTTCATGGGTGGCCAAAAGTTATTAAGAGATATCCAGGCTTGCTCCATAGGAATAGATTACTTTACTGTATAAAATCACATTTTGCATAGCTTTTCTTACCTTTAAATGCATTACACAGTGAGGCAACTCACCATAACAGACCTGCATGTAAGGATTTTTGACAGTTCCTTAATGTAACAAAATATAAACAGAGGAGGATCTTTTCAATATATTTAAAAAGGAAACTTATGTTAGAGAGTATTTAACCTTAATTCTGAGTTTTTTAGATTAATATAATAATGGTTTTATTAAAAAATGTTTATCACTTCACATTTAACCATGTATGTTATGTAATTGTGCAGGATTTCCTTTCTTAATTCTTAGCAACCCCCCTAGTGCAAGTGCGGATCAGTAGCCCCTTGGTCACCTGGGTTTTATACCACGTGCAGAATGTGGAGAAGGCAGTCCATCAGTAACACTCGGCTACTCACCAGCACTCTTCTGATATTTCTTAGATTTCCAATTTCCTGTATACCTTGCCCCACTCTCCAATTTCTGTTCAGGAAATACTCCATTGTGAATGCCATTTGTGCTTTCTGCTGGCTTTTTACTAATCTCTGCTTGGTTATGAACTGATAATTAAAATATGTTCAGATAGTGAGTTAAAATGCCACTCCTAAACATTTTCTGGAAGTAGATTTTTCTTTTTTTTTTTTTTTTTGATATTTTCAAAATCACCCTCACCCTTTAAGCTGGTTTCTGTCCTGGTCACAAGATGTGCAGCAGATTCATATCAACAAAGCCCAGAGGAAAAAGGTAGACTCACCTTTTCTTTTTAAAAATTTTGAAGCAGTGAAGAAAAGCCTTCCCAGCAGCACATTTGCCCCACCCCAAGAGACTTCCCATGTTTGGTAAGGATTGGGTCTCATATTTAATCCTAAATCAATCATGGAAAGGAGAAATGGCAACCATGAGCTGAGACTTGTGGTTCTCAACCTTGATGGCATTTTGGGAGCTGAGAAAAATACTGATACCTGGGTCAGTCATACCTGGAGGGATTGTGGGATGCAGCCTGAGGCATCGACAGTTTTATGGAAAGATTATATATATACACACATATATATATATATATATGTAATCTTTATTATGTTGTTTCCATTACCATTTAGTCCCCTTATACTCCCCCCACTAGCTGTCATCTGTTGTCCATTTATGAGTCCGTCTCTGTTTTGCTTGTTAGAATTTTAATGGAAGGAGATTTTGATAGGGATCCTTAAAGGAAAAAAACCTTGAAGAGGCAAAGGAATAAAAAGTTACAATAGGTGGCAGACTACATATGTTTAGATAAAACATCCCCAATCACCACAGACATCTACTGGGAAGGCAGTCTGATTCATGCTCTGCAGAGTTTCTGGAAATTTCAACATCATCACCTTTAAGCCTATACAGGGATTTGTCGATAGGACCTGTGCCGTATCGCCCAGAGGGCTGCATGAATCTGACATTCTGGCCCCTTCTGTGCTTTGATCTGGGACTGTCTAACTCCATGGGCACCATGTGACTGAGTTTGTGAAGCCACGTTGTCTCCTTGAGTGGGCCTGTGCAGGCTGGACCGGTGGGTGCAGGCTGGAATCCTGCTGCTCTCAGCTGCTCAGTCCTTCATCCTGGTGCCAGACTGCATCCCTTTGAGGTGCCTGTGGGACAGTTTTGTCCCATCATAGAGAGGGACAAAACAACCTTTAAGTCACTCCTGCTGTCAATCAAAAAAGATGGTTCTGTACTTATTTGTAAGAACTAAAAGAAGAGATTAAAAATAAAATTAAAATATATTGCACTTTGCTATAGTGATGTTTTATTTAGATTATCCTCCTATAACCCTATTATATGTACTGTTTAATATATAATCCAAAATATGGATAATATTCTGATTTTTTTAAATTTCTAAGACTCATAATAATGTAATAAGGAATGCAATGTTTTCACATTGTTCCAACACTAGCTCAGGGGATATTCTGAGACTGTTTGCTGAATGCCTAAGCAAGAGCCTTCCTTAGCTATCTCATTCTATGTATTCATGATTAATTTTCTGATGTGATGAGTAATGAGCCCTGATTTAAGAAAAATGGGTAGTTCTCACTTGCTTCAGTTTGACTTCCAAGGACAGACAGTCTCCCTAGAAAAATAG
The DNA here is from genome assembly GCA_004027475.1 of Anoura caudifer. Lineage (NCBI taxonomy): Eukaryota > Metazoa > Chordata > Mammalia > Chiroptera > Phyllostomidae > Anoura > Anoura caudifer. Next base: position 79,448 of record PVKU01000371.1, on the reverse strand, counting down.
AAATATAAAAGCAGACGGCCATTTTATTACTAATCTGGAGCTTTCTGATAACCAGTAAAATTTTTTTCAGGAAAGACAATAATGGTTCAGTATAAAATCTTTTCAAGTTCTTCATTATATAAATCATACTATAAATCACAAATCACACGACAAAGGGTACTTCATTTTAATTCTTTCCCCATCATAGTTATGAACAGGCATTGCACCTCACAGTTTGCATACATTATCACATTTATTCTTCACCACATTAGCAAGTTAGGCAGCATTTTGTCCTTGTTGCAAATGAGAAAATTATAAAGCAATTTGCCCAAGGTCACACAGCTAATAATGGTAGAGCCAGGATTGGAATTCAAGTAGGTCTAACTTGGAAACTAGTACTCAAGTGGGTCTAGTTTGGTAGTTTTCACTTCATTTGGTGGTGTATGTACAAAGAAAAAATGATAATTAAATTAAATTTTTAATAAGTGTGTATATTATTGACCTGCTACCAATATGAAACTAATATTTGAATTGTTTACTGAATATTGTTAAAATATTTGGGGGCTACAAATATTGGGACTATAAATATTTTGGGACTATAAAACACGCCCAAATGCAGGGGCGTTTTGGTCTACCAGCTTCCCACAGACTTGCCGGAGGGACCTAGTAAATGCCCATCGTGAAGATAGTCTCTTTGACTTTCGGAAGAGGCTACTTGGGTGCTTCTGTTTGTGTCACTATGAGATTCATCTAAAACCAACACAGAGCCTTTGGGTTTATTGTGTTAAGTTTTTGGTGATGTAAGCATGGAGCATAGATGCTGCTGTCGAGTGACTCAGTCTAGGGTGACATGGAGACATGCATAACCCACTCTAACATTAGGAGGGTGGCTGTATATACTGTTAATGGCCAAGCAAACCAAAATGCTAGGGGGGTATATGGCTGGAGAGTTCACTTCTGATTGAGAGGGATTGTGGGAGATGGTTTAAGAGAAAGGATTGGACTGTGTTTGAAAGGATGAGCAAAGCTGTAAGAGAGCTGGAGGAAAGATCATTGAATAGCAGGAGTACAAGCTCTGAAATCAGGCCAAGGGAAGAATAGTGGACGAAGCGCTTTACTCTGTGCAATTTTAGTAAATTATGTCACCATTCCCTACTTCAGGTTTTTTATCTGCAAAAAGAAGATAATAATATTTGCTTCACAGAGTTCTGTGGGAATTAAAAGAGATTCTGAAAGAACTTCCTCATGTAGTACCTGGAATGTTACAGGTCCTTGGTAAACTGTGTGTGCCTGGACACACATACACACACACACACACACACACACACACACACACTCTCAAGAAATAATGTGACCCTGTGAATATAGTTGTCACCTTTTCAGCATTTTACTGTGCAATTGCTAATTGATAATCACAATTGCCTCAGTTTTGTACAATCATTAGCGATTTTTCCTTGCCCCTTAAGTGATTCTTATGTGTTGCCGATCTTCTTTGTCATCCATAAACGAGATCCCAGATTTTTCTGAAAATTATAGTTTTCAAGGAAAAGAGGGAGTTCTGAGGTGCATTAGAGTAGAAAGGTTAACATCAGACACAGCCCTTTTACAATTTTTGGGGGGCCTGTTTCTTATGCAATGAAAAGCAGCAGAAGGCAGAATCTACCTCATTGCGGGACCTCCTCTTTCATGTGGGAGATTAATACTGTCATTCCTGAGAGCAGGGAGCGGCCATTGACCTGTGAATGATGGCAGTTACCAAATGGTACATAGCCTGGGCAGTGAATATCTGGGGAGCAGCCCAAGGTGATGCAAAATGATGAACTGGGACGACACTGCTTTGTCCTCCGGGTCCTCTCATCAGGTCGCAGGAGCCTGGCCTTTTAATTGAAGTGAGGATGTCATTGAGGATGTCTGCAGGAGATGGACGGTTTGGGTCTCTAAGCAGAGCCAGCCAGAGGAAGCCCAGGGAGCACTGACTCATCCCTTTGAATGACTAGACATGGGGCATGGTGCCCAGAAATCAGTCAGGTCACAGCCTTTGGATACAGAGGTGAGGTTTTTCAGTACATATTTAATTTTTTTTTGGGGGGGAGCATCATAGTCTTACTTTACAGAAAGCAAATTGATTCCATAGAAATTTGCCCCTGGACTTAGATTTTTCAGTTGAGGAATCAATTCAGAGACAAAAAATATATCCTTATTTTCTCTTAATATAACAATTTACTCTAAGTAATACTGGTGACATTTAGCTTACTAGTATTCTATTTATTAATTAACTTTGTTAAAAAGTACTGCTAACTTATTATTCTGTATAAATTTTTAAAGACATATAACTTAAGCATCTCTTCTCAAGGTTTTTAACAATATGAAAATCAGGAATAATTATATTAAGCATAATCTATCCTGAAAGTGGTCTATTAAAAATCCTCTTTAATATAATTATAGTAATGATCCTTGTCATCAGAGAGTGATAAAGTATATTAAGTAGCATACACTTAAAAGTATTTCACTTGTGGGAAAATACTTAAAATATCTAAAAAGTTTATATACCAACTTTAACGCTTAATGGGGAGATTTTAAAACATGCATTTTATAAATTAGAAAGTGTCTGTATTGTTTTGAAAATGATTACACTGAATGTGGAGTTCTCCAACAGCTGATGTCATGGGATTTCCAGTTTGTTGTTGAGGCCTTCACTTGAATGAGTTAGTGAAAAACAAGATGTTAAAAATGTTAACATTGAAAAAGAGGGAGAAGGACAGTCTTGGTGGAAAGTCTTATCAAGAGTTTGCTTTTAGATAGACATCTTGATTTTAATAGCATTATTGTGCCCCATTTTATCTTAAAAAGATGTTATGGAATCCACAAAAAGGATCTCAAAGTTTTAGAATTTATTTAAAATGAAAAATAATGTATCTGTCTTAGATTACTGTGGTTGCAGGGTCAGAAATGACAGCATTTTCATTGGCTGCAGGATAGTTGTTTTTTAATATTTATATATTGTGGGTTTTTTAGGTGAATCTGTTGTTAAAATATTTGCCAATTTCTCAAAAAAAAATAAAGCTTATTTTTTTAATTTAACAAAAAATGCTTAATTTCTGTTTGTTCAAACAAGAAAATTTTAGTGAACTCTGATAGATAAGTAATTAAGTATTCTTTGTGAAACATACCAAGCTATTTTTAAAACATTGTGTGAAAAAAAAGTGATCTATAAAACTGAGTGATTCTTTGAAAATGAATTATAGTGCCAAACATACATTTTTTTGGTTTAGAAGGAAAAATAATTGTTTCCACCTAAGTAAAACTCACAGTGGGGAAAGAGATTGTTTATCTTTTGTTAATGCTATAAAGAACTGGGCTGAATAATTCTTACTTAGCAGACAAATATTCCATAATTCTGTGTGAATATCTTTTCCACTTAGGTCTCATGAACTATCAGGAACACATACTAAGATTCCATTCTGGAACATACTCTATAGAACAAAATAACTTGATTTCATTGAAAAATGACCTTAAGCAACTATTTTTGTTATAGAAGCAAGGAGAGGGAAAGCTAGATTTTAAAATGGTATTGCATCTAATTTTTACATCCCCCAAAATATTTTGAGGACTTTATTAGAAATTATGTATTTTATAAATATACCAGGGTAGTTGTTTTAAAGATTTCATCAATTCAGTATACTTGTTGAGGCCTTTGGATTATACACTGTGAAAAAAAAATGTCTAGTCTTGTGGAACATGATTAAGTTGAGGAAATGCAGAATAAAGAACATAACAGACATGTACATTATGTAGTAGATTATGTAGTATGGGGAAAGGTGCTAAGTGCTGTCAGAGAAGGAAAACACGGCAGGGTACAGGGGATTGGGAAAACAATTTTCTAGGAAAACAATTAAAATTCTGTTCTTTGGTTTGTTGCTAGTTTGATAAAATAAATAAGACACAATAGCTCAAAATCTAGTAGTAATGTTACTGATATGTAAGTTAAAGAGTGATGATAAATGATGCAAAAGAGAAACAAATCATCTTTAACTTTCTTTCTATGATTCTATGATTTTGGTCTTTTTTGTTTTATATTTTATTTCTAATAGATTTAATTTCTTTTGCCTGGAATTTTTAAAAAAATTGCAGTTGACATTCAATGTTATATTGTTTTCAGGTGTACAGCACAGTGGTTAGACAAATACATAGCTTATAAGGTGGAAGAAATCCAAAACACTAATTTGAAAAGATATATGCATCCTTCTGTTCATTGCAGCATTATTTACAACAGCCAAGGTGTGGAAGGAAGCAAAGGGTCCATCAATAGATGATTGGACATAGAAGATGTGGTACGCTTATAAAATGGGATATTACTCAGCCACAAAAGGAATGAAATCTTACCATTTGCAACAACATAGATGGATCTAGAGGGTATTATGCTAAGTGAAATAAATCAGATAGATTTTAGTCTATTTTTGAACATTAAGTCATTCTTCACTTGGTACTTTCTCTGTATCAGGCCCTGCTTGTAAACATAGTAAGCGGTTGTAGCTTCCTTCCAAAGGATGTTATCAGATGATTGCTTTTTTCTACTGTGCACATTTTAGAGGAAAATGTGTGGTAAATTTCATAGTACATAAAGACTTAGATGTAGAGAGAGTCATTGCATCAGTGTTTGCAGTGGGGCAAGACAGGGCACAGACTGAGTGTTCATCAATGGAAGAGTGGATGGGTAAACTGTGGCCACATTTGGAAATTATGCAGCAGTTAGGGCATTGAACTAGGATTATATATATTATCATGGAAAATTTTATTAATTTAAAAAATTTCTATTTTTAGAGACAGAGGAAGGGAGAGAGAACATCAATTTGTTGTTCCACTTATTTATGCATTCATTGTTTGATTCGTGTATGTGCCCCGACCAGGGATCAAACCTGCAACCTTGTTGTGTCGGGATGATGCTCTAACCAACTGAGCTACTCAGCCAGGGCCTCATGGAAAACTTTTGAGAATACATTAAGTTTTGAAGAAAACAAGTTTCAAGGTAATATATCTAATAAGATGATATTAAAATATCAAACAAAGTCAAACAATCCAAACAAATCAAAATTATATATTTTTGTATGTAGATATATATGTATAGATCACTTTATTTTTCCCAACTCATCCCTCCATCTCTGTAGTAGAGTTGATATCAATATCCCTTTTTATATGATATGCTGATGTAGTCATATGCTAAATTTCTATAGTCATTTCTGCCTGTATATTACAGTGTGTTGTCTTGCTTGGCCATAGAAATAAAGCTTGTCTGGATTAATGGAATATTAAAGTGCATGATGTGAACAGAAGCTTTAAACGTGCTTGTGTGGTTTTGCCTGGTCTTTTACTTGTCCACTTTCGGCCATGAGAAAAATCAAGTCCTGGTAGCTGATAGTCCCAGAGGAGAAACTCTTGGGATGAACCTAAACTGATCAATGAGGCAGAGTTGACCTGGCTGCCTCATAATAGTTTGACTGATAGAAAGAAATGTTTTGGGCCACTGATTTTTGAGATCATTTCTTATGCAGCATTATTGCAGCAATAGCTGACTCATACAATGTATTTGTATGTGAATACTTACAAAAAGACCAGGAACAATAGTCACCAAACTGTAATCTTTATCTCTGAGTATTAGGATTGGATGGGAAGGGGAAATTATAATTATGGTCTTACACTATTGAATTTGTGACTTTAATTTAAGTTTTGAATAGGTAATGAATTTTTTATGCTTCAAACATCAAAACAATATTAAAAGTAGACACAGGAAGGTCAGCTCCCAGTTTTTTCTTCATCTGCCCCTGTAGATAATAAAGCCAAATGAAGCAAAGACAATTTGATATTCTGATTTCCTTTATTACCTATATTTTGTTATTGATTTTGCTTCTTTCTTACATTAATATATCATAGAGATCTTGCCATTTCTGCACATGACACCTCATCTTTCTTTTTCTATAACTGCATTATATATAATAATATTTTATTTTATAAATATTATATCTATTCTATGGTTAATATTTGGGTTATTCTAGTTTTGGCTATTAAAAATATTGCAGCTGTGAACATTCTCATACAGCAGTGGGCAAAAGTAGGTTTACAATGGTTCATATGGAAAATAATAAAGGAATAAATAAATAGTAATATAAGAATACACTGTTTCACATACTCACAACTGTAAATCAACTTTTGCCAACCCCTGTACACCTCTTTCGATGTACATATATTCATGATTCTATTTACCTAGAAATAGACTTACTGGGTTGTTAGATATGTTTATTTTAAACTTTACTAGATGCTACTACATAGCTTTCCAAAGTAATTTTACCACTTTATACTCACATCAGCAATGCATAAGATTTCTAATTGCGCCTTGTTGGTGCTTGTCCTTTAATTGTAGCCATTCTCAGTGGGCGTTCAGCGGTATCTCACAGTGGTTTTATTTTCATTTCCCTTCTGCCTAATGGGAGCAGGTATCTTCTCAAGTGTTTATTGGACATTTGGGTATCTTCTTTTTTAAGTAACTGTTTGAATTGTTAGCTAATTAGCTATCGGACTTTTTCCTAATTTTTTTGTACTAGTTCTTTATATACTTTCGATATGAGTCAGTTATATGTGTTTTAATTATATTCTCTCGCATTATAGCTTGTCTGTTTGCATTCTTAATGATATCTTTTGACAAATAAAAATCTTAATTTTTATGTGGAATGGTTATTGAATGTTTTCCAACATAGCTACTGCTTTTCTTTATCCTGTTTATAAATTTATTTAATCCAAAGTTCCTAAAGATAAGAATTATTGTTTTCTTTCAGAACTACACTGTCAAATACTACAGCAACTAGCTACATGTAGCTATTTAAACTTAGATTAATTAACGTTAGATGACATTGAATTAAAAAATCAGTTCCTCCATTTCACTTGCCGTGTTTGAAGGGCTTCATAGCTACAGGGGACTTAGAGGCTACCCTGCTGGACAAAGCAAATAGAGAATATTTTCATTATCACAGACGTTTCGATTGGACCATGTGCTCTTCTGGAAGCTTTAGTGATTTACTGTTCACTTTTAGATCTATAATCCATCTGGAATTCATTTTTTAATTGAAGTATAATTGATATATGGCATTATATTAGTTTCAGGTGTACAACATAATGATATGATTTTTGTACATATTTCAAAATGATTACCACTATAAATCTAATTAACACCTGTCACCACACACAGTTACAAATGTTTTTCTTGCGGTGAGAACTTTAGAGATCTACTCTCAGCTACTTTCACATGGGCAATACAGCATTATTCACTATAGTCACCCTCTGCACATTACTTGACCGTGGCTTCTTTATTTTTAGAAAGGGAATAATTAATTTTGATAGTGTAACTGTAGCAGGTAGCTTGTGTTGTGTAACAAACCACCCTCAAACTTAGTAGCTTAAAGCAGCAACCATTTCCCTTGGCTCACCATTCCATAGCTGCTGGGGATGGAAGGGCTGGTGGGGCCTCCCTCACCTGGTCTCCCATCTCCAGCAGGCAGTCCAGGCTTCATCTTGCGATGGTTTTCGTGTTTCCAGCAACAAAAGAGGGCAAGTCTAAGTGTGTGAGTGCTTCAAGCCTCTGCTTGCATCACAACTGTTAATGTCTCTTTGGCTAAATAAGTCACCAGACTCAGGGGGAGGAACAATTAGACTCGACTTCTTATGTGAGGGGAGCAAAGGTAGTGTGCTTAAAGGGACGGGAGAAATTTAGGGTTATTTTTTGCAGCTCACCTCAGTGACACAGGGGTTTAGGGTATTGAAGTTTCTTTTCCTATGTGGCTGTCCAACTGACCTTGTTACATTTATTGAAAAGACCACTTATTTCCCATTCGACTGTAACAATATTGCAGTTTGAACTGTAAATTGCAAACTCTGAGCACATCATCTTCTTTGTCTATGCTCCCCAGCACAACTAGGAACAATCAGTCAATGTCATCCTATTCCTTAGTTTGTCTGAAATGTTCCAAAGTTAAGGTAGCAAATGCATGGTCACCCGGAACCCTGCTTTCTGTAAATATTGGATGAGGAGGATCCACTGGCAACGGTTTGCATATTTCTAATGACACACCATGCTATGGACTACCAGAGTCCTCTTTACCACTGGGAAAAAACTTATCAGTACTTTTGAATCTAATCGGGTTAGAGAATAAATTCTAGAAAACCCAGAGCTGATTCAGAAATCTCCTTCTTGAAATTCGGTTCTTTCAGAGCCACCTGTGGTAGCAAAAGCTCTACCAGTCTGGGTTCAGGTGTTCTTCTTTGTCCAAACTAGGTTTTCTCATTCCATTTTCAAATATTTATACTGTTACATTATTTGTTGATTTATTTACATTACCTTTATGGGGCACCAATTAAATACATATTAGATCTTCTTTTTTCTGTCACATCACTTTGTAGTCTTTTTCTCTCCTTTTTTTCTTGCACGTTTCCTGTACCTTTTATTATGGTGTCAAGGCTCACCTATGCTCTTTGTAATTTAATGTTCATTTCTGAGTGGGATTCCTTTTCTTTAGTTCTTTCTCAGTATTTTAATATTTCTATCATCTTCCTGTTGTTTGATATGCTCTTATTTTCTGTCAATTTAATCTCTGCATTATGGTTTTGGTTTTTCTAAATAGCTATAATTTTAATCAATAATCTTCTTTCTTTCTTTCTTTCTTTCTTTCTTTCTTTCTTTCTTTCTTTCTTTCTTGTTTCTTCTTTATGTTCAAAATGTTATAATTTTTTAATTAACTTTTTGGAAATACTTTTTCTAGTGAGTACACATCATCAGAAGGAAAGTTACATTGTTTTTTTTACACCATTTTCTTACAGAATTCTTCACATCTCTCTCAATAAATAGTAAAAATATCAGCCAAAACAATCAGGAAGGGTAAGAGATCAGAACAACCCAGGACAAAGTGGAACTGAGCAAACACTACACCTTAGATCTTTGTATATCGGTAGAGGATTTCACTCTCATTTTACCCTTATTTTAGGAGATGAACTTGCTTGTCGAGTCACAGTAGGTCCCTGAAGTGCGTGTTTGGGGAGCAGGGTGGGAAATGTGCCAGACTCACCCCCCTGGGGTCACGTCGGTGTTATTTCTGCATGGGCATTGACGGAGGTCCCTTCCCGGCAGTCACTGTGTCTCCAGCTGCCAGAGCTTAGACGACTGGGAGAGTTTTACCTGCCTCGACCTTCCTAAACCTCTCTATACTCTTTGTCTTCCAAAATATTGGACTCACTTTTAGAAATCACATTTCACTGAGGCTTTCAAATCAAGCTACCTCTTCTTACTCTCTGCACACCAGGCACTTTCTGAACCTGCTCTCTCCACCCTTAGTAATCTTACTCTGTTCAGTTTTCGAACAGGCCCCTCACGGGTAGGGTCTTCTCCCTTTGGGTGGGAATACTTACTTACTTATTTCTGAATATATATACATATATGCACACATATACACACACATACACACACATATATGATGGGAATATTTAATTTAGACTTCTAAGGTCTTCCCATACCCAGCCCTTCTGAACTTTTGGGTTTCCTCATCCTTGTGGGCTTTTTGTCTGTCTTTGCCTTTGGCACCACTTACAATTTAGAATGTGTAATTGTCTCTGTCTCCTCATCTATGAAAATGTAGCTTAGAGATAGTAAAATACAGTTTATATTCACATATGTTACTCAGCCAGAAATATAAATGGAAAAATGAAGAATTATGTTGCTGTCATATTTCTATAGGGACTAGAACTCCCTCTATTAAACTTTTAGCGGTAAGGATAAATCATATATTAATTCTACAATTGAAATAAGAAAAGGGGAAAATAAATGACTTTATGTCTTAAGTTTTTGTTTTTAGAAAAGTAGCCATGGTTAGAGAAATGTTGTGATTGGCCCCTGGCTGATCTCTAAGTGAGTATTTGTCCAATGAACTGACAGGAACATGAACTTGATGTCTGACTGTCCATGATAGTCCTGTCCTCCAGACAGACTCCCATGGGCCTGTCCTGCAGTGGTGTTTACCGAACTTCCACCACCCGTTCCCATCAGTTTGAGGACAGTTCTGAATGGTTTCGCTTTAAAAATCTCCTTTACTTAAAACTCTTAGTTCTCCACTCAACTCATTTTCTCCCATTTTCATATTTAGTGCATCTCAAAATAGTTTTTTTTTCCTAAAATGTAACTGTTAACCTTTTTTTTTTTTACAGTACAGTTTATGGTTGTCTAGAGCATTATGATATAATTTTGAGGCAAAAATTTAGAAGTATTGACTTGGTTCAATTTCAGGTTGGTTTTTAAATAATTCATGGGGTTTTCCAGTGTGAAACCTAGAGAGAAATCCAGTGATGAATCCCTGCCTCCTGTTTGATGAACTCCTTCAGAGATTGAGGGGTTACTTGTTAGCTACGTGGAAAGCACAGCCGATGAGTTAAGGCCCCTGCTGTCCTGAACTGGTTCAGAATTTCCAAAGTCACCTGTCCCTTTTTGAACTTGAGAAAAGTGACACTGTCAAAGAACTCAACGGAAATGACCTTCCTGAAGTCTCTACTGACAATGCTAAAATGCAGGCTCACAGATAGCCTGTGTGTGTGCGCGTGGGGGAGGGGTGTTTACCCAAAATACACACGCGCAGTTTTCATGATGGTTTTGCAGCATGTTTCTGTTTTGGTAACTTGATTTTTCTAAAACCTACACAGTCTATATTTTTTCAAGTAAAAAAACATGATTATTGAAGTAGATCATTCTCTGTTATTTACTTCCAGGGCATCTTGTATCCATTTCTACCACTTCGCACAGTTTAAATGACACAACTATGTTGAAATAGTTTATTTAATATCTGTCTTTTCAGCTACACCACGAGCTATGCAGGAGAAGACTGAGTCTGACTCTTCTAAAGCAGTTTCCACTTCCAAGGATAGCATCTGGCACTCAGTGTGTGTTTCCTGGCTCCCAGACATGGAGCTGAATGACGGTGTGCTGAAATCCTTTCAGCGTCTGTGGGCTAGGCATGCAACAGAAAGCTTAGAGTTGAAATTTGCAAGTGAGCCTCTACGGTTTGTGGGTTTACTTCGATTCTTGCTCAAAGGCTGCTCTTTCAAAAGCTTCTGCCATATGATTTCCATGCAATGGCTAATAAGTAGTACTTGCTGTAAACCTACCTTTCTTCATAGTGCACTGCTCTCTCTTATCTTTTCCTTTTTCAGGTTTTCACTGATATTACTGTCTCTTCTACTAGACTTAAGGTGGGACTTGTGTTCTCAATAGGGACTAAAGAAATATTTCTGGATTGACTGATTGATTGAGTGAAGAAAAGATTGCCATCCCATTATTAACATGTGTCCTCATTGAGTTAGCTTTTATATAGAAGAGAATTCTTTTTTTCTTAACTAAATTTATTGGGGCCACATGGGTTCACAAAACCATGCAGGTCTCAAGTGCACAACTCAACAAAACATCATCTGCCCACTGCACCATCTATCCATCAACCCTAAGCAAGTGTCTGTCAGTCTCCACTCTCCCCCACTTTGCCCATGTGCACCTACTACCCATCCCCCTTTCCCTCTGGCTATCACCACAGTGTTGCCTGGAATTGTTCAGCAAAAGTTGTATTTGATTTAAAAATATTTTCTCCAGTCCTCTTGCTGGAAAGAAAAAAATGCTAAAATATTTAATCAATGTGACATTTATAAATAAAAGTAGCTAGAATTTGGAGTTTAAATAAGTGCTATCATTATCTAAGCTTGCTCCTTAAAAATGAAGTTTTAAATTTAAATTTAATAGGAATGTCTCAAATTTTGAGAATTAATGTTGATGATTAAGTTCCACGACACTATCTTGTTAAAATCTAAGAAGATCAGTATTCTCATGAGGATCATAATTAGACTAAAGGATTTTAAAACAAGATTTCTACGCTGGCTGATGTAGCTCAGTGGATTGAGCACCAGTGTCCAAACCAAAGGGTCACTGTTTGATTCCCAGTCAGGGCACATGTGTGGGTTGCGGGCCAGGTCATATCCCCAGCATGTGAGAGGCAACCACACGTTGATGCTTCTCTCTCTCTTTTTCTCCTTCACTTCCCCCCTCTCTAAAAATAAATAAATAAAATCTAAAAAAGAAGACTTCTAAAATATGTTTTAGCAATGCTGGTTCATTGAAACAAATGAAAAACATATCTGATCGAAGACTTAAGGAAAATTTGATAGATTCTCTAGAATGTGCTAATAAAACTTCATTATTGTATAAAATATTCATGTAATACCTCAGTATCTATAAAGTACACTTTTATGTTGTATCTCATGTCATGAAAACCATGCGTTGTTTGGTGTCTTCATTATTTTACAGAATAGGGAACTGAAATGCAGAGGCATTAGGTGGTGGTTTACCACCCGCCAGAATAGGGAACTGAAATGCAGAGGCATTAGGTGGTGGTTTACCACCCGCCAGTTTGCCAGAAAATCTACAGATTTTCTTTTAAAAAATATATTTTATTGATTATGCTTTTACAGTTGTCCCATTTTCCCCCATCATTCCCTTCCACCCTGCACACCCCCTTCCACCCACATTCCCCCTTTAGTTCATATCCATGTGTCATAAGTTCTTTAGCTTCTACATTTCCCACACTATTCTTGCCCTCCCCCTGTCTATTTTCTACCCACCGTCTATGCTACTTATTCTCTGTGCCTTTGCCCCTTCTCCTCCCACTCCCCTGTTGCTAACCCTCCATGTGATTTCCATTTCTGTGGTTCAGTTCCTGTTCTAGGTGTTTGCTTAGTTTGCTTTTGTTTTTAGGTGTGGTTGTTAATATCTGTGAGTTTGCTGTCTTTTTACTGTCCTATTTTTTATCTTCTCTTTCTTAGATAAGTCCCTTTAACATTTCATATAATAAAGTCTTGGTGATGATGAACTCCTTTAACTTGACCTTATCTGAGAAGCACTTTATCTTCCCTTCCATTCTAAATGACAGCTTCACTGGATAGAGCAATCTTGGATGTAGGTCCTTGACTTTCATGACTTGGAATACTTCTTTCCAGCCCCTTCTTGCCTGTAAGGTCTCTTTTGAGAAATCCACTGACAGTCTGATGGGAACTCTTTTGTAGGTGACTGTCCCCTTATCCCTTGCTGCTTGTAGAATTCTCTCCTTCATTTTAATCTTGGCTAATGTAATTTTGATATGCCTTGGTGTGTGTTCCTCCTCGATCCAACTTCTTTGGGACTCTCTGAGCTTCCTGGACTTCCTGGAAGTCTATTTCCTTTGCCAGATTGGGAAAGTTCTCCTTTATTATTTGTTCCAATAAGTTTTCCACTTGTTGCTCTTCCTCTTCCCCTTCTGGTATCCCTATAATTTGGATGTTGGGGTGTTTAAAGATGTCCTGGAGGTTCCTAAGCCTCTCCTCATTTTTTTGAATTCTTGTTTCTTCCCTCTTTTTTGTTTGGTTGTTTGTTTCTTCCTTCTGGTCCACTCCATTGATTTGAGTCCCAGTTTTCCTCCCATCATTATTGGTTCACTGTGCATTTTCCTTCATTTCACTTATTGTAGCCTTCATTTGTTCATCTAATTTGCTAACAAAATCAACCAATTCTGTGAGAATCCTGATCACCAGTGCTTTGAACTGTGCATCTAATTAGGTTGGCTATCTCTTGGTCGCTTAGATAAATTGGCTCTGGGGCTTTGATCTGTTCTCCCAGTTGAGCCATTTGTGTGTGTGTGTGTGTGTGTGTGTGTGTGTGTGTGTGTGTGTGCTTTCTTTTTTTTTTTGGTCTGGTTGTGGCTGTTATGTAGTGAGGGGCGGAGCCTTGAGTGTTCCCCTGGGTAGGGTAGCCCAGTCCCTGGGTTGTGACGCTATATGTGGTGTCCGAGAGAGAACAACAGGGCTTGCTTGGCTCTCTCTCAGATTCCTGTCCCTTCTGCCACTTCCCCTTTGCCTGGATTATCTGTGTGCAAATGTGGGACTGCCTGGTCAGCCAGCCACCTTACATGGTCTCATGGGGTCTTCCCATTGCTACCCCATGCCTGGGGTCAGCTAGCTGCTGCCTGTATGCCTGGGCTCTTCCAGCCTCTGCCCGCACGCCCAGGTCTGCCAACCTCCACTTTTTCCTGCCTCGACTCTGCCCCTCTTACCAGTCTGGATGAATAGTTGTCGGACTTCCGTACAGTTCAATTTTCTGTCAGTTCTGGTTTTTTCTTGTTTCTAAATCTTTGTTGTCCTTGATTTTAGTTGTGCGAGGAGGCACAGTATGTCCACCTACATCTCCATCTTGGCCAGAAATGACATCTACAGATTTTCTTGCCCTGTTTCTTGAGGGAAAGTAAGAAGCGGGCCTTGCTTTTTGTGCAGTGTCTTTCCCACAAGAAGAGTACTGGTTAGGATGGTTTGGTGTCCTACATGTTTGGGTATGAAAAGTAGGTAGGTAACCCCAAGGTGGTGGAGTTAGAAGTAACTAGAACAAAAGAACAGAACCTGGCTCAAGCTGGTGATGTGTGGAAATGCGTTTTTCAACGTAATCTTTTTTATTTGGTGGTGTGTTTCTTATCAAATAAATTATGTATTTTTAATTACATATAAATTTGCAGGAATAAAAAGTAAACAATGCTTTTGCAAAAACTGACAAAATAATCTTTTCCTCAGTCAGACTTCTCTCTTTGTTTCTCTGTCTCTCTCTTCTCTTGCTCCCCCATATATGTGTATACCTTACATAAAATACACAAGATAATTATAAAATTTAGAATTTGCTTTCTGATCTACCTATTTCTAAGATTTCAGTCTTGAGTTTCCTGTTTGTTGAGAGCTTGCTGGGTTGCTCAAAGATCTTCTGTATAGATTTTGGATTTTATTTCTGTTATAGGGGGATGTTATCATGCAATATGCTTTCTGTTACATAGTATATGATATGACTTGAAAAAAAGATTTGAAAGAGGTGGTTCATCCAGGGTCACTTCAGAGCTTCCAAAATGACCCTAGAGGGCAGCTGTGGCCTTTGAATTACCAAGAGAAATAAACTTGTCTAAGAAAATCCCAACTTGTTGTTATCTGAGTTTGACACATTGACTATCATTTGGCCTTGGTAGTCCCAGTAAAAGTGAGAGTAAATAGAAAGGACTTGCTTTTCTTTGTTTCTCTTCTTTCTCTATAGCACAAACTTAAAGCAACACTGAGTAAGATGAGAACTTTTTGATTTTGACATTCTCAGTGCTATCAAAAATAAATAAGGGCATTATTCATTTAATGTGTTGATGCATTAATAGATTCATTATTTAAAGTTATGTTGGTAAACTGTAATACAAATGTCGAACATTTAGAATTCTCATTCCTTTAATTCTCTGGATCTTTAGAAGGATGAATTCTGTAAGATGATGCCAAAAATATTACCTTGCTATGATATGCCTAATTTACTGGAGAATTTAGAGGCAAGTGTGAGAAAATGAGGAATATTTAATATGTTTGTGGTAATATTTAGAAAAATGATAAATAAAATTAATGCTAATTTTCAGAATTTGGCAGGGCAGAAGTTATAGAATCTTTTCCATAACTTCAAGATTTGTACTACCATTTCATTGCCAATTAATAAAGCAAGTGTTGCCCTAGGCAGTATGGCAGTTAGCTGGGCATCATCCCACAAACCAAAAGGCCACAGTTTCCATCCCCAGTCAGGACACGTGCCTGAGTTGCGGGTTTGGTGCCCAACTGGGGTGCATATGAGAGGCAACCTATCGACGTTTCTTTCTCACATTGATATGTCTCTCCCTCTCTTTCTCCTCCCTTTCCCTGTCTCTAAAATCAATAAAAGAAAAAGAGAAAAAAAAAATAAAGCAAATATTGCACCACTGTTTGCCAAGCCTTGTTCCAGGCTCTGGATATTTGCAGGTTAATAAAACAGACATAAATTCTGCCCTCCAGGCACTTAGATATAAAATGTATAAACCATTTTATATACATTTACACTGTGTATAAAACGTGTGTGTGCATTTAATAGATTTTATAACACAGCGAACAATGCTAGCGGTGCATGCAAAGGCTAAAGAACCATTGGAAACACATCCTATCAGGCCACATGTTGGAGAGCCTTTTATTCATTATGCAAAAAAACACTTTGTAATTTTACTCAGCATCAAAATGCTATACGGTAAACCGTTCTTTACTGATGTTAGTGATCATAATGACCATGCAGTTGTAAATTTTAAAAAGATAATAATCTGACATGGAGTATGGATGAGAAGAACAGTACCTGACATCTAAATAGCACTAACTCATGCAATTGTTATAAGTGTTTACTTCTTGCTGAAGTAAACTTGTCTATCCAGAGATAACTGGTGTGGCTTGTCCTGGCTGGGATCTTCCCCCTGCATTTAGGTCTAGCAGCACATCCTTGCGGGGCATCTTCATGTACTGATTGGAGAGTGGAAGAAAGAGGATTCCTCTTCTCTCCCTCTCTCCCCAGTGCTTCTCACAGTGTGGTTGGGAAATATCTCTGGAAAAATACCAATACTTTCTTTAAACATAAGATACAATTTCATTAAACAAATTATATATACTTCACTGATTTTAAAAGTATTCCTATCGGGTTTTATTTATTATACATTATTTATATTTTCATTTATATTTATTAAATGACTTGTTTAATTATGTGATTTTTTTAGTTTTAGAAATATGTTGAGTAAAATATTTTAGGTGAGTTTAAGGATATATAGAAAAGATTTAAAAACCTTCTCCACATTGATAACTAAATAGAATCAAGAGTTATTTAAAGGATTCTATCTGATTGTTTAGACACATTGAGGCAACTTATCTTAAAGTCATTCCAACAATCCCTTTCAAAAAGCCAGCAATTCACCCAACCTAAGCATTTAATATAAAAAAAAGGCCTTCTGTTCCTGTTGCTTTTGTCCCAGAATGGGTGGGGTGGGGTGCGGGGAGGAGCAAACTATAGACTAAGCTTTTAAAAACAGACAAAATGATATTTTCCTTTAGAATGGGCAAGGAAAGTTTCATTGAAAGAAACACATCTCAGGTGAAGCTAGTTTTACTTTTATTCTTCATCTTCTTAAAACTGACTGGAGAGAGGCTCATTGTGCGCCCCCCACTTTTGTTCTGGGCACCTGAGCGGTGCACAATGTATCACTTATCAGTAGAACAAAAGACTCCTTCATCAGTCCAGCGCTGGGGAAGATGACAGCTGTAGACTCAGAGCCTCTCTAGGCAGCTACTTTGCTGAGACGGAACAGGAAATAGACTATTCATGTGGACTTTCATGTCTAACCCTATTTAATTTGACTCAAGTAAGATTAGCCTCTTTCAAAACATATCCATGTTTAATGGTAATCCTAGATGTTTGTTCCTTACGGGAGACTTGGTTCAGAAAATGTGGAAAATAAACTATATGTTTTATAGTAGACACAATAACTATTTTCATTTTAGTCAAAGAGTATTGCTGTGTATTTTAAACACCTTACGTTTTGGCATAATATATTTTTATTAAAGATTACAATATAAAAATATTTTTTTTTCTGAATGCAAGACCAAAGAAAATCAGGAAGTTTTTTGTGGTGTTGATAGTATAAATAAACATTAAGAGAAAAAAATTGATTATCCTAAAAAGACACAATTTTAACTATAGTTTAATTCTAAATGTTAATCTTGTTATTGAGTATATTCTTTCCTTATTTATATAATTATATGTTTCCTTTTAGGATTCTAAGATTATATTCATATTCCCATTAGACTAAAAATAATTGGAAGGTCACTAAAATGTAGAACCCCAAATTCTTGAACAATTAGAAAAAAAAAATCTTTAATAGCTCAAATATTTCTTAGTTTCTATGTAGGTTGCTCCATGTAAAAATAATTTAATACAGAATATTTCATGCATAAATGAGAACTGATCACATTTTTTCATTGTTTTGTGTGTCTCTGACATAAATATTTGAGTAATCATAAATTACAAATAGATATAATGATATTTACATCACCATATACTCCATGCCAAGACTAAAACAGAATAATGTTATATATTTGCAATGTGATTAATTGTAAAAACCTTATTAATTTAGGATGCTTGGGAGGAAGAAAAGTCTATATTAAAAAATTTAGGCAGATAAAAAATTTTTCATAAACCACCTAAATTTATAGTCTCTTAGGGACAGTAGACATGGTATATAGATATTCTTGTTTCAATAAATAATTAAGAATTGCTTTGATCAGTTTTGCTAGTAGATGCTTCTATATACTTTCCTACAATTACCTCCTTATCTCTTACATTATTTATAGCCTTGGTTTACATACTGAGAATAGCTAAAAATAAAACAAAATGACTTAAGTAGCTTCATCATAAGTGCTGTGGAATACCCATGTAAATCACTGACAGATTGAAATTAGTTTTATCATGGTATAATCACAAACAATGCTTTGTCCAGATCTAACCTTCCATTTAGTGTTTTTTTCTTTTTCTTGTGTGTCAGGTCGGAGAGTTGGTCCAACATTGAACAGGTAGCACTTAAAATTTGTAATTGGTTTTGTTGTAATTTGACACTTGATTATGGCTGTCTGTTTTTCTATCCAACTACTTATATCTATCATCTATTGATCTAGATATAGAGATTATGTATCTATGTATCTAAATACAGAGGTCTATGTACCCACATACACCCTGGTCCATATGCCATGATTTTACAGAATGATCTTATAGAACTCCTAGGAGAATAATATACCTTGTCTCTTAAAATAATACATTTTTCTTTACTTTTCATAAGATTCTTTTTTAAAAAAGATTTTATTTATTTATTTTTAGAGAGCGGAGAAAAGGAGGGAAAGAGGAAGAGAAACATCAGTGTGTGGTTGCCTCTTGCATGCCCCCTACTGGGGGCCTGGCCCACAACACAGGCATGTGCTGGGACTGGGAATAGAACCTGTAACCTTTTGTTTTGCAGGCCCGTGCTCAATCCACTGAGCTACACCAGCCAGAGCTAAGATTCTTGTTAAAATAAGAATGTTGAAGCAGTCAAAAGGAGTTTGTAAAAATTGAACACTTAAGTTTATTTTTAGTTGAGGACTTACTTACTTACTATTGCTTTCCATATGTTATTTGGGTGTTATTATGTTATATTCCTGGTTTGCCTGCCTTCTGTGGTTCTTACCACCTTCTGTTTTAAAATCAGCCAGTTCATCTGTCTCTCTTATTACAAAGCTGGGTGTAGAACTTAACCAAGAATAATTTTTCAGAGAAGTCCAAATTTCTTTTGTTCTGCTCCGTTCTCAGACTGCCCAACCATAGGTACACTGATCATGGAGCAGTGGGAACCAGCATTTGCCTTTTCACAGTCTACTGTTTAAAAGTCATTGACGAAAACTTGAGAAATCTCTGAGCCTTGGCAGTGCTTCTTATTCTCTTCAGAGGCCTCTTTCTTAACCTCATTACCACTTCAGGAATAATTAGCAGAGCATTTCCCCTTTTTATGGTGAGATACAAATGACTCCTGTTAGGAGGGGAGTGTCATGTACTGGCACCTTGAATGTTTGAATCCTTCCATATGTCCCTGTAAACTTCTGCTGAAATATTCCTCAGAGCGTGTTCCTTATTATAGGACAAAACAGTACTTTATTTTTGACATATTTAGTTACCAGAGGCTCACTTGTTTTTAATATTATTCTTCCAGGGAAAACAATTTTTGTAAGTTGGAGAGCCCGTTGCAAAAATGTAAATGATTAGCGTGTTAATAAAATAAGTTATGAGACAATTAGCCTCTTCTCTTGCTCTCTCTTCCTCGATGTCTCCTGGAATTGTTGGTCTTTCATAGGATTCCGCTTTACCGTTCCCCGTCTTTTGTTTCCTTCATCCGTGCATTGGCCCAGGCAGCAGCGTGGTGTCTCCTCCGCCAAGGTCCCGTCAAGCCTTCTTGCTTCCATGTGCATCGGGTGTACGGGGTAGGCCTTAACAAATACAGCACCGAGGAAAACCGGGGCCTCTGCCCCTCCCCGCACCGGGCAGGTCGGCTGAAAATCAGGGGCGAAAATCGGGACAACTGTAATTGAACAACACTAAAAAAATCAACAACAAAAAAGAAAATCACGGTTTACAGACTTTAACCTGGGCAATTTTATCTGCTCCCACGGCTTTAACTACAATCTCTATACCAAAGAATCCCAAATGTCAGTAATACACTGACATTTATCTTTCATTTCCACTTTTCCCTTTCATATCCAAATCACCTTCCACTTTGGGGTCAACGTTTCTCTCTCATCATCTGTGTGTGTGTCACCAGCCCACTAAGATGAACATCATCCTCTGTTCTCCTCCTCATGCTTCCTATTCATTTGATTACTTCTTCCCATCCAGCCTGTTTCTACAACCATCATTCTCTTTCCTTCCTCTTCCTTCTTGTCTGGACTATTTTATTTGCTTCCCAATTCCTCTTCCAATTGGCATTGCTATCATTTCCCAGTTATCCAATCTCTTTGTGTTGCTATTAGAATTATTTTTTTTTATAATTGAACTTCTATTTTTAAAAAGCTGGCACATTGTCATCATCTAGACAAACAAACATTCAACCAAAACAAAACATGGCAAATAAAATCTGACATGATGCAAACTGGCCCAGATCCACCTTGATGGCCTTGCCTCTCTCAGCTTGCCACCCCCTAGTTACGCCAGAAAACCTTCACAATAGCAGGTTTTCTGGTGTAGCAATTGTTGGTGAATGAGAGAACACTGTCTAAGTACATTGACCAGTATCAACATAATAGTAATTTTTCCCCCTGGAGAAATAAAAATGTGTGAGTTCTGTAGCGATGAGATGGTCTAGCCTAATTCACTGGCTCTTCATACTTCAGCATCAGAATTACCCAGTGGGTTTGTTAAATCCCAGATTCCTGGGCTGTGCCCTTAAGTTTCTGGTTCAGTAGGTCTGGGATGGGGCCTGAGACAAGGCCCCACGATGGTGATGTTTCTGGTCCCAAGACCACATTCATTTTAAGATCTGCCAGCCTAGGTAATACCACTCATATGAACCAAACTGAAAGTCATTAGTATTTGTTGTTTTTTTTTCTATTCATCCAACAAGAGCTTATACTTGTTTATGGCACCTAGCCACCATCTACAGGATTTCTGCTTGTACCTTGAAGTTTTCCAAACTCCCCACAATGGTTAGTATTACATGTCAACTTAGCTAGGCAATGGAATCCTGCTATTTGGTCAAACACCAGTCTAGATATCTCTGTGAAGGCCTTTTAGAGATAACATTAACATTTAGGTCAAGAGATTTTGTAAAGTGGAATACCCTCCCTACTGTCAATGGGTCTCACCCAGTCAGTTGAAGGCCTAAAGACAAAAAGACTGAGGTTCTCGGAGGAAGAGGGAACTCTGTCAGGAGATGGGCTTTGGACTCAGTTCTTCCCAGGGTCTCCAGCCTGCCTGGCTGTCCTGCAGATTTCAGACTTGCCCCCACCCCCACCAACAACTGCATGAGCCAATTCCTTAATCTCTCTCTCTCTCATTCTCTCTCTCTTGATAAATACAGATAGATATAGATATCTATACATATAAATATGTACATATAGACACACATATAGATATCTAAATATACACATAGATACCTATAGATATACATATGTAGATAGTATCTTATTGGTTCTGTTTCTCTGGATAACCCTGACTAATATACCCCTAAGTCCTTAATCATCAAAGGTAGACACAGGTTGGGAGTCACCAGGCACCTGAAGATGCCATACCTGCATAAAGAGGGTGGGTATCTTTAGGACTACATGTTTATCAGTATTTCAGATAGATATGACATAAATACTAAGATAACAAAATACTATTCAGGTATAAATTATATCATTTATATGAGTCCTAACGTTTCTAATCCTTCTTTTGACTCATCAGTTCTGCTAATGTTTTTTGAATTAGCTTTTTAGAAAAATACTAATCTAATTAAGTGGAATATAGGAGGAGCAATATGCTTTTTGTTTTCTTATTCAAGAGCTAACAAAAAAAGAGCTAACAATTTTTATTGGCGATTCAAGGTCAACTAGGAAGAAAGACAAAATTAATGGTCACTACAACAATTAATAAAATAAGGCCAGTTCTCAGTCTTTAAAGGAATGTGGTTGTATTTTGCGTTGGTTTTATACATAGATAATATTGCAGGGATAAATTGAATCCCAGAGAAATCAAATGGAAAAGTAATGAAAATGTGTCCCTATCTCAAGCTCCTTGGTGCATTGAAAGAAAATTATTGTCCCTTAGTTGTAGGTACCTCAGTGGCATAATTACATTTCAGCGGAAAGAAGGGATCAGCAATAGGATAGCATTTTGTCCAGCTTCACACTAAGAAACATGATCATTTTATATATGTATATACATATATATATTTCTCTGGCTTATACCAATAAGAATGGAAGGATTACACAAAATAATTGCATAAATGGTTACTTCCTGCCAATATAAAATGTCGCTGAACACAATGGTAGGGTCTTTCTCCAAATCACTGCTGACTTTTTGGTCTGACCTAGGAAGGTAAATCACATAAGCTACTTAAAATTGAAATAATAACCTTTGGAAATTAAAATGATGAAAGCTTAAAGCTGGCCTGATGCCTAATTTTGGTTTCTTGCTGTGCCTTTGGGGCACGGTGTGGTGAATTTTGGATCTTTGCTCTCTTGGGTGGTAGTCAGATCTATTTTTGAAATTCACTGCAATTTAGCTACTGTCAGATTTTAATAGCTGGCCAGTTTTTGGTCAGGTAATAAATACATTCTAAGAAACATGACACTTTAGTATCATTTTCCTACTTATTAGTAATGAGCACAGATTTTGGACAGAGAGGAGGATGAGTTCAAATTCCAGCTTTTCTTTTTATTAGTTCGGTGATCTGGGGCATGTTAATTAGCATCTGGGTAAAAATAATGCATATGGTTGTTGTGAGAATCCTCTCGAATAAGGTGATTCATATGAGGTGCCTAGTATTCACATTTCCATGTGGATGTCTTTTGGGCACCCCCAGCTTAACCGGCCCAGCACTGGACTCCTGACCTCCACCCCTGCACAGTTCCCCAGCTGGGGAACTGAGCTGGGCTGTCTCAGCTGACACAACTTGTTTCCCAATTGCTCAGGCCTCACTTATTTTCATATCCCGCATGCACCCTTGAGGAAAGCCTTTGGATCTACTTCCAAAATATTTTAAGAATAAAACCAACTCTTCCCACTTCCTACTTACTACCACTTTGTTCCAAGCTATCATCATCTTTTACCTGTGTGATGGCAATAACCTCCTCACAGTCGCCATGCTTTTACCCTGATCCACCAGAGTTTATTTCCAACAGAGCCACCACTGTGGCCTTTTACAAATGCATGACGGACCACGTCACACCTGCTCACAAGCCTCCGATGGTTCTGCGATTCCCTCAGTGTTAAAGCCCGGGGCCTTCCACGGCTCCCACGGCTCTCCGTGCGTGCCCTGTCCCAGACTGCACCTCCTGTGCTAGGAGCTGACGCTCATCTCCTCCCCTCACACTCTGTCTGTGGGCTCCTCCCTCTCTCCTCCAACCCACACTCACAGGCCCCTTTCTCAGGGAGGCCTGCCTGGACCATGGCACCCCCGATTCCTCTGACCTTGTCTTACTTCTCCGTAGTACTTGCCACCTTCCAACGCATCTGAGAATATTATTATTTACCATGTTTGTTACTCATGGTGTTTATCATGTTTATTGTTTCTTTCTCCACTGCAATATAAAACCCACAATGGCAGGGATTTTTTGTCTCTTTTTGAGGATGTCAGTTCCCAGTACCGAGGACAAGGCCTGCCATGCAGCAAGCTGATGTGTTATCATTTACCTATAGAGTAAGTCCTCCCTTAACATTGTCAATAGGTTTTACCACTTGAAGTGAAGCCATGTATAATGAAGCCAGTTCTACCATCAACTAATGGATGTAAACAACAGCTATGTTCCTATGGCATCTCATCAACATTATAATGAAACAATGTTGAGAGAAGCAACTGTTATTTGAGGACCTGCTGTGTAATCAATATCATGATGATTCACCATCACTTCAAAGATTTCACAGAATAATTTCATTTATGTTAATTTCCTTTTGAATTATAACGTGTCCAAGAAATAGAATGATTAAATTACATTGTTGGGATTTGAACTCTGCTTGTCTGACACCATTCCTGTTACCCTTCCTCCATTTACTACACTTCCATTGAAAAGGCAATGGGAAGTCACAACTTATTTTGGATCAAGGAGTCGTACGATTTAGTCTGTGCTTTTGGGTAAGTCAGACAGGGAAAGCATGTGATGATACTGGGGAGAAAAGAGGATTCACATATGTCAAGGAGTCCTACACTAAGTTTCCAATGTGGGTGATATAAAGGAACAAATGGCATGAACAACTTTGGGGGTAGAATCGACCGGAGTTGGAAATTGGGCTTGGTGGGTGAGAAAGAAAGAATTCAAAGATCACCCCCCAAATTTAAGCCTGAATAATTGGAGAAGATAGCTACCAGATAAGTATTAATTTTTAAGAGGATCAAGGAATCAAGTTCAGTCAATGGGGCTAAGTCATGTTATTGCTTAGAAGTTAAAGTTCTTAGGGAGATACAAGATGCAATCTGTTTGGTCTGAACTATAATAACAGATTTTCAAATTTCCCAGCATTGTAGCAGAATTAATCATTGAAATGCTCCTCTTGATTAAGATATGCTGCAAAGTACTTGGGGAAAAAGATGATAATCCTTTCGGACAAGAAAATACTCTGTTCAATGTAGAAATAAAAATTGTGGTAGCTAAATACACATTCTGTTTTCCAACAGGTGATAACATTTTATGGATTGCTTTATTACATTTTTTCCACACTGATTTATATCAACAATGAATACAAGGATGAGCTACTTGAATTTGGCCTGCTTTCCATTAACGCTCCGCTCAGCCTGGTAGTGTCGTGATTTACCACACTTGGAAGCTGACTTCCATAAGTACTGAGCAATAAAATGTAAATTGAATTAAGAGAAGTTAAAAGAAGGAGAAGGACTTTATTTGGCTAGAAAGAACAAAGTTTTGTATGGAAATTTATGGATGTAGTCAATAGGAATTGACCAATAAAATGTGAGAATTAAAAATAACCAGAGATGTTAAATATAATTCTGAATTATTTGACTTGGGCAAATGCATGAAGTTGTATAATTAAAGGAGAGATCACAGATGAATTCACTAAAGTAAGTCTTCAAAATGATGCAGTTTTAACTTATTGAGTGCAACTTTCTAAATTCCTGATTAAAGGAGTCCTATGATAAGAATTCTTATTAAGAATATCTTAGAACCATAAAGTAAATCTAGGAGGGGTTTTGGATAATTTCTAGTTCAATTTCTGTATTTAATCCATGGAATAGTTAATATAAGAATAAGATCTTCTGATTTCTAGGATTGATCATATTAATCTGTAATTGTCATTTAATCAGATTAAACTCCTTTTAATGGTTTCATTGTACTATGACTTGGCGATTTAACAACTCTTTGTTCTTGTCTTTATTAAAATGCTTTCCCCCTATGCTCCCCTTAAAAATCTTGCTATTTTTCTCCATCAGACCATATTTATCAATTAACGTCTTCTCAGACAACCACACTCTATTCACTTAAAAGGTCTATCAGTTCCATTATATTAATTTCTAATTCCAGGAAGCTATATAAGTGTCTCAGTATGTTTTTGTTCTTCTACTATTTATGTTTTATTAAAATATTTTTGAAGCCAACATTTATCAAGTCCTTACTACGTACCAAGCTTTTTAGTTTTTTGGGGTAGTCTCTCAATCCTTACAATGGATTAGAGAGTATTACTCTAATTTTACAATTGGAAAAAGAGAGGCAGGGAGAGATTATGTAAATGAACAATGATCACACAATTAGCAAATGGCAGCGCTTAAGAAAATGTATATGGAACACCTCTGCAAACTGTACACCTCCCTGCATGTTTCTATGGTTAGAATTATTTATTCTTCCCTCTGCTCTATTAGCTTTGAAGTGACTTTAGGGTGGGGCTGTACCCTTTTTCAGTTTGCAGTCTCCCACGGTCTTTGTTCCTGTGTTCCCTGTGTAAGCATACTTAGTTCTGAGTGACAAGATGATTTTCTTTGCCTGTAAAAGCAATTGTTTCATGAGCTCATGTAAGGCGATGGGCGATCCCACATTTGCTAGTAAATGTTAGCAGCAGTGCCGGTCGAAGCATATTGCTTTCCAAGGTTCAGCAGAGCCCTCATCACTGAGCAGTGGGCTGATTTTTAAGCAATTCACTTGCCACTTCACTGCTACCGCCAGCGACGTGGCCCAGTGAGTCTGGCTGTTCTGCCGGTTGCTTTTTAACAGATCATTTACCAGAAGTAAACCTACCTTACAATGGTCATCTTTCAAATGACTTTGAGAAAGACTCAAGGTAGCAATTATTCAACTTTATTGCCTCACTGACTAAAGAATTTTTTGCTCTAATGGGCTGCCAAGCCTGTGTAGAAAGAGTTGACCAGAAAGAGGAGAACACATCAGGAGTTAGAAGAGCAAACTCCACTCCCGGGGGCTTCAGCTTAATAGCTGGCTTTTAGATTTCTGTTTCAAGTAACTCTCTGATATGGGCAGCTGTGATTAGCTATTTGACCCCCTTTATCACCTGTTCTTGTTAACACACAGGTTCACAGTGTTGTTTCTTGTCAAAAGAACTACACTAAGATAGAGGAGTCTAATTGCGTATTTTGTCATGCTGATATAAATGGCCCAGGGGGAGGCAGAGCAGCGAAACAAACTGTGCAGAGAGAATATTCCACAAAGGTGGCAACTAATGGCATGGAGTGCCCTGTGAGATGTGATTCGGGTCCAGCCAGCTAGATCGCAGATTTAGTTCTTCCCGTGTGTTTATGCTTTCTGTGGGCAGCAGGTGCCTGAGGTATCATCTGAACAGGGGCCGATTACTATTTTTTTTTGTATAATCCAAGATTACTCTTATCAACAGATACAAGTGTATTAAGTGCATCTCAAAAGAACACTCCAAGTGGTTAAGATAATAGTTATTTGATCCTTAATGAAGACTTTTATCTTGCTTTCTATTACTCTAACTGTGTATTATATTGCATTAGGCCAATTTGACTTACAATATTGTGGAGTCCAACAGCATTTAAAATCGTTCCAGGAAATTTGGTCTGCCTTACATGGTTTTGTACTTAGCCGTGGAGGATATAGTGTGAGATTTAAGGCATTTGGAAACAAAGAAGCCAGCAGGTGATTGCAAAGCTATGGGTTCTCTTTAGGTTGAAAATGAAGTGAAAGAAATATGTTCTTGTGAGATATCGGTATGAGATTCAGTGATAATTATAACCTCGGCACAAGAGGTCAGGAGCTGGAAGGAAGGAGAGCATTAATGTTGTAGCTCTGAGTTTCCCTTCACAACTGAGAGCAGAGGTAGGCAACGGCTTGCTAAAGTCAGTGATGTTCAGACAGAGGCTGATGTGGCTGAACCAACTTATCAAAAGAAAAATGAATATTATTTATTGTATAAAAATTTTATGGTATAAAGAAGTTGAAAGGAGGGAGATATAGTATCAGGATTTTTTAAGGCTATATATATTTTTTACTCTTCCTGGATAATCCAAAAATTAGATGGTTATACACACTGTACATGCCTTGTATAATAATAAAAATTACCCCAGGAATTATCGCAAACAATTAAAACATGAACGTTATGATTTCTTTTCTTATAATTTTTAAATGGCAAACTTTTTTAGGTTTCAAACATATTTAACTAAAAAATTAATATTTGATTAAAATATAAAATAAGGCTTATAATTCAGTACAGGATATGCTTTTTGTAGAAAACAAGATTAATGGCCAGGTCCATTATATGATGGTTTTTGTGGTTCAATTTCAGGATACAGGCAAGAAATCCTTCTCCATCCCCAATAAAACAAACTTTTAAAGCTCCAAGGTAAGATTAATATGTAACCTATGTAACATAAGATACGGTAATGTTGTCATAAAAGAAGGGGACCGATGACGGAGGTCTAAAGGAGTCAAAGTAACATGAGATGACAAATAGGAACATTTGCATAGCATTCTCTGATGAGAAAACGATGAAGGTGTGGGTAGGTTTGACGGGGGAAGGGCTGAGTGGTCGATTAATGCTGCCTTTCATGGGCCATGGGATAAGGGAAGGTGAAATATTTGGCTTTTACTTGCTGGTTCGGACATGAAGAGTAGGGAATGCCAATTCATCCGGCTGGCGGAGGTTGAAGGACGTATTCTGTAAGTGACTGCGCCACTTCACATTCCCCCCATTAGGAGGCTTCCTTCCCACCTCTCTGATCCCCGCCAGCGCATGGCCAGCGTCAGGAGGTGTGAAGTAGCTCTCCTGGTTTTCACGTGCAGCAGTGCTGACGTGGAGTGTCTCTTCGTGTGTGCGTTCGCCACTCCTGTGTCTCTTTTGTTGAAATATCTAGTCAGATACTTTGGCTAATTTTTAATTGGGTTGTTTGACTTCTTCATTACTGAGTTTTAAGAGTTTTTTATATATTCTAGAGACAAATCCTTATTGGATATTTCAAACATTTTTTTCTAGCCCGTGGCTTGTGTTTTTACTTTCTTAATGGTATATTGCTCAATGTAAAAGTTCTGAATGTTGATGAAGTCCCATGTATTCATCTTTTTTCCTCTGTGGGTTTGATGTAGTAAAAAAAATTACATAATCCAAAATCATTAAAATTTGTTTCTCTGTTTTATCCTAAGAGTTTAATAGTTTTAGCTCTTAGATCTGTGATACAATTCAAGAAATTTTTGTGTATGGTGTGAGGTGAGGGCTCAGATTCATCTGACGGCCA
This sequence comes from Anoura caudifer, assembly GCA_004027475.1. Taxonomy (NCBI): domain Eukaryota; kingdom Metazoa; phylum Chordata; class Mammalia; order Chiroptera; family Phyllostomidae; genus Anoura; species Anoura caudifer. Next base: position 50,598 of record PVKU01000371.1, on the reverse strand, counting down.
ATTGTCTCACAACCACTTGTTGAAAAGACTGTTCTTCTCTCATTAAATTGTCTTGGTACTTTGTCTAATAAGAGATTCTTGTTGGACCTAATTATCATTGCAAATTAATATGCAAATATCTAGCTAGCATATACTGAAATCAATATCATCACCATGCTCACAAGCTCCCTAGAGACGAATGCTACAATAATAAATTTCTGATATATGAGGCATCATACAATTGTAGTAGGTCTTTGCTTTGTAGAGGGCACATCTAAATGCAGGAGAGTGGCTATAGCGAAGCATTCACCACATAGTAATAAAATGTATATAAGGTTATTAACTGTGATAAGTGCTAAAATGACTTTTATTACTAAAAGCAGCAGTTAATAATAAAGCTACCATCAATTGCCTTTTTCTTATAGGACTGAAGTATTAATTCTTATATTGATTTTATAATTTTAAGTCAAGGGATTATCATTGTCATATTAACGACTTTAGTTGTTTTGGTTGTAAACGGAAGCTGCATAACAAAAGTTCTTTGCTAGGGTCTGACTGATATATGCCCAAATTCACGTGTTGCAACCTAACATGACAGCACTAGGTGGCAGTATTGGGAGAAGGGGCATACAGGAAGTAATCAGGCCCGGTTGGATTTTGCCACAGGAGCCCAAATGGACTAAGACTTTCTGTATTAGTTCACAAAGATGAATTCATTCATCAGGTTTTATTGAGCACTGAGCTATGGATTGAGCTTTTACCATATTTTTTGGTAAATGTTTGCATTTTAATTTTGTTTTGAAGGTTAAAGACAAGAAGGGCTTTTTTTTATGACCCTGGGCAAGTCAAGACTTTTAACTCTTTTGGCCGCAATTTTATTTTCTCTTAGATGGGGATGGTAATTATAACAATCTCATAAGGTTGTGAGGATTAAATGAATTAATATGAGAAAGGACCCCCCAAAATGGAGTTTATTTATAAAAAAATGTATATTTATTCTTATGTGTTTAAACTTCAGTCACCTTTAAAGTACTTTCCATTTGATGCACTACACCAATCAAGCTATTTTTTTCCACTGCTCAAAAACAGTTTTTGATGCCTTTTAGCACTTCTGCTGTTTTTTGTTGCAGCTCTTCCACATCAACAAAACATTTCCCTTTGAGGACTTTTTTCATCTGGGGAAACAAAAAAAGTCACTCGGGGTGAGATTGGGTGAATAAGGAGACTGGGGCACAGGATCGTGCCATTTTTGGTCAAAAACTGCCAGACACTCAGCAGTGTGGGCAGGTACGCTCATAAATCACCCACCATGAAATGGGCAAATACGTTGAAAGAGTCTTAAAAAAAAATCCACTGAAGCTGAACGTAGCCTCTCACAACAACACCAGCTGGTGCACTGATACAGGTGGGTTCCTAGAACACTCACCTAATGGGGGAAGTCTGTGCTATAGGGGGCCCACCCTCCAGAAGATAATTCCAGGTTTTGTTGGGTTCCCCCTCATATACATACACATGCACATGTACATATATGCATACATGTACACATGTACACACATACATATATAAAATACTAAAAATTGTACTTGATGAATAGTAAGAGTTAACTACTATTGGTCACTGGAATGTAAGTTCTTTGAAGGCAGGGATTTGGGTTACTTTAATTTACTGATATAATCTAATGCCTGATGCATATTTGGTGTTAAATAATTTGTAAGATCGATATAGTATAAGATCTAAAATGTTGGTTTTCTATAGTGGAGGGTATTTGTAGGACTAATCTCTCATGCCAGTGAAAATCCTCCATCCGTCTCTTGTTGTGATTCACATGCCAACAGGATGCATGGTCAGCGCAGTTACTTCTGTAAACCACGGATTTGGAGCAAGGTTACTTACTTATATAGAAAGCGGAAGTGGGGACATGTGGACTATATTGAGATACGTGTTGATCAAGGCACAACAATGTTGAAAAAAAACCAAAACAAAAACCCACTCTTCTCCCAGAATACCCACTTAAAAAATTTAGGGAAAAATCTTGTCAAAACTTTTGGAAGGTCGTGGAAATTGTGAAGAGACAGTGTAGTAATAAAATGAAGAGTTGAAATGGAAATCCTCCTTAGTTTCATAAAAGTTCCCTATAAATGTATTGAATTTTCAGTACCATGTAGGATGATTTGAGAGAAGTGTCAATTTTTAGAAATAAATTTAAGCACCACAGGAAAAGACCCACATTACTTGCCACTCTGAGCTAAAATATTCAGTCAGGCCTAGATTCTATCAAATGAAGATTCTTGCTTTAAAAGGAAAGGGAAATTCGATCGCTGCTGGGAGTAGGTAAAGGCAATTGCTGAATGAATAGGAAAAAGACACAGTTTCAAAAAGAAAGTGAGAGTATCAAAGTTGGCCCTTTCAATGTGCTTCTTGACAGATGTGCCATCTCTGAGCTTCTTTTCTTGAGGCAGTTCAGGGAGCGAGTCTCCAACAAAGGAGGGCTCTCAGGTGCCACCCTGCATGGGAGGCAGTGTCTCTGATTGCAGCTGGTTAATTTTAAAGGCCACAGTTCTTGTCGTTTGAGCTCTTGTGGTTCTCAGGGAGAAGCCTGAGGAAAGCTCACGTGTTTATTTTGAAAACCCAAAGAGGCAGATGTCATTAAAATGTGTCCAGTACATCTTTTATTAAAATTGAAATATGATGCTAAATATCTCTGCAGCCAGTAGCTTCACAGCTGGAGCTATTCCTTTGCAATGTAGATAAATTATCCTTAATTCATTATAATATTTTCTCCATTATCTTAGTGGATTTGTTTCAGTTCAAAGAAGCATTATACTGATTTAAGCTTTGCTTTGTTTTGGAAGTAAAACTATTCTTCTTCAGATCAGTTCTGTGACTATGTCCTCTGCAGGCAGGAAGTGAAGGACGAACACGGCTCAGGCTTTCCTAAATCCAGTGCTTGCCGTCCTGGGTTTTGAATGGGAGGAGATGAGGGTCCTGGGTCTAGTTCTCGTAGAAAAGAGAAGAGAAGAGAAGAGAAGAGAAGAGAAGAGAAGAGAAGAGAAGAGAAGAGAAGAGAAGAGAAGAATAAGATAAAGCAGAGATGTTGACAAGCAAACAAAAGTTGGAATCATTGCTTCAGTTGGAGAAAAGATAATCATGTATTCCATGTAACAACAGTAAAAATAACATTATGTTGGTATCAGCACTTTAAATTGGGGCAGTGTTTTCACGTGTATCATTACACTCGGTCCTCACAGCGCTCTCCTGACAACGGCAGGCCAGGATGGGCTTTTATCAACCCCATTTTGTACATGGTGAAACTGGTATTTTAGGGCCACCATACTTAGTGGTTTAGAACAACAAAAATTTATCCTCTCAGGGTTCTGGGAGCTAGACATCTGAAATCAGGGTGTCAGCAGGGCCCATCCCTTCGGGAGGTTCTAGGGGAGAACTCATTTTGCCTCCTCCGGCTTCCGGCTGCCAGCATTTCTTGGCTTGTGACCACACGCTTCTCTGCCCTGCTTCTGGGCTCACATGCATCTTCCTCTCCTGTCTGTGTCTTCTCTCACGGTCATCTCAAATCTCCCTCTACTTTTCTCTTATAAAGACAGTTGTTATTTGATTTAGGGTCCTCACCCAGATAATCCAGGACGATCTCCTCCTCTCAAGAGACTTAACTGTACCTATGTGCATACACGGTAAACACCTTTGAAACTATTTCATGTATGTCAAAGAGGGATGAAATGGAAAGAGAATTTGAGGAAAATAGAGAGTGCAAAAGATGAACTAAAAAAATTAAAAGTGAGTTTGGAACTAAAGGGTCAAGCGGTCTTAAGTATGTGAAATTCTTAAGGTTAAACAAAATTAAACAGACGTTTTAATTGCAGGTCTCTGGAAGTCTGTCACAGGTTTCAGTGCATTTTGAATTTCCAAGGCAAATACAGTATTTTCCAAGTTTATTTCAGAAGAGGACCCTTTTCTACTGAACTTGAAGGCATGATGGGATTCAGAACACAGTCTGGGAAACAGTGCTGAAACGAGAGCTTCAGCTCCATCTCCAAGAGTAACCTGGGGGAAGAGCGATACGAATGGCTGGTATTATGGAGCACTTACTGTGCATCACAACTGCGTTAGGGGCTGTAGGTGCATTAGCTCATTTAATCTTTACAACGCACCTGTGCAAGAGGTTCTATTATAATCACTTAATAGCAGAAGAAACCGAGGCAAAGAGAGGTGAAGCAACTTGCCCAGGTTTACGCAGCTGGCATCTAATCGGGGGGGAGGGTCTGCTGCTGTCATAACCACCGGGTTATTCTAATATTAAAATATCCTAACAGAGCACTTCCAGTGCAACCAAGTGATTAAACATATATGCAAATCAGAGCCGAAGATGCTGGAAAGCAGCAGCCTGGGCTCCTCTGCTCTGTATTTGGCATCAGGGGAGTGAGGCTGGCTCTCCAATCAGTCCATCATCATTTCTGTCTGTCATTCAGGGCTCTGAGATGAAACAAAGCCAGTGTTCTGAAGGAGAAAAAGAAATATGTTGCTCTGTTCTTAAGACTTATGTCAAAAATGTTTCAGTCCTCAGGTAATTTACTAGGGCCGATTGGATCCCTATTTACAATACTTCAAAGGTCCAGTAAAAATGAAAGGGATGCAAATGGTATTTGGTTTTGCAGAGAGACATCTGGATTCCTCGCTGGGATCTGGCCTTGCTGACAGGAAACGTCCTCCGACAATCTCGTGGTTGTGCTGAGGGGCAAGATCCGTCTTTTGTTTTCTCCTAAAAGAAAATTCCGAACGGTTTTCTTAAATATTTCCCATCCAATTCTCTACGGTGCACCGAAAGCCTTTCCCCACAGTGAACTATTCCTGCCATCGCCCAACATTTATTTCAGGAATGCACGCTGAATTATTTAACAACCAAGAAGAGATTATTAGGTAGAGCCCGGCCCCAGGTCATATTTCACAGGATGGCCTTGAGCTCAGAGAATTAAATCGGTGATTGCTAGTGAAGTGCTTCTGTAGTCCCTGCCACATAGGAGTGCTTGCCAACTAACGAAATAAAAGTAAAACTGAGGGAGCGCTTGCCTTCCGTGGGTCAGTCCTAGGGATGTCTGAGAAAACGAGTCCGCTAAGGCTGTGAGAGCGAGTCTTTGCCACAGGTAACGATTTCTAACTTTTTAAGTCTTGGAAGTCTGGCACGGTGACAAGCACTCCTGATGGCTGGCTTCCGTACAGAAGGAAGAAGGGCCGTGGTATTTCCAAGGAGCCTCAGGAAATTTAGAGAGAGATTATTATCATCAATTTTCCACACAAGGAAATTGAGTCTCCAAGAAATCAAGTTTCTTGCTCAAGGTCAGGCAGAGGGAGGATTCAAACCCATCTCTCTCTCACACCCATGTCATGGGCCTCCACTCCACTACTCAAGGCCAACCAGCATGGCCACTGAATCTCATTAGAATGAGTATTTGTTCATTTATTTCTTTTTACTTTTTTGATTTTGTAAATTTTATTCTTCAGGAGACACTGATTCTTGTTGCAAGATTTAAATGGACAGGACTTCCCTTGCTGGAACCAATGCCTTCCATGGAGGTAGCAACGGGCTTATCAAGTGGTATGAAAACTAGGAGAAGTGTGTACTTTGGGAGGATGGAAATTTATTTATACCTTCCTTTAAAAAAATTGATGGAAACTGTGCAATAATTAAAAAATTTGATAAGCATTGTTTTGAAAGTAGACTTTTATGTGAGGAACTGTACTGGGTTTGGGGAATATAAAAATCAGGAAGACTTGTATCTTGTAATAAGCTTACAACCTGGTGTGACAACAATATAGTCATTCAACTGTTGTAGTTCTCAGAGGCAGTAAATAATGTAAAAGAAAGCAGAAACTATTTATTATTCAGCCACTAAGCTAACCTGTTCAACCAAGAATTAATCTTCTGTAACAAAAAGTTCTATGTACTTACGTAAATATACATAAACAAACGTATACGTATGCACGTGTATTTTAAATCACTTTCCCCTTACATTATGTCAAAGTCTGGCCATATCAAGGAGGAAAACACTAGGCCAAATTATATCAGATGTGAGATCACAAGGCTGATAAAAAGGTAGACAAGCCCTAGCCAGGTAGCTCAGTTTGTTAGAACGTTGTTGCAATAGACCAACATTTCTAGTTCAATCCCTAGTCAGGGCACATACAAGAATCAACCAGTGGCCCTTGCTGGTGTGGCTCAGTGGATTGAGTGCTGGCCTGTGAACCAAAGGGTTGCCGGTTTGATTCCCAGTCAAGGCACATCCTGGGTTGCAGGTCAGGTCCCAGGTGGGGAGTGTACAAGAGGCAACCACACATTGATGTTTCCCTCTCTTTTTCCCTCCCATCCCCTCTCTCTAAAAATGAATAAATAGAATATTTAAAAAAACAAACAAGAATAAAACAGTGAATTTATAAATAAGTGGAACAACAAATCGATGTTTCTCTCTTCTTTCCCTTCCCTTGAAAATCAATAAATAATTTTTTTTAAAAGATAGACAAAATAAATGTGATCAAACCCAAGAGTACTTTACTATCACAATGACTACTAGTTAGAATTTATGGAATAAATACCTGGGTCAGATGGCATACATTTTCATAGACGGTGTCATTTGTTTACTTGTTATGGGGTACTTTTCCACTTAATTAACAACCCAATTATACCTTTCACATGATTATCTGTGGCTAGCTAATACAAGTACCAGGCTTTGTTAAATATTAGTCTTCACTAAACAATATTCATGAAACACTAACCCAGCATAAGCATCTCTTTATACTTCTTTCCCCTGACAGTGTTTTGGACATTTGCCATTAACTGTGGCATGTGTCTCATAATATTTTTTTAAGACATATATTTCAGGGAGCCAGAGGTAAAACATTGTAAAAAATTTCACATTCTGCTTCTTGTCTAAAAAAACTCCCAATCTTCAGAGCATGCTATCTACATTCCAATCTTAGAGTTGATATGAAAAAGTGTTTTGAAATCAATTTTAAAATTGAACATATTATGAAAAGATTATGCCTAGAGACCTTTAAGCTAAATGTACTTTAATGTAGTAACAAAGAGGATAACAGTAACAGGAACTGCAAAATCATTAACTAATTTCATATTTTTTCAAGTGTTCCTTACTCCCCCACTACTTCCTAAAAGATTACTTTTCTTCTTCAATTCTTTGAGTCTATTTTTGCTTTAACATAATGGATAACTTTTATTTTTAGCAATCACCAGAGCCTACACCTTATTTTTCAAGATAAGTGGCTAAGCAATGAGTGCCTCTGAGCTGCTTTTTTAGAAAATACATTCAGGATGAATGTGTAGAACAACCTGCGTCTTTTGTGCCTGTTATTTGTCACTGAGGGCAAAAGGATCTGCCTCACCCTCAGACCCCCGCCGGGCAAGTTTGCCTTCCCTTTTCCCATCCCCAAGACAAATTAAGAATGCTGAAACCTCTCACTCATAACAAAACAGTGATAAAGCAGGTAACCAGACCTCACATTAATCAGGTCTTTCAAAGAGGAGGCCCCAACCTGCACCCTTTGTCTGGCCTGCCGGTAGGTGGGTTTTCCTAGCCTTCTTTACTCCCGCAGCACATTCTCCTAGGAAATGTTTCACTTTTCAGACAGCCTCTGTGTTGATCAAAAAACCCAGAGAGCCTCCACAGAAATCTGAACTTCTAATGATCTTCTTTTATATTTTCTTACAATGGACAATGGCTCTCTCAAACTAAGGGCATCGGCACACAAAGAGAGGCAACAATGCGAAGAGATGGGGGCGGGGGCGGGGGCGGCCACCGTCACAACGTGAGCTGTATCATCTCGGTGGAAGGAAATTCTGTTTTCTGTCGCCAAATTGTTGCTGTCTCATGTTGGAAATATTCCGGGCCCCTGCAAACCAATGCTGAGATGAGAAAAGATAAGAGTACAGGAACAATTTTCTTCTCAGGTAGGAACATTACTGTCACTTAAATGATATAATGGACCAGTCATCTTGTGTTTTTCTACTCCCTTTTATTCCTAACACGACAGTAGAAAATCTGCTCCCAGGTAATTCCTGTTAAATTTCCTCCAAGCCTGCTTGACCTTTGCCAAACTGCAGGAAGCAAGCTGCCAGCGTATACGCAATTGTGTTGAATCAAGCGCGCCCTCTTCTGATCAACCAAAATATGACAACTGGTACAGGATTCACGAGATTGCTGAAATCAGACAGGATAAGTACAATGGGCAGTTGTATTTGTAAGTATGTTTTACAAAATATAGTTATATAAAAAATTGTAAAAAATGGATGCATTAGATTTCATAGAATCAGAATGAAATATAAACCAATTTTTATGAGTTAACGTGTATTAATAATTTACAAGTTGCCATTTTTTTCAGAAAAATTGAAATAACTTCATCTTTGCTCTCAAGATTTTTGTGACAAAATTAACATTTTAATAAAAAGTTATTACTACAAATCTGGAGTTGGCAGGCTTTTTCTTAGTGAGCCAAGTGATAAAAATATTTTAGGTTTTGCTGGTCATTATGTCTCTTTTGCACCTGCTGAATTCCACCACGAAGAAGCTGTTCACAGACAACGTGTGAATGAATGGGTGTGGCTGTGTTCCAGTAAAATGACAGGTGGGAGTACATGTCCACAAAGAGGTTTGTGCATGAATATTAATAGGAGTTGTATTTGTGATAGCTAAACATTGGGAATAACCAACATTTCCATTAACCGTTGAATGGATAGAAAACAGAAGTATATGCATAAATGAAAAGGAATGAGTTATTGAAATAGGCAACGATATGGAAGAATGTCAAAATGATTACATTAAGTGAAGGAAGGAAGCCAAGCAAAAAGAGTATGCACTACATAATTCCATTTATAACATTCATTAAAAATGCAGATGAATTTATCCTGATAGAAGGGCAGGGAGAGGTGGAGAGAGGAATTACAATGTAAACACTCAACAAATTTAGGTGCTATTTTTATTATTGTTTTTGCTGTTATTTGACTCCACCCTCAACAGAGAAGTAGTGAAGGGGTGTGGGACAAAGAGCCTAAATTAAAAATGACCAGTAAAACCCTGGTGTCTATTGTTAGTAATTAGATCGTATTTCTGTTATTATATAGAGAAGGTATTGAAATTATAGCTGAGTTGCAGAAAAACAAGTGAAGCATTTCATTTATTTTTTTTTGCAACTCAGAGTATCTGTGAACTCTCTTAACCTGTACCCACACAAACAGTCTCTGTGCACACACCAATCCACACCCACTATGGCTATAAATCCTATTTTGCACTTCCCTGTGTCTGACCAATTGCCATTTCATGCTGAGGACCAAGAATCATAGCTCCATAGTCTGAATGCCAGCTTCTAAATCTGCAAAGAGCCAGAGGTGAGACTAAAACGTGGAACCACTGCCACATGTTTCACATGCTCTTCTTGGCTTTGGATCCTGCCTTCCTTGCTAAGCACAGTGACCCCCCAAAGCCATTGTAAATGTCTGTTCATGGGTTAACTCAAGTGTACATGCTGTGTCATCTGTCTTCAGTGACATCTCTTTATATTTGACACACTTGGGCAAAGTGAGAGACAAAGATTCCAGAGTCTGAAAGAACTTTGCCACCGGTTTCATCAGGACGTTGTACCGCTTCCCCTAAGGGTGAGTTTGGGAGAGGCAGGACTGCACTAGCATTTCAAAGGTGGGGGCCCAAAATGTTAACATGCAATCATGGATAATCCTGCACAACCAGGAACTGTCTCACCAAAGGCTGAGAGCACTCCTGTGAGGAAACACTGAGTCCCAGGCAGCTTTATTACACAGTAAAGGAAAGGGAGGCACCAGGGATGCTTTATTAAAAGATCCTCATGATTTCTCCAGTGTATTTCTCTTATAAATGGAGGTTTGAACTCATATTTTATATCCCATTATAACTTCCTTGCAGTGGGCATAACAACATTGATCCACTTTAGAGATGATGCTACTACATCCCATTGACTTGAATACACTATCTTATGGCTTCAATACCAGGAACAGTAGGGAAAGAGGCAAATTGTTTCATCACAAAGATTAAATAAATGATTCAAAGTCAAAAGGGAAGTGAAGGTAGAGACCAAGTTAGAGCCCAGGATTTCTGCTTGTCACTTCAGTGATTGTTCTAACACTGAATTGGGATGTTAGCAATTACTTTAAAATTACCGCATACATATAAATTAGGAAGAATGCACATTTCTCCTTAAAAACATTGAGAAATATGCATTTACTTTATATTTTATTGACTTTATTTCTGTTTTTATGAGAGATTAAACACATGATCTCTGAAGCTTGACTTCCTGGCACAAATGCCAGTTCTGCCACTTCCATGCTGTTGATTTAAAGACCTAGTTTCTTCATCTGTAAAAGGGAGGAAGCTTAGGGTTGTTTTGGGAACTATATAAAATAATATATACCTGAATAGACAGATTACACCTAGTGAAATTGAAACAATAATCAGAAAACCTCCCACTGAACAAAAGCCCTGAACCAGATGGCTTCACAGGTGAATTTTACCAAATATTCCAAGAAGAACTAACACCCCCTCCTTCTCAAACTACTTCAAAAAATTCAAGAAGATGGAAGGCTCCTAAACTTGTTTTCTGAGGCCAACATTATCATAATTCCAAAAGCAGATGAAGGCACTACAAAAAAAATTATAGGCCAATGTCCTTGATGAACATAGGTGCTAACATTTTCAACAAAATATTAGCAAACTGACTATAGAAATGCATCAAAAAGATCAGATGTCATGATCAAGTGGGATTTCTTCTGGGAGTGCAAGGTTGGTACAACATTTGCAAATAAATAAATGTGACTCACCACAGAAACAAAATGAAGGTTAAAAACCACATGGCCATATTGTTAGAAACAGAAAAAGCATTTGAAAAAAATCCAGCACCAATTTATGATAAAAACTCTCAGCAAAGTGGGAATAGAGGGAACATACATAAACATAATAAAGGATATATAGGACAAACCCACTGCCAGCATCATACTCCGAAACTATGAGCATTCAAGACAGGGATGTCCACTTTCACCTCTTATTCAACATCGTGCTAGAAGTCCTAGCCATGACAGTCAAACAAGAAGAAGAAATAAAGGGCATCCAGATTGGAAAGGAAGAAGTAAAACTGTCATTATTTGCAGATGACATGATACTGTACACAGAGAACCCCAAAGATTCCTCCAAGAAAGTACTAGAACTGATAAATGAATTCAGCAAAGTAGGAGGATACAAAATTAATATCAAGAAACCAGTTGCATTTCTATATGCTAATAATGAGCTAAGAGAAAGGGAAATTAAGAAAACAGTCCCATTCACACTTGCTACAAAAAGAATAAAATATCTAGCAATAAACCTAACCAAGGATGTAAAAGATCTGTACTCGGAAAATTGTAAGACACTGAAGAAAGAAACTGAAGAAGATACAAATAAGTAAAAGCATACGCTGTATTCATGAGTAAGAAGTAGCATCATTAAAATGTTCATACTACCCAAAGTAATCTATTGATTCAACACAATTCCTGTTAAGATTCCAATGACATATTTCATGGAATTAGAACAAATATTTCAAAAATTTATATGGAACCACAAAAACCCCACATAGTAACAGTGATTCTGAGAAAGAAGAACAAAGTTGGAGGAATCATGCTACCCAACAGGAAACTATACTATAAGGCCACAGTAATCAAAACAGCATGGTACTGGCATAAAATGGACACATAGATCAATGGAACAGAACAGAGAGCCCAGAAATAAACCCACACCTTTATAGTCAATTAATATTCAAAAGAGGAAGCAAGCATATATAATGGACTAAAGATAATTTATTCAATAAATGGTGTTGGGAAAATTGGAGAGATACATGCAAAAAAATGAAACTAGACCACCTTATTACACCACACATAAAAATAAGTTCAAAATGGATTAAAGACTTAAATGTTAGACTTGAAACCATAAAAATCCTAGAAGAAAACATGGGCGGCAAAATCTAAGACATTGCTAATAGCAATAAGTTATCAGATACATCTCCCCAGGCAAGGTAAACAAAAGAAAAAAAAGAAACAAATAGGACTACATAAAACTAAAAAGTTTTTGCACAGCAAAGGAAAACATCAATGGAATGTAAAGACAACCCACAAAATGGGAGAACATATTTGCCAATACATCTGATAAGGGTTTAATATCCAAAATTTATAAAGAACTTATAAAACTTAATACCAAAGCAAACAACCCACCCAATTAAAAAATGGGCAAAGGACCTGAATAGATACTGCTCCAAAAGAGGACATACAGATGGCCAATAGACACATGAAAAGATGCTCAAAATCACTAATCTTCAGAGAAATGCAAATTAAAACCATAGTGAGGTATCATCTCACACCTGTCAGAATGCTTATCATCAACAAATCAACAAGAAGTGCCACCGAGGATGTGGAGAAAGGGAAACTTTTTTGCATTGTTAGTGGGAATGCAGATTGGTGCAGCCACTGTGGAAAGCAGTATGGAGCTAGCTCAAAAAATTAAAAATGGATCTGCCTTTTGGCCCAGTGATCCCACTTCCGGGAATATATCCAAAGAACCGAAAACAATAATTTGAAAGAATATAAGCAGCCCTATGTTGATTGCAGAGTTATTTACAATCACCAAGATGTGGAAGCAGCACCAGTACCCATCATTAGATGAGTGGATAAAACAACTATGGGACATTTACACAATGAAATTCTACTCGGCCATGAAAAAAGGAAAATGTTACCCTTTGTGACAGTATGGATGGTCCTGGAGAACATAAGTGATGTAAGCCAGTCAGAGAAAGACAAATACCATATGATTTCACTCCTATGTGGAATCTAACGGACAAACCGAACTAAAAAGCAAAATGAGACAGACTCACAGAGAGCAGGCTGACAGCTAATGCAGGGGGAAGGTTAGAGGGTGGAGGGATTGAGTAGAAAGAAAAAAGGACTCATGGACACAGATAACAGGGTGGTCATTGTAGGGAGAGAGGTAGATATAAGGGGACTCAATGGTAATGGAAACAAAATCCAATATAAAAAATTTAAAAAATACAATAAACAGCAAGTTACCATCTAAGAAAAATAAATAAAATGTATGTACCTCAAAAGAAATTAAAGTAATATATATCAAATTCTTGCCAGTACGTGGTGACACCTCAAAAATTAGCATAATCTTTTGTTTAATTTCCCCACAGGTGCACTGAGGTCCTAATAAATAGAGCACAGCAAAAGCATAAAGTATAAAATTAAAATTTAAAAAGTTATAAGAATTCTATAACTGTCTTTGAAAATCACATGCTCAGAAGTGCACTCATGTTTTTGTCTACAACCCTGGAAAACCTGGCCTGTCCCAGGGCTGCGGAGAGAAATGCACAGGACGCCCGTGACCCGTGCACCATGCACATTCTCAGGGTGGGGAGGGGTGCAATACGCAGCCACTGGTGCCTGGACACGGACGCGTTTTTGATCATTCAGCTGCTCTCCATACTTCCGAAAGTTTGCTTTCTTTCACTTCCGCCTATTGCCTACATTTGCTTGTAAATATATTAATGGTGATTGTACCCTTTCCCTGTCTCCCTGAAAGATTGGAGATGTCTTTCCAAGTTTGACGGGCTTCGGATGTAAACGAGAACTAAGGATCTGCATTTCTCTTGTATTTCTTTCTATCTATTAAGATACTTTACTGTAAATTCCAAATTAGACTGCAAAACGCCAAATTCTTGAATTATCCACTAGGGGGAGGCATGGCTCTTCCATTGAATGTGGATTTTCATTTAAAAAAAGTGAAATTTAGATTTTACTTCTTGTGAAAAGCTGAATGATTCAGTCCTGGTGTTAAGTCTCTGCTCAAAGTCCTGGATGTATCTTGCCTCTTTGAGATTAACAATGCAGAATTCACTCAAGGAAAAAAGACGTGTTTATCTACGACAGCATTTGTTTCCTTTCTCTTTTATCCTTCACGGGGCTACTCCAGCAACAGTCTCACATGAGCTATTGTTTTTCACAGAAGGGTCACACGACTCCAAAGACTGTAGCTGAGGACTTCCTTCTGTCTCTTTACAGAGATGACTTACTGAAGGCTTTTCCCGCATCACACCGCCATACTTCTTACTGGTCTTCCTGTCTTCACCGTTTTGATGGAGCCCTTCACGGTCAAATGTGACAGTGACATAAATGTTCCTGACGTTGTTCAAGTGGATTTTTTTTAAACAAAGAAGGGAAATTTAAATGGCTCATTTGTATTTGAATTTCCTAATGCTTCCAGATAACTAGCATTTAATTTTACCAAATTATATCACTTTACTGATGCATATGATAACAGAAACTGATGGCGTAATGGAAGCGCATTAGCTGGTGCAAGCGGGCAGAGGGTTAGAATCCATTTGGGTTAGGAAACCTGGACTTGTTCAAAGCACAGTGATGGGTCTTTGCCTTGTACACAAGAAATTTAAAATTAGATTGACTGATGGTGCAGCCACTTCGTAAAACAGTTTTTTTAAGCATGTTAAACATAAATATATCATATGACCCAGCATTCATTCCTAGTTATCTTAGCCAAGAGAAATGAAATCATATATTCACAAAGACTTGCATGTAAATATCCATAAGCAGCACTAATTCATACTAATGGAAAATGGAAATAATCCAAATGTCCATTGTCTGGTGAATAAACAAAAAAATCACATGTTCATGCAAAGGAATACTATTGAACAGTCAAAAGGAACAGTAGTACTGATACATACTGCAGCATGGAGGAAGGTCAGAAAGATAATTTTAAGTGGAAGATGCCAAACACATACAAAAAGATCATATATTCTATAATCCCATTTAATGGAATAGTCAAGAAAAGGTAAACTAACAGTGACTGAAAGTAGATTAATGGTTGCCTGGAGTTGGAGTGGGAATAAGGCATGCTTCCAAATATGCAGGAAGCTTGCTCTGGGTTGATGGAAGTGTTTTAAAACTGGATGGTGGTGATGGGTGCATAACTCAGCACACTTACTAGGTCACTGAATTGTACACTTCAAATTTACTGTATTAAAAAGCTGTTAAAATTGGTAGAGTAAATCTGAAGATCAAATGTTCTTATGAAAATCTGAAGCATTCTTCCCGAGAGAGGAAATCAAACAGATTAGATACTCTAGCTTCCAGGTCACGCCAGCACCTTGTCTTAAAGTTTCAGAAAAGAGTAGAAATACATAACTTTCATTTCTACCACTCTGAAAAACACAGCCAAATGCTCCTGAATCAAAGCATCAGAATTCAAGCTACGAGGCTTGTGCTGGACCGTGACCCGTGACACATTCCTGTAACTCACCAATCTCCCGTGCGCAGAGTGTGACCAGACTCTGTTAGGTCCGCTCCCTTCTCCTAAGGAACACGGGCACCATGTTGTTTGCATATCTTGTGCAATTTAATGCTATTATTGGGAAGGGAAGTGAATACAAAGAAGAAAAAATTTCCTGGTTGATTTCTGACCTACCACACACTTTGCCTATCTTTCTCAGTGTGCTTCTGACACCTTTCTTTGCCATTGTCTGGCCAGAAGAATGGGTTATTTTTCTCTGACATCAGTAGTGCTGTATTTCTGGGGTGAGTTAGGTCTAAAGACCACTTAAGACAGAAATCTTAAGGAAAATACATGAAATGGAAGAATATTCACACACACATTGATCAATTTCACTTACAGAAATCAACCTCTTCTTATCTCTCTCTCCCAAATCATATTAATAATGCTACACTTTTGAGCCATTAAAAATGCTTAAATTCATTTTAGAAAGCTTATCCACAACTTGCTTAGGAATAAAAGAAAATGATGGTATGCTTGCTTATGCACTGTGTTTGTCTTTCTGTCTTGGAGGGCAAATGCCTTTTCATTCATGTCTTTGGGAAATTTTACTTGGTAGAGAACATTTCACATTACCTTGTGAATGTTCTGGGATTCTCCTCTTTTCCTTCCTTCCCTTGGCTAGGTTTTCACTGCTTCAGGAAGAGGAAAAGTCAAAGTTCAAAGTGATCACTGCAGAACTCCGCTTCTGTCTCTTGTCCACTGTTCAAAATCAACTGGAACGTCTCCAATGGGGGAGCCACTGTTACCTCCCGTGATGGTGTCCAGCTCAGTTCTTCCACTCCTCTGTGGGGAGGATCCAAGTCCCGATTTCTACCAGCTAAGAACAGAGAATGTATCTTTTCTACCCTGAACAAACTCCGGCTCCAGCTGTGAGAAATTTTCATTTGTTCCAAAAAAGAAGCCTCTGGAAGAGGATTATAGGTGAGATATAATTTTTTTAACAACCAAAATTGGGTAACATGGTTCTATTAGGTGACTTTTTTTCTGAATCATTAATTTATTTGAGGAGAAAACTCTTATGAACGTTTTTTAAATGAAACAAGTTTTAGTTGTATATTATATGCATTGTCTTTGAAAATAATAAATTCATATAACATCAGAACTATCATAAGAAATAAAAAAATTTTGGTGCCATGCTATAGCAGCTTTTTCATTTGGTTTGTATTTATTTGCATACTTATATCACTACCTTTCTAGGGCTGGACTGCAAAGCCCCTGAGGGCAGGAAAAATGCTTGCTCAAATTTGTAACTGCCGTACATCTTGCATGTTGAAAGCTCTCAGTGGTACAAAACCTGTGAAACATCCAGAAGAGTGACTGACACAAAGTAGGAAGTCACAAAAGGTGTGTCTTTCCTTTTTCTGTTGTCTTCATCTTCAAGTGGCAGAATTTAATCTGAATCTCTGACATAGTGGTAACAGGTACGTACAGCTACTAGGGATTTTGTTTACTTGCATCTTGGCTTCCTAATGCTTCTGCTTGCAAATGAACTAATCAATATAACATTTTTGTTGTTATAATTGGTAATTATATATTATACGAAGCCAGGGTTACTCTGTGGATCAGATTATCTTTCTCTTCAATGATCTTTTACTTCTCCATTTGGTTATATTCTTCCTAACATTTTCCCAGCTAAGTCTTCCTCTTTCTCACCACAGTACCTGCTTGCTGTCCATAGAACACCAAAAAATCCTGTTAGGGATCAAATCTCATCATGTCAATTAGTCTGTTCCCTAGCCCAATCTTTCTATCTTTTATTCACTCAATATTGATACTTACCACATATCAGGCTCTGTGCTAGGCCCACCACAGTTCTTACCTTCAAAGCCATTTAAAAAAATGATCTTTGAGCTCTGACCAGTGTAGCTCAGTGGATTGAGCATTGGCCTGCGAACTAAAAGGTTGCTGGTTCGATTCTAAGTCAGGGCACATGCCTGGGTTGAGGGCCAGTCCCCAGCAGGGGGCGCATGAGAGGCAGCTCATTGATGTTTCCCTTTCTTCCTCCCTTCCCTTCTCTGTAAAAATAATTAAATCTTTAAAAATATTAAAAATGATCTTTCAAAGGGAATCAGTGGATGATCAACTGGGGTCTAGAAAAATTTAGAACCACTATTTAACTTTTTAAAAAAGTTTTAATTTCTGTTTCTGAGAACGTTTAGAAGGGACATTATATATTAGTACAATAGAACATGTAGGTAATTTATAAATTATAAAATATGCATATATTGAGGGTATATGCTCATATTATTTACTGATAGAGATTTCAGTGAAAAATATTTTCAGATCACTGGTTTAGTGCAATTAGTAAGACTAACAGGTGGCTTAAGAGAAATTTGAGTCCTTTTACCTGCATTGCATTTGTTAACCCGTCCAAATGCATACCAAATAAACAGAAAATATAGGTAAAAATAATATGCATACTAATGAAATGCAGCTTCAAGATACATCCTCTATCCACTTTACTCTCAAATTACTTTTCTGCTCGTACACGCCTTACAGATAGGAAACTTTTGGCACTAGCATGATCTTGGGGTCAATAATGCGGGAAAGTAAGCAATTACAGTTCCACATGGACAGAGAGGAGTATTGGGTATGTTGGCAGCATGCCAGGAGGCACACTAGCCAGGTCGGAGGGTTAGGAGAAATTTTCATGGATGTAGCATCTAATCTCATACCTTAAGGCTTTATAGAAATTTGGTAGCACAGAAATAGACAGAGAGCCTTCTGGGAAGGTTGAAGAGCACAAGGACATTCTAGGGTCAAGAGAAAGCACATACATTTGGGGGATTTGGAAGTGAAGCAGAAGTCTGGTGTGCAAAGGTAAAGGGGTGGAGAGGTGGCCTGAGAGCCCAGATGATGCTCCAGACTATGAAGAGCTTTGCTAAGAATTTTGACCTTCCTGAAGGCAATGGGAAGCCATAGGTACCTTATAAGCAGAGATACGACACACTGAGGGATGTGCTTTAGAAAGACATCTCTCTAACTGTAGTCTGATGGTGCAATTCTATGTCCTGGTTTTCCAGAATTTTTGCTTATTGTCCTGCTGTAAATATCAATAGTGGCCTCTTTCAATCATAAAGTTTGATTTTTGGTGAAAAATTATATGGTTTTCTTAAGAGTAGACTGAGGAGATCAAGTAGCATGGGGATCTTGGATGCAATTGCTTACAGCATTCTGTAGGAGAGATGGTGTCTTATATTAAGTTACTGATAGTGAGGACAGAGGATAGTCAAGTTTAGATATTAGTAGTAGTAATATTTAAGAGACAGATACACAGCAAATGGTGGTGATTTGGATGTGCAGAATTAAGAAGAATGACAAGGGCTATGATATCCAGGTTTCACCTTTGGCAGCTGGCTAGATGGCAGACCATTTACTGAGATACAGAATACCAGCAGATGAATACATTTTAGTGATGGAAAATAATAACTGAATTTGGGGACTTGTGGAACTCAAGATATCTCCCGGATGTCTAAGAGATCTGGTAGACATTTTGATATATAGATCTGAAGTTCTGGATAAAATTCAGAGCTGAAATAGAGATTTCAGGGTTGCCTGTGTAAATACAGCAACTGAAACTCTGTAAGTGGATGAGATGGCCCAGATACAATACGCAGAGAAGAGAAGAGAAGAGAAGAGAAGAGAAGAGAAGAGAAGAGAAGAGGCCCTGGACAGAGTCCCAAGGAACTCTGACCCTGGATGGTGAGTGAAGGAGGAGCCATTTGGGAAGGAACTGGGAGAAAGGGGCAGATAAACAGGAGACAAGGAGAGTGTAATGTCCTGGTATCAAGGAGAGAGAATATTCCAAATGGAGGAAGGGGTCAACATTGTCGAATGCTGTAGAGAATAAGATGACTGGAAATAACCAGTGGGTTTAACTTTCAAATAACAAGGTAGGCTTGGCAAGGGCATTGGGACACATAGAAGTCTTGAAAAATTGGGAGTGGAAAATACTCTTTTTCAGAAATCTTAATACTTAGATGTATTTCTGGTAGCTGAAAGGAGGTAGTAGTGCATGAATGAATTCCTTCATTTTATTAGCTAATGTGTTCATTTCCCTAGAAAATGTAACATTTGATCTGATTGAGGTATATGTGTCCTTAGTTAAGGAGGAGAAGGGTAAGAATTCCTGGCTCTAAAGGAGACTGGTGAGAAAATCTGTGATAGCTGAATGGAAGAAGTTTGAAGGTGTCCTTAAATGTCTTTCGACAGCCAATGGCCTGCTTTGTGTTTAGGAAAGGCTAGAACTTGCTGTGAATTTTGCTTTTCTTTTTCTTATGGCCTGAATGCAATCAATTACCTGCTGTCATTTGCCCTGCACTATTATTAGCATGTGCTTTTTATAATTATCAGTACATGTCAAATGCCCTGGCTGTTTACTGATAGGAAGCCAGATGGAAGAACCACAACTAAGGGGTGCAGTCTAGTCAAGGGGGGCATAGGAGGTTGGTCCTGATATCAGATAGACCTGATCTTACACCAAACCTCAGTTTCCCTCTCTGTAAAATGTGCATGTTAGTAGTAACCTCATCATATTTTTGTGAGGATTAAGTGGCACAAGATGTAGATGAAGCACTAAGTTGCTTGACCCAAATAGAAGTTCATCACTAGATAAATTATCATTTCAAGTTTTTTTTTTGTGGGTACAATGTTACTTTAAATGGGCTTTGTGTGTTACAGAGAAGCTATTTCAAGGTCAGGATTAAAGTCACCATCAAGGTTGTAAGGATGAAGTTGATAGCGTATTTCTCTGCAATATTCATTTGCCTGCTGCATTGAAAAATCAGGGATAATCTCCTTAGTGCCAGCCAACCTTTTTCTGCTTCTGCCCTGCGTGAGCACAGACAGACGCCACTGTCCTTTCTCGTGTTTTATGTTGTTAATTTATGGTTGTTGGCATCCCCAGTTCTTCTGGAGGAGTTATGACCTTTTGGGGGTATCACTTCAATGTAGCAAGGTTTAGTTGAACCTCCAAAGAAATCCCAAGTCACCGAGCACAAGAGCTCTCTAACTGTGTGATGTGTGGAGCACCCTTAGCCGCAGTTGTTAGACGTGAGGGGGTCTATCCCCTGCACTTTACTATGTTGGAAGGTGCTTTGAAGATCTTTAGATGTATTTGTTTTAAGTGTATTAGCTTTATGAATTTATTAGCCACCAAAATCAAATAAGCATGGTCATTACTGCTCAGAAAGAGAAGAAAAGATACTTTTCTCAGCTGCCAACCAAAGAGAACAGTAAAAGTAAAAATGCACATAGTACACTTTCAGTGTGCATAAAAATAAAAAAAATTCTGGATTGGCTATAATGGACTGTACACAGGGACTATGCAAGGATTTGACAACAATGAAGCATTCATGCTGTAGGTAGTCACTAGCCTGATTCTAGAATGGCTCATTAATTTATTAATGACTGGAAACCCAGGTTGAAGGAAAAACAACAACTCAAGGGGTTTGGGGATATTGACAGAGTGTGAACAAAGCGATGGATGAGAGAATCTAAATAATTAGTACAGAAACTGGAGGCAGGATGGGTCTGAACATGCCCCAAGAGAACAGAGGGGATAGAGGGCCTAGGGAGTAAAGGTTGTGGTGTTGTGGGAATTTACTACTTCAAAGTCGGTTCTAGGTAATGAGTACAAGACTTGAGCCTCTGGTCTTGTCCACCTGTCCTGTTCTTGCTCATCTGCAGTACTGTTACCATAACTGATGTTTTTGGAGATAACTTGGACTGGAAGTTAACTTTACATCTTTTGAAAAACATACCAGGATGCTAGCTTACCCTCGGGGGAACGAGTCATTTTCCCTTTTATAGTGAGGAGATATCAATCTGTCTTCCTACATAAATTTTTATACTCATTTAACTGTTTTATGACATGCTTTGGGATCATTTGGATTCAGAGAATACTGTACATGAGTCAGTACATTGCAATAATATTTTCTAATTTAGATTTTTAAAAAGTTTTTCGAATGTCGAAAGACTGGCTCAGAACTGTGCCCTACAAAACTGTGTGTTAAAAAATAATCCACTGCATGCTCAATTGCATTGCAACTCTTGGAATTTTTAATGGATGGAGTTTGCGGGCTATAGACCAAAAAATGATCGGAGAGCTATTACAGCTAACCTTTCCTCTATTAATAGTCATCATAATGGCCTAACTGCTTCTCTTGTTCAACGTCAGTCATCCTGAACCCATCACTGAGTTTTCAATAGATGGGCTTGTTCCCCTACTTAATGTTTTACCAATGAACGTTTCCCCTGTTTGATGCCTGCTTTTGGAAAGATAGCTGCAAGCAAGGAACATTCATTAACTCGGTTATACGTTGGGGGGGAGGGGGAACACCGAGAAAGGGAAACTTCTTACTCATGTAAAAAGTCATTTTTGGAACTATTAAACCTCTAGAGGAGAAAATGACTTTTCTGTGCATATTCCATGCCTTGTAGAATCTGTTCCAAACATTGCCACTGACTTCTAAAAGTACTATTTTAAAAAAAGCTGGTCTGCAGAATATTTCAATACTGCCCCAACATGTTGCCCAGCAGCTGACCCCGAGTCACGGTTGAAGTGCATCCTCGTCAAAGTTGGAGCAGTCCCTGAGGAGGCAGGCGTTCAGAGTGAACTGGAACTTGTCTTTCAATCTCTTCCTCCCCGAGGGGAAGCAGTGAGCAGGAGGGGAGGGCAGGAGGAAGAGAGGTGAGTAGACTCTTCTGTGGAGGTGAGTGGATGAGATCATGCAGTGAGGCAATTTGGGATCAGCTGACTTATTTATCTGTTCCTGGCACTTTTCTCCGTACAAGCACGGAAAGCCACCTCCTTTGTGAGTTTTTTGCTGAAACAATTTACTTGACATAATAGTAAAAGAGCTTCCCATGCGGCTTGCATTTGAATGAGAGTCCTTTCTCTCCAGGGTAGTTCTTTATAATTGACTAGTAACATGGGGATGAAAAGATCCCAGCTCTCTCAGGGAGAGCTGGATTGATTCATCTGTAGTCCACCAAGTGATTTGGGCTGTTTCATGTCTTCATGTAAAACGTGACCATGACAGGCTTTGAGAAGGGCAATGTATGTTGTGTACATACAAAAGAGAAAAGCAACCTAAAAAACCAACACAGAAAAAGAGTAGTAGTCATATATGACAGTGATGAATGCTCCTCCCAAAGGTTTTTGAATTCTAACTTTAAAACTGATTTACAACTCAAACTGCACAATGGCTTCTGTAATATTCAGATAGTGCCCTTCTGCTTAGAATGTGGACCCAGAAAGGGCAAGCACTCCATTGTGGGAATGGCTGCTTGGTGCCAGGTATTCTGTGAGTACAAGTGCTAATGATCTTCTTGATTCCAGAGGGGCTTACATGCAGGACTGTATTTCTGAATGCTGAGATTACTTAAAACAAAAACATTTTGGATTCAAGAATATATCTTTTGTTCTTAACTTCAATTAAGAACAAACTGACAGTAACCAGAAGGGAGGTGGGAAGGGTTAATGGGGGGGAAGGGGAAGGGTTTTCAGGAACACGTATAAAGGACACATGGACAAAACCAAAGGCAAGTAGGATCAAGGGTAGGAGGCGGGGATGGCTGGGGTGGGGGTTGGAGTGGTGAGGGGAAATGGAGATAACCGCACCTGAACAACAATAAAAAATGTGAAAAAAAGAAAAAATATATATAATTAAAAATAAAATAAAAAAGAATGTATCTTTCTGCGTTTAAACCTCCAGAAGGATATTCTTCATTTTTCCAATGACTTGTACCACCCTCTGAAAATCCTCAGTGTTAAGAAACTCTTCATCATGTGTAAGCATAGTTATAGAATCACAGGATTCTTCTCTAAGAGGCCATTTCTTTGCACCTTGGTAGCAGCCCTTAGAGAGCCCACTACATTGAAAAATGTAGAATCGTGGCTGAAACACTATAATTTTTTTTTAGATTACATTCCATTGTCAAATAAATTTTACAGTTGAGAACTTTTCCCTGCCAAAACTAAATACAGCCCCTGAAATTCTAAGCCTATCTATCAGAATCCAGAACCCATCTCGTACAAAGCTCTCATTCTCTTTTTCTCCGGGTGTAATGATGACAGAAAGAGGCGGTGTGGGTTTCCCAGAAGGGGCCAATTTTTCACCTTGACAAACTCAGGAGATTACTGTATTTACTGACATTGCTCCGTGACCAGTCTCTGAGCCATCCATTCAAGGGTTTTACCACTTTTGACTTGGAGGGGAAGAAAAACATCTGTGGAGTTATTTCTCTGAGAGTATCAGGTACTTGGAGAACAAAAACTATAGGATAATAATCTCACCCAGCCCACTCTAGGATATCAGCAGCAGCTTTCTAGGTGATTAAAATTTCCAAGGACACGGATAGCCATTGAAGTGTAATGGGATTGAAGAGGAAAGTGCCCACGGTGTTTGGTTAATTCCTTAGGATCTAGCCTAGACTTGCTACAGCTAATGTCCAATAATGGGACACTGCCCATTATTAGCCTAAAGCTTCCTCTCAATTTCCATTTTCAATGCAAATCTAATTATCACAAACATTAAACTATTAGGGATAAGTAGAGCAAACAGAGGGTATAATCGCTGCATATTAACCCTTGCTTTTTAAAAATATATATAGACCATGCCTTGCTGGAGATCAAAAGATAGCTAAGATAGTGTTCTTGCTTTTAAAGAAATAATTCTCACCAAAGCACAAAAGGTAGGTCCAAAAGCATGTTTTCCACAAGGTGAGAGGAGAAGAAATGCGGAAATAAAAGAAAAACAGTAATTATTGGGGAAAAACTAGCAAATCCATTCACAAGTGTTGAGAAAAGCGCCGAACTGCTGGTGTGGGGAGGGAGCACGTGGGACCGAGGAAGAAAAGACGCTACTCGTAGTGGAGGTCTAACCGTTTCAAAAAGCAGCAGGAGCTGGACAAGTAACTCTTGAACTGACGAGAATGGGAAGACATAGCCAGATTTTTATAAAATATATTGTAGGTCTTCCCTTGAATTTATAATGACTAATTTTAGTCAATATTTAGGGCTTCTGCCGTATTGAATAAAATGAGCACAACAACTTCTCAGTATTTCCAGAAAATTGTCTGGGAGGAAAAAAAGAAGCGACCAGTGAAGATGCCTAAGAAATGAGTTGAGGTGTTAATAGGATTTTCCCATTATTTTAAACTTAAGGCTCGTTCACCTCTTTTGCACTGCCTGATTGTCTGAAGAAAAGTTATTTAAGTTACCTCTCAACTAAAGAAGAAATGATAATCAAGTTATTTTCATGACATCTTTAAAGCTTTTATTTAATTTCCAGATTCTCAGGGAGGTGACATGGGAGGGGTAACAGTGCCCCCCCACCCCGGGTGGCCGGCCTGTGTGATCCTCTCTCCTACCCCCTCGGAGGCTCCCTTTCCTCCCCTGCCACGTTTATGCTGTTAGTTTTGGTGGGGGAATGGAGAGCTCAGGGATCTGAGCAATTGACCAGCTGCTTATTGTCACCTTAGTTGCCCCAACATAGTTGTGACACAAAGAACAATCACGGTGCATGCGCGTACTATTACTCACGGGGACCCTACATCGTATCTTATTCTGGTGACTGAAGCGAGTGTAAGCCACAAAGATCATTTTCTTCCTTAGTTTAAGGGTTAGATTCAAAGCAGGCTTGCTAGCCCCCTTATTTCTTCCCTCTCAGCTCCTGCAGCCTCACCTCTTTGATGGCAAGAGAAGAAATATAGAGATGAATACAAGGTATGAAGATCATTTCTCTTGATATGAGAAGAGAGAGCTTAAGCTGTCAAAACCATGGTTCTTTATAATCTCGGACTCTACTGTGGTCCTGCTAGGTTTCCTGACAGCTTCTCGCCCCCTCAAGGAGGAGTTAGGTTGCTGTTACAGGGAACAGGTGGGGTCGGTGTGGCTTGGTTGGCTGGAGCACTGTCCCGTAAATCAAAAGGTCATGGGTTCAATTCTCTGCCTGTGCACATGCCTGGGTTGCCGGTTTGGTCCCCGGTTGGGGCATGTGCAAGAGGAAGCCCATCAATGTTTCCTTCTCACATCAGTGTTTCTCTCCCTCTCTTTCTCCCTTCCTTTCCCAGCCTCTAAAATCAATAAGCATGTCCTTAGGTGAGGACAAAAAATGCTATAGGGGCAGAAAAAAGCAGCACACACTCAAACTAAAATAGATAAACAGTTGTATACCTAAGTAATGTATGCCAAACAGAGAGAATAGTTGAAGAAAGATAATTCAGACAGGTCATTTCAGTGAGGATGGTTGTTGGTTGGTTCACTTTTTCATCCAAATGTTACAGAGTGTCTACCAGTTATCAGACATTTCCTTCTTTAGGGACTAAGACAGACAAGGAGTCTTTATTTATGGAGTTTGCATTTCAGTTGGGTGAGAGAAATAATAAACAAGGAAATGCATAGCTGGCTAACCTAATTTCCTCTTCTGGTAAGAATTATGAAGAAAATAACATATGGTACTGTGATAGCAAATGGAAGGAGGCTGGGAGCGAAGTCAGACTGAATCATTAGGGAAGGTGTCACCATTCAATGAATGTTGATTCGGTGTGTACGGGGTGCTGAGCATTGGCACCCACTTATCACTGCCTCTTTTACCAAAAACACTCCCTCTGGTTTCTGGGTGACTTCCATTCCTACGATGCCACCTGAGGTGCTGTCCTTCATGGTCACCACCTTCAGGCTAAAGCTCGTGACTGGTGTCTACTCTTCAAGACCTCTGGGTCAGGTGAGATCATGTACAGAACATTCTCTTATCAACGCCATTAAATAAATATTTATTGTGCACCTTCTAAATGCCAGGCATGTATCTGTCACCAGAGAATAACACACACAAACACACACACACACACACCCTAAAGAGTTTACTATCTATTCACAGATACGTTATGGTTTGATTCCTCATCTTTTTAATTTTTAACAAAAAGGCAAATTTAAGGCCAGCATTCCTATGAGGAAATTATTTTTCTTTGTGCTCTGTTAAACTGGGATTTAAAATATTTGCAAAGCAAATGCTGCATTACATTTATTTAGAGGCATATCTCACCCAACATTCCTATATCTTTTGTAATTGCTTTACTGTTACTCAGGTTTGGCCTTCACTAAGTGAAATGAGACTCCTGTTTCAATTTGACCATTTAGTGCTTTATATTTCTAGCCTTCTGGTTTATCTTAAGATTTTATTTTCAATTTGTCTATTTTTGAAGTTATTCATTATACTGTAAGTGGGCATGAAGCTCTCTCTTGCACATGCCTTATAGGTCAATCTGCTACCTCAAAATGGCTATAGCTAGGTGGCCCTATTTATCTTCCTACTTTTTAATGTATTTCAGCAGACTAAGTAATATTGGTTGAAGATGCAGAAACATATATCTTATGAGAAATTGGGCCAGCTTAACATCTTCTACTTGGAGATGGGCATGTTGCCCATCTCTCCCATAGCAGTGAAATGATTCCTTACCTTGCAATGATTAATGAGAAAAAGGTACCTCTTTCCCTCAGTTAAACTCTAGAGATTAAAGAATCAATAGAAGAAATAAAAGTTGTTCATAGTTTTTCCATGACTTCAGTGGAGGTTAGGATAACCAGAAACTGATGGGCCATAGAATGTCCACTTCTTTCTCAGTGAAAGAACCTCATGGTCCTGCCGTTGCGAAAACTGCCCCTAGGCAAATGAACGGCACTCAGACTGCCCAGGTAAACAGTACCCAGCAAGCAAACAGAATCCATTTGTTAACCTTTACCTTATGATATGCTCTCATGATTTCTGCAGAGAAAACAAATTAAGGAATATAAAATTAATACTGCACTTTAGGTGTCCCTTAAAGAGTGTTTTGCTCAATTAATCAAAAGAGAACACACAAATTCAAATTAGAAAAGGAAATCAGAATAAGAACTAAGAAATGTCAGATACTATAGTTCAAACAAAAAGAATCTTTTAAATGAGAAGAAAACAATTGTATCTTGTATTGATTCAACCCCCCTGTATCTTCTCCCAGTGAGAACAAAGTAAGGTATGGAATATTATGAAATTCTCTCCAATTCATATTTTTAAAAATGGGCAATACAGTCGCAGTGATTTGAGGTTCTGAGAAAAGATCATGTTTGGAGATCACAGGGTGACCAAGCACTTTCAGATTCTGGCTGTGGGGCTGCACAGAATCTAGATGAAGGCCAGCAGGTGCCTGACGGAAGGAGAATCAGTGGGTAAGAACAAGGGTGGTAGTGAAATAACCCAAGGAAAGGATGAACCAATGAATAATGCAGATAGGGATATGTTAGTTCCGCCAATGGTACCTATTTTGTAGTGTAGATTTTGGAAATGTGATTTTCTAATCTTATGTGTCAAGATAAGCTGCTGTTCTTTTCTGCTTCCTGAGCTTATCTAGAGCAATCAGGCAGGTGCGTGGAAAATTTTTTTTCTTCTTTTGCCATCTAATCTATTTTTTATCATTGTTCCACCAGACAATAAACTTCTGACAGGCAGATAGATACATGATTATGAGCCATTATGTTTTAGCCACCATAGAATTCGTTCTGCTGATATTTTTACCACTGTGATAACCACTATGTTGAAAGGGTCTTGGTTATAGCCAAGGATGGAGTTGTAGCTGCATCAGTTAGAAATTAATCCATGTGAGGGTCTGCACAATTTAATTCAGAGACTGCTGGTTTTAAGTTTGAATTTTGATTTTTTTCTTTCGAGGGTATTTTTCATACTCAAGGACAATACTTAGCCCTTGCCTGTCAAAGGTGGAAAATTCTGCTTCATCTGTGGGCCCATGAGAGGAGGCTCTCTGAACTGAGTTTAACATCCAGCTGGGGAGAGTCAGGGTTCAGTAGAGAAACATCTGGGCTGATAAGGGACTGGGGTGCACCTGGGGGGCTTTCTCCTAAGGAACACAATACTGCTGGCTGTGAAGATTTCTATTATTGCAGGGACAAGGGGGTGGCAAAATAAGAATAAGGAATCAATTCTGGGCAGCCAGAATCTTATTTATCCTGCTGGCACATGCAGTGCTTGGGAATTCTTATGTGAACATGACTCAATAAATGTTTTCTCCATTAGAATTATATATGAAAGAAAGAATTGCATATTTGCTCAAGGATATTGAGTTCCAGATTAAGATGCTTCTAATGCTTGACTATTCAAAAGATGCTGGTAAGGAAAATAATTTATTTGAGAATATAGTGACAGATTAAGGCAAAGGGCAATTTCTATTTTTTTCTCTTCCCTTTATTTTCTGGTTTGCTTGTGTAATAAGGCCAAAGTATCTTATTTAATCCTGTCTAATAAAACCTTCAGCAATGATAGAAATGTTCTATATCTGCACTGTCCAACATGGTAGCCACCAACCATATGTGGACATTTAGCACTTGAAATGTGGTTAATGTGCCTGGGAAATAAATTTTATATTTTATTTAATTTTAGCTTATTTAAGTTTAAATAGCTACATGTTACTAGTGGCTACCACACTGATAGGGAGATCTAAGAGATAGATTAAAACCATAGGTGATAAATTTATCTTTACTGATTACATTGCTTAGATGCTAGAATTAGAATTATTAAAATGTCACAGAGTGTTATCACTTTGTAAAAATGAATTTACTTTGCCTTTTACTTTTAAACCAAGGGAAGAACATAACATTTTCAGATAGGGTAAGCACTTTAGTCAATATGCTTTCTCGAATAATCTCACTTCTCCTATTTTGTGTAGGAAATTGATCTCTGAATCGTGTAAAGAGAAGTACCTGTTGCTGGAGAAGACACAGCATGACCCTCGGTAAGTAACCCTCGGTGCATGAACTGTCGGAAGGTCACAGTATCTTGGCTTTGTTCAGGAGTACAGTTGCTTGCTTCCACAGTCAGGACAACTGTCAAAGTGCTGGGTGATGGATACTAGGGGAAGGTTTCAGATGTGGTCAAATTTTGCATGACAGTTATATTTTTTTTTTTATCAGAAGTCAAGTAATAGATCTTTAATGATTTTTTACTGATTATTATTACAGAGTATTCTCTTATATGATCTTTTGCATTCACTTGTTAACTATATTATGGTAAACCAAAACCTCACTTCAAATCAAGAAATCAGGATGATAGGGAAAACACAGTCTACCTTAATCTCATAAACATAGCAATATTTGTTCATACTAGATAATTTACACCGGACCGAGAAAAAATGCAAAAAGATGCAAATATAAATAAGAGCTACTGAAACGAGTTTCCCTTTCTGCGAGTTTCTTTAAGTATGTACGAACCATGTCATTTACACTATTTACAGCATTCTGGCATCATCTGGTGGTGAAAGCTTGCATTCCATAAGACATAGAAGTGGCCTTTATGTAACAAATGTGGCCAATTATAACAGTGAGCATTGTGGACATTAACAATTCGGCCTTCTCATTCTAATCCTCCCAGTTGCCGCCCAAAGAGGACACTGCTAATGGTGTGTTGGAGCCAGGTGTCCCAATGGTTGACCGGAGCTGACAGCGTGCATCTCTTCCCAGCTCTGCGTGCAGTGACATAATGCTGGGAGCTTGAAATTGGCTATGTTGGGAGTATTTACACTAAGCATTTGTCAAATGCTACAAATCAAGGCTGTTTTATTTTGGGAGAGCTGGCTGTTAAACATTTACCAGATATGGAGGTGACCAGTTGGCTATTAATTGTAACGGTGGCAATAGAAGTAGAGGGAATAGGAGATGAGAGAATTTTGTCCCTATTCTAATCCTGTCTCCCCATTTTCGTATCCTAAACAGGGGGCCAGAATGTGTATGCCACAATGTGTTCTACACTTATTGCTGTTGCCTTTATGATAAGCTTTGGATAATCATTTATGAGCCACTTACATAAACAGAGCCTCTAATGTGAAGTATTGAAAGAAATTCGTAGCTGGCAACATCCCAAAGCTGCAGGTAAGCCTTGTCACTGACCCATCTTAATTAGGATCCTCTAATAATTGTAATAGTTGCGAAGTCTTACCACATTCAGGAAGAACATTGAGATGAATAAGTTAAATATGGTTTTTAGTGGAGCCATCAATTAAACTCTCTGGGACTTCATGGTGGATTTAAGAATGCACGAAAACAAATATGCCTCCATTCCAATACTAAAATTTAGAAAGTTCACTATATCATATACAGGGTTATGTGCTCATTTCTGACTATTAGGTATAGTTCACTACTGCCTATAATTTTAGTCTCAATTCTGTTTCCATGTTCTTTTATAATCATACTTTCCCTAACTTCCACAGATTGCAACCTTCTCTTGACTCAGGAAATGAAGAGGAAATGGAAGTGGGAAAATTGAGGGTCCCTAGTAAAGTTAATATGTAGATTATGAATATCTATGAAAATTTCATACTCTCTGTTCCATTTCCTTTTGTCAGCTTCCTTCTACAAATGTTTTGCTAATACAAAATGTTGTTAGCTTTATGAATTGCCTTCTAATAACATTATCTTTGTTTTTTTTTCTTTAAATAAAAGAGAAGTGAAATTGCTCTCAAGATTTTTCAGAATGAGTTGTTACCACAACACTTTTTACTAAAGGGAACTTATTCCTGCCCCCACCCCCTGTTTTCCTCATTTTGAACATTTTACCATTTAATAAACTCTCCCATGTTGTTGTACCATAGTACTCCTTCTTCTAATTAAAGTAAAAAATCTTAAAACTCATGTTTTCCAGCATATTTGGAGAGAAACTATCAGATAACATTCCCTATCTTAATATATTCCAGAAAAATCTCTGTCCTGTGCTGATCATAGACAATCATCCCAATATATTTCAATTAGTTTCCATTATAAATGAATACAATGGTGGGCAATCATACAGGTCAAAAGATTTTGGGGGCTGAGAGTACATTCAGAGAGGTGCAGTGCCAAATTCTGACAGCTGATTGTTTTTCTGGAGAGACTAGGAATGTCTGCAGAACTGGTATCTTTTCTTTGGAAAGCTGTTTTAAAATTTTCCTTTATAACAGAAATTCTGCTTCAGGTGACGATTAGCACATGCAAAACAATAAGACTGTAAGTCTGATTCCCTCATTAGGGTAAGCAGGGCTAGAGATAAGTAGGAGCTCAATTTCCCTTTCTCAACAGGGATCGCACATGTCTCGGAAAGCAATCCACCTTTTGGAGTACATGGTAACAGAAATAGTTTCGCTGCAAGTAAAATCCAAACAGGCACAAGTTATCCTGCAGTGCTTTGTCTCAGGACTTAAGAGACTAAAGGAAAGACAGGAAGAAAAAAAAGACTTTGACAATTAATAAGATTTAAATGAAACAAAACCGACAATTGTGGTGGGGGGGGGGGATCCACCTGCAGAGCCCCACCCAGCTGCCACGGATGAGAATAAGTCTACCAAGACATGATCTGCTTGGGGAGGAAAGGTGGCCGATCTCTCAAAGAAGTGCCAATAGCCTCTTCCTCAATGGCTTTTATTAGGTTCATTTTACACAGGAATACAGGTAAAGCTCATTAATCATTGTCAGGCAGTAATGATCAAACAATAGATAACATACAAAGAACTCTGGCGGCTTATTCTGAGTCAGGGTCTGTCAGCTAAAGGGCTACAAAACTTTGAGAAACAAACTCGTTTCCTGCTCGGACCCTTATCATTTAATTGAGAGCATTCTTAACAAAGCAGGTTTCACAGGATTTTATATATTCTTTCTTAGGCCTGATTACCCAGGGAGCCACCCTATCCAGCACAGAGCTGCATCACCCTCTGTCATTGTTTCAGCCTTAAATCAGGCAGAGTGAGCAAGGCAACCAAGAAATTAGGAAACTTCTCGAAGACAGAATGAGAACTCAGGCTATGTCAGGATAGCCGAGGGGCAAGGGTCCATCACCACCTTTTGTTGTAGCCCCCTGAGTCCTTCCTTGAGGGCCTGCCACATGGTCCTGCCTGTCTTAGGCAACCCCTCCCTTGAAGGATCTTACCCGCCATTGGCTAACTGACAAAGCATTGGGGGCCATTTATGAATGAAGCAGAAGCGGTGCTCCTGCCAGGGAGATAAGCTTTGTCTCCTTAGTGGCTCACAGTCTGAAGGTCGCTCACTCAGCCTTAGCCATGGGGCGGGGGGGTGGTTACAGCTCCTGAACCAGGCAGGGTGGTTCCCAACGGACAATACTTCATATAGCAAATATTCAACAAACATGTACTTGTAGTTTATGGTGATCAGTTTGATTCTAGATAGGCTGGCTTAGGAAGCATTAAGGTGAATGATAATTTTTTAAATAAGCACACTTCTTATCCTAACATCTAAATGACAGAGTCAGAAATTTCTGTGCTGGAATCCTAGCTTCTCTTGGGCTAAGTTTTTAAATTTTGTAAGCTTTAGTTTCTTTATAAAATTAGGATAACCACTATACCTATGTCACAGGTTTCTTACTGTTATTATTTATTCTTATTTTCACCTCCAAGTCATACTGTGATCTTACTTGTTTTCATATCTGTTGCCATTATCTTAGCCCTTCTGCCTACCATTTCTCGCCTGAAACCTTGCAATAATTTCCTATTGGTCTTCGTCCCTGTCTTGATTATCTCATTTCCCCTCCTATCACATAGAAGCCAAAGTGACCGGAAGCAAACAACTGAATCAGCTTATGTTCCCCTCTCCCTTAAAATCAGTCAACATTTTCCGTTTGCCCTTGGAAGAAAATCTAAACTCCTTTTCATGGTCGGCAAGGACTTGAGAGCTGTCTCCTCCTCTACTGCATCTTCTCTGGGCTTTTGCACTTACTGTCCCTTCAGCCTGGAATGTTTTTCTCCAGTTCATGGGATGTTGTCATTCCCAAGCCCATCGCAGTGGTTCCTCTACTTAGTGGGTTTCCTTACTCCTTGATCTCAATGGTCCTCTCCTATCCACTGCTAATCTCATCACCATGTTTGTTTTCTTCTTCTATAAAGTTAGCTTTTTAAATTTTACTGTTCTCTTTATCTGTTTCTCCCCATAGGAATGCAAGCCTCGCTGGGGTAAGGCACGTTCAACATCTTCTTGTCCACCATCCTACCTCCAGGACCCAGCGATGGTGTACAATGCAGGTGTCATGCACGATAACATCTACATTTACTGAGAACTGTGATAGGCACTCTTTCAAGGGCTTTACGTGCACCCACTGGTAATTATCACAATCTGTGAGGTAAGATCTTATCCCATTTTGCACCTGAGAATTGAAATATTGTGGCAAAGCTCATTTAGTTAAACACAGTTAAGACTCACATCACAACCAAGGGAGACTAGCTGCGGAGTCTCACACTAAAATTATTTAAAATAAAATAAAGGTACTTCATTCAATCCTGATTAATATTTGTTGAATAAATGAGTATTGGGTGATTAGTATGTGACTTACACCTAGGAAATGTTAAAAATAAAGCTATTACCAATATTATTTCTATTGGAACAATTTTATTTCGATCTTGGCTTCCTTCTTCACAGTTGAAGTGACCAGGGTGTGAATTCAGGAGGTTAGGAATTTGAATGGCTGTCTAGGCTGGTAACCTTCTCTGGAGCTTGCTGTCTGTAGTGATTCTGCGGCAGACATGCCATGAGTCAACTCGCTGATTTGGCTTAAGTCTCTCCGACAGCTTTGTGGAATACAAATCTTCATTTTAAATGTGAGGATCTAATGCTCCTTGATGTTTCACAAATCTTACTTACAATCAGTGTCACGCTTCTATGGAAGCCATAGAATATATTTCAGTGACTGGAAGTCATTTAAAAGATTATCTAGAGATTTACTTCTTTTAAATTGGAAGCAGGGTAAGTGCAGTGGCTGAGCAACGGAGGGGAGACCTCAGAGCTGGGCCATCATCTAATTCTTACCACTGTCTTTTGTTGGTCTTGGCTCATTTCAATCGAATTTGACCTTTAATTTAAAAAATGAAGCAATTAAAGGAGGTAAATACTTACTTAAATTTACAATTGCTGCACTGATTTGGGCTAACAATACATCCAAAAAAAGACTAGGTAATATGTCAGGTAAGAGAAAGAATACCTGGGCAGAATTTGGTTCACAGAGTGGTGGGTTCCCTGCCTTCACCCTAAAGGTTAGAGGATCCTAGTGATTTTGTCTCACAAGATTACCATGAAGGTTTAAAAATAATGGCACGTGTGAAACACTCACACAGTGACAAACACATAGTAAATAGGATTATTTGTCCCAATCCAATTATAAATATACAACTATTTTGAGATCTTTTATTTTTTGTATTAGAGACTTCTGGAGACCTAAAAGGACATGTTGAGAATGACCAAACCTCTCTTTTTAAAAGAGAACAATATAAAAATTACTATAGTTTTATGTGTATCTAGCAATATGTAAAGGCCATGTGTACAGAGTAGGCATTATTTTTCTTGTTACAAATCTCTAAGAAATTGTTGATGTCTTTTAATCTTAAGGAAGAAGCCTTAAAACACCCAAACCGAGAGTGGTCTGGATTCTCTCTTTTGTTGCCAGGAGTGTGGCCTTGACAGAAAGAACTGCTTATTACATTAAGTCCTTTATTACAGAACACAGATGGTTCTCATTTGGACTCTTTAATCTGCCAACGCTGTCTGGCGAACTTGAATACTTAATACCTGCAGATTTGCTTGTTCGTTTTGTTTTATTTTTCATGGTCTGGCAGTTACAAGATGGAGGAGGATGAAAGAGAACACTGAAGGTGTATGCAGTGGTGTGGTTATAATTTATGGGATTTCAACTGGGTAAGGGGAGAACTGGAATGTCAGGAGTGTCCAGAAATAAAAGATGGCAGTGACAATGAATTGGAGGTCTTGGCGAGGGCTAAGGATTATTTGAGTTGAGGTGCAAGAGGAAGTGAACTAGATGGACCCAAGGTGATGGTCAAAGAATGGGAATCTTAAAATTGAGATTATGAAGAAAATGCTGTTAGTGCTGGTGAAGAAGTCTAACTATGCCCAGGGGAATGATCGCAAATTCGTAACTCTTATATGTGTGTTTGCATATGTTTTCATGTGTATGTTTTTATATGTTATGAGGGAGGAGAGAATAGTACTATATAACCATATCAGGGAGTACTTGATCTATATAGAATTTCTGGATATAGGCAACAAGAAAAATAGTATATGATTTTATTGCATCTCTCTAAAAACATAGATTTGATATTAGTTTAGCTAATATCATAAAGGGGTCCATGGCTGATGATAGCATCTCTTTGAATCTATAAAAATGCAGAACTTGGAAAGTGTCTTAATCCCACTAACATTGATATACATGTCAAAGTCCTGAAATGTTTGGTCACTGTGCAGATCACTGCCCTTCTGGAACTTACTCAATTCAGAGACATTTCTATCTGGTTTCTAGGCAGTTCTTTTAGCAATGAAGCAGTAGCTCTACGAATACAAAGTGATTCACGAATAAACCAGAGCTATAGCTTTCCCGCTATTCTCCTGACCTTTGAGAGTCAAATGCAAAATTCAATATCCAGGCGACAAACTTTCATAGGGCCAAGACATGACCTAGAATGACTTTCATTGCACTCCAATATAGATAATCACAGTTTGCACTCTGTATATAAATAATCATAGTTTGTCCAGATCAATGGGTTTCTATTATTTCCTGCTTGATAGAACTGGTTTAAGTTCAACTTTAAATAATCTCATTTGTTGGAAGAGTGTTGGTTTTTAGCATGTGCTGATGACACAGTGTTATTCCAAAATATTATTTCCGTAATATTTTGATGTCAATACAATGTTTACAACAATTGTATTATTCAGAATGAAGATTTATGTTTAGGATACAATTAGATTCAATTATCCCTAGTCTTTTGTCAATGGCATTTCAGTTTTCTTTAAAAAAAATTTCTCTCTCTCCTTATTTACCATCTGTTTACACTCTACTGAATCTATAAAAGTCAGAACTTTGAAAACTGTCTTACTCTTAAAACTAACCATATGACAGAAAAGAACTGAGGCAGTGTTTGGCAGTCTGTCCTTGCTCCACGTACATCTTTGCCTTCTTTCTGTACTAAGTCCTCTGATCAGAGTTCATTTGCCGCTTACATTCAGATAGCTTTCTCCACTACTTAATTGTACTTCCAAATGGAATTCCTTGCTTCCTGAAGCTTTCAAGAGAAGTTCTGGGCCCATGATTTTAACCCTCTTTTTGGCCCCCAGCTCAAGCCCCAGCCACATTGAACTTGGCAGCAACGCCCCACAGGTAAAAATGGCATAGCATTTATATTCATTTATGTTGTCACGTGATATGTGAGGCTGAATATAAATGATGCTGGAAGGAGAAATCCAGGTAAGTCAAGTGATGCAGAAATTTAATAGAGAATTAGGATCTGTCAAAGATGTTTCTTTGCTTTTATTTGCTTTGAGATGATATTTAACTTTCAGGATCTTCTCCAATTTTAAGGATCAGAGGATATAAAGTCTCTTTATACTTGGAGACTATAAATGCTCTTCCTTGATCAGAGCTATAATGCTTTTTTAGCTTTTTGATGAAGTTTCTGGTTCAGGTCTCAAAAAGTAGATGGATGGGAAAGGACAGAATATATTAAAGAAAAAATTTTAATATTGATTTTTCTTTTGAGAAGGATTAGTGTTAGCTATCTATCTGGTGTGATTTCTGACTTCTTAAATCTCTGAAATATTTTCTCCATTAACTCCTTGCTGTCTGGTATTTCCCCATTACCTTTTCCTCCACAGTGATTTAAACTTTATCCACAGTTAAAATACAAATGCCTATATTTCACTTGGCTAATCATGCTGGGCAAGTGTGATAGGTTTTGCAACTTGCTAAGGCAGGTTTTGAAGGAGAGCTAGTAGAAAGGGTGACAATAGTGGAAACTACTCATTCTCAAGTTCTTAGAAACTTTCGCCTATGGAGTACCAACCATTTTCCTGCGATAGCAGGAGAGAGAGGCTTTCTTCCTCTCTCCTCCCTTCACTTCTCCCTTCCCTCTTTCCTTCTTTTCGTCCCTCATTCCCTCTCTCCTTCCTTCCCTTTTTGCTTGCTTTTCCTAACTATATTCCTGTTGAACAGACTTTCCACTTATTAAATTCAGTAAGCTTTCCAATATATGTCTCCATTTTGAGGATTCTGTTTGATATTTATTTTTATTTTCTCAGCATAGTTGACTCCTTTTATCAGCAGAATCATGTTTTTCTTTCCACCTCACAGTTTTTTTCTTTAATATACAAAAGAACTGTTTCCCCTTCTTCCATTTATAAGGTAGAATACAGTGTTTCTTTAGAATGAACAATTGATTTTCTTTTGCTGGATCATTATCTGTCTGATATATCTATTAACTCTTTTCTAGGAATTTGTAATCTCTTTGTTTTATTCTGTGTTCATTTAGGCTCTAATTCAATACTTGGCCTACATAGTCTGTTTCTGTGTTATTTTCAGATGCATTCACTGTTTCTGTAATAGTGTTGTTTTGGTCCCCAGTGCGGCTTTTCAGCTATGCAATCTTTATTGTGTTGTCTGTAACCCTTCATCTCGGATGTCTTGTTTTATTGCTTTCCTGTTGTCCATGAGTTCGTCCAAAGTGCAAACAACTCATTGTAGAGATTTTTTCCCTGTTCATTGGAGAGTGTTTAATTCCCTAACTGATTTTTCATGTTTGTTCCTCCTCCCCACCTCCTTTAAATTTCAATGAACTGTTGTTCCTTATTTTGTTTGGAATTTAAAATAAAAATGAACTACATGTTTCATATAATGAGAAAATACCATAGAAGTCTACAAAGAAGAACTCCTTCTTTGCTACACTCCTCCCTCCCCTGAGGTTGCAGTTGTTAATAGTCCTACGTGTATATACATGTTCGTAGTGTTCCTTCTGCCGTGAACACATACTGATATATGTATTATACAGTACGATACAACGTAGTGTAGTGCAGCACCACAAAATGCATGGACTCCTTCATACCTATTAATTTAGGTAGAACTCAGATTTAATTCTGCCATAGAGTCTTCCTCAAATAACTGTCTACATGTCACCTCATCCACTTATCTATAATTTAGCATTTAGCTAACAATACCAGGCAGTTTACTACATCTGTTTAAATATTAGGATTAATACAAATAGTAATAGGCACTGAGTATTGATTATTTATTAACATGCCAGGCACAGTGGCAGGCAAATCCAGACATAAATTTCTAATAGGCAAGAACAATGTATTTGAGGTCATTGTAACCCCATTGTATAGTGTGTCTGCAAAAAAAGAACATTGAATTGCATTTCCCTTACATATTTTCACCTATCAGTTAACCATCTGTTTCTTTGGGAAAATTTCTGTTTAGGGTCTCTGCCCATTTTTGAAATTGAATTGCTTGATTTTTGATTGTTGAGTTATATATTTTTAAATATATTTTGGATGTTAATCCTCTTATTGGAGGGATCATTTGCAAATATCTTTTCCCATTTGGTTGGTTGCCTTTTAGTTTTATCGATGGTTTCTTTTGCTGTGCAGAAAATTTTTAGTTCAGTGTAGTCTATTCACTTATTTTTGCTTTTACTTCCCCTGCCTTTGGGGTCAAATTCACAAAAACCACTCTGAGATGAAGGTCTACATGCAGCATTATTCACATTAGCTAAAAAATGGAGACAACCTAAGTTTCCTTCAATGGACAATTAGATAAAGAAGGTGTGATACACACGCACACACACAATGCAGCCACCCCAAAAATGAAATATTGTCATTTGTGACAACATGGATGGATCTTGAGAGTATTGGGTTAAGTGAAATAAATCAGGTAAAAAAGGACAAAAATCATATGCTTTTAACCATATGTGGCATATAAAACAGAAATGAACAAACCAAAGAAGCAAACTCACAAACACAGGCAATAGTAAGGTAATTACCTGAGAGGAAGGAGGTGGGGGAAGGATGAGGGTAAAGGAGATCAAATACACGGTGATAGGAGGAGACTAGACTTTGGGTGGTGGGCCCACAATGCAATGTACAAATGATGTATTATAAAATTGTACACCTGGAAGTTATATAATGTAATTAACTATCCTAATATTATCCTAATAAATTTAATTTTAAAAAGCTGATATATATTATTTAATAGAATAACAGTAGTTGATAACATTTATTGATTACTTATTAGGTGCCAGATACTGTCATAATAATTTTGAAAGATTAGATGGTTTAATCTTCATAATTACCCTTATTACCCCCAATTTCAGAACAAGAAACTGAGAACCTTCTCCCATTACTATGCTGCTTGTAATAAAATACAGCATTTTGATTTTATGTTTATGTAACTTAGTTTTTTAGCATATAGTATCTGCTATTTTATTTCAATAATATAATGTATGGCACACTATAATTTTATAAGAAACTAAAGGAAAATATATGGGAGAAAATTTTCAATGATATGTGACCTCGCGTGGTTGAGTGTCAGCCTGTGAATCAGAGGGACATTGGTCTGATTCCCACTCTAGGGCACTGCATGCTTGGGTTGCAGGCCAGGTCCCCAGTAGGGGGCACGTGAGAGGCAACCACACATTGATGTTTCTCACTCTCTTTCTCCCTACCCTTCTCTCTAAAAATAAATAAATAAAATCTTAAAAAAAAAAACCAAGAAAAACTACACCAATATAACTATTGATTGGGGTAATTATTCAGAAATAAAAAAGTTATAGAGATACATAAACTTGATCATCACCTTATTCAAATTCAAGTGACTGCAGCAAAAATTGATATTAGAAAAATTACAAAATAACACAAATGTAAGTTTGATAAATTTTATAAAAATAAAATTATTATATCTGATCAAAGAATGAGAGAAAGCCTACCCATGGATGAAGTGAGATACATTTTTTATGTTAAATTCCTGTAGAGATTTGTTGATCTAGAGTATTAACATTTAGTTTAGCTTCCTCCTCATTTTCACAGGGAGGAGTTGGGCATGAACAAGTCATGATACCTATAGGATTTTTAAAGAGTTCACTTGAATATACTCATAACTCCAAGCATATCTATGTTACTCTTAGCTTCAAAATTATTTATTGGTTTACCATCACAGCATCCTAGAGAGTTAGTATCAAAATATTATTCTTGCTTTGTAGGTTGCTTTAGGCACAGACCAGATAAGTACCTTATCAGAGATTGCTGGCAAGCTTCAGGCAGAGCAGGAATTAGAACGTCAAACTCTGGATGCTTCATCTTGGGCTTAGTGGAGGGATGCATGCTGACTCCTGGGCAAACCCCACAGCAAATGGCGACGCAAAGGTGGAACCAAGAATCAGATCTACCTGCATTTGCTTTAGGCTTTCATTGTGAATTTCTGTGTGTCTGGGGGGAGTGAGGAATTCAGGAGCCCATAAACTAACCTCTAGATAATAACATATACAATCCATTTTTTTTAAGTTCATATATTTCTTTGTGCTGACAGTCTCATCTCCCCAGTTCACTGCCAAAGGCTAGTACTGTGTGTTAGCCTTACCAGGAAAATCTCCTTCACTCTGAAAAACAGCCACAAAATAAGACATTTTTCTCTAGTTAAGCCTATAGCTAACTCTGTTTACGATTGAAAAGTGCAATGATTCCTGAAAAAGGTCTATGATTCTACTATACATTCTTTAAAAGCGACCTATATTAGGCAAAAGGTATCAATCAGCCAAGTGAAATTCAGCAAAACTGGAAAGCCAGAGTGATGTGACAAAGGCAAGACCGGAGCCGAAACACTTACGGTTTTGTACTGTAAACAAAAAGTTATACGGAACACGCTCAGATTCTGGAGTTGTGTAGTTTTTAAAGAAAGTTGTAAAAACATAACTTGCCCAGTATTTTCTTGTCATAGGCAAAGTGGCAAGTTTGATTTATGACGATTCTCAGTTGCAATAAAACAAATGAGAACATTGATTGTCATTTCACCTCATAAGTAATCTGATGTCATAAACTCGTATCTCAATTCCAAACATTACTGCAAACTACAGAAAGAAGCCAAAACCACAAGACACTAGAACTTACCTGCTATAAATTCACCAAAAAGGAAGAAAAGGTGATTAAAAATATAATTTGTTTTTTACTTATTAGGTAAAAAGCAGAAAAAATTGAAGAAAATAAAAATCTGCATATCTTAAATCAGAGTGCTCATTTTGTTCTATTTTCTTCAACATTTTTATATGTCTGCACATTATTAAAACAAGATCATTCTGCATATGTATTTTGTAATTATTTCATCTATCAATCTACTGCAATGATTTCCTATTTTCACTATATTTGAATGTGTTCTTTGAAAGAGCTACCTTAGTCCATCATTTCCATCTAACTAATTTTGCAAATATGATCATGTGATGTTTCCAATTTTTACCCACTATAAATAATACCACTATGAATATGTACATAGTAATATTTTTGTGCATGTAATCATTATTTAATTAGGATATATTTTTAGTGTCATTATTATAAAATTCCTAACTTTTCACTAATGTTTTGGGTGGTTGGAATTTGATGTTTAAATCTTTACATCCAAAAATATAATCAAAATGTATTTGAATTCCTGCATATCTAATAGTGTATTTCTTTGATCTTCGCATATGAGAAATATTGTAC
Organism: Anoura caudifer; assembly: GCA_004027475.1. Lineage (NCBI taxonomy): Eukaryota > Metazoa > Chordata > Mammalia > Chiroptera > Phyllostomidae > Anoura > Anoura caudifer. The sequence goes on along the minus strand of PVKU01000371.1, from coordinate 8,661 downwards.
ATATGGATTTCATGGTTAATAAATTTTACCACCAAAAACTATGGCTGTTGGCCCATCACTTCCTGGTATTTATTGTTACAGAAGATTCTAAGGTTAGTCTGATGTTTTTATCTTTTGCAGGCAAACTTTTCTATCCAGTTAAGAACTAAACCTTTGGTATTTTCTCCTCTCTTAAAATTAGGAGTCTCCCCAGGATCAGTTCAGATTTTCATCCTTATTAACATTGCCTGTTAATCATGGAGACATTTTCGTGGGTAGACCTAAGCCTTTCTTTTGCACAGGAATACATTTTCTTACCCCAACTCAGATTTATTAAGTTTCTGTTAAAATGGTATTTTCTTCAAGAGCACAAATTACGTTGCACATCATTTTTCCATCAACTACACCTACTTCTTTTTCTCTCGTGATCTTAATCTCTGCTCATTTTTACATATTGAAGGCAGCTGCTCAAATTCATCCTACACATTACTCTTCTCTTTTCGGTAGTATTGGCTTTCTTTTTCAGTGAATCTAATCATGAGTGGCTCTAATCTTATGAGGATATTAATTTTACCATTTTCTTTTAATTTATTTTCTTTTTATTTCAACTCACCTCCTAGTCAAATTTTTCTTCATATCAGCATGTTGTTTTATCCTTTCATCTCTCAACTCTTATTTCAAAGGTCTATCTATGCTTTGAATTTTATTGTGAACAAAACACATTATTTCCAAAATCTCATTTCCTGTAGTATCCCTTAAAATAACAACAATAAAATAATTTTAAAAATCCATTCTTGAGGCTATGTCCTTTTATGTTAAAGAATTTTTTTCTAATCTCTACATTTTGTGTTTTTTATTTATTCTTTGAACAGGAAGTGAATCCATCCAGGAATGGCCAATAAGCAGGGACGTTGTGTCAGAATTGCTTTAGGCTGAAGCAGGAAAAAGCACCACAGTGGCTTAACCAGATAGAGTCTTTTATTCACACGACCAGAGTCTAGGACGAGGCATTCAGAGCCAATGCAGCTGGTCGAAGAAGTGGCTTGGCTTCTTCTAGCTTCTGAACCTGCAACCCTCATGTGACCTTTATCCTTATGGTCAGAAAGTGGCTGTACCAACTTTGTACCGGCTCTAGGCAATATATGTCTGTGTGGGTGTGTGCATAATATATAATCTACTTAATGTACATCTTGAAGAGGGGAAGGACAAGGAGAAAAAGTTGGGTGTCCTAATGTTTTCTTCCCTTTTACATTAGAGAAACAGTATATTGGCGAAAGCTCTGCTCAGGACATTTCTGTTTCATTGGTGAGAACTGTGTCGCGTGGCCACTCATAGCTGCAATGGAGTTTGAGGCTTTATTTATTTTCAGCTGGTACAAACCTTTATGTTAACTGGAGTTAATATACACACAGGGAAAATAGATCTTGTGGGTGATTCAGAAGCTGATTCAGTTCCTCTCTTGAGCCATGAGGATTCTCTTCTCAATTTTGAATTAATTGTAGGGTGGATGTGATCAGCCCTGGAGAAGTTACATGTGTCCATCTGCTGTCTGTCTATACCTGATGCTAGACTGAAGAGATGTATGTTGTTCTTTAAACAGTGGTTACTTATTTTGAGATATTTTGAAGTGATATATAGCTAAAGTCTTACCAATAATAACGAATGAGAGACTGTGAGTTTCAGGCATATGACCACAGCATGATTTGTTACACTTTCTTTTTTAAATAACCAGGGATGAAATCCCTGGTGCAGGCTCAGTGGCCCCTGCCATTTTGAATTCCTGGCCATCCATGTAAAAAGAGAGCTACAAATGCAGGCAAGCCTCTGGCCAGCGGAGAAAGCAGCCTCCAACCAGAGGAGCAGCCTGTTCCTCTTCCCTGAAATAGAGAGCAAGCATTGCCTAAGATGGTGAGTCTTAATTCAGCTCTGCATTCCTGCTGCTAGCTGAAAACTTCCAAATTTTGCAGGTAGAATGTTAATTTTTGGTAGATGTGAATTTTTTTCTTCACAAATATTATAGTGGGAAGATTAGAGAGACTCACAAAAGGACTCATGTTTATTCAGACATGATCATAGGAAGGATACAAAATGTGGGATGACATGGAAGTCTCCTTGAGGAGGTTGGTGGGGTCTGAAGTTAAAAAGAATACATGGGTTGATTTGAAAGTAATATTAGTTAATTACCTTCCTTGTTGTAAGTACTAGAAGACATATAGAGGTAAAATCTACTGGTATAGTCTCTTATTATCTAGTGGGACAAGTGAGACAGGAATAAAAATAATTCCATACTATAACCTTTATGAAGACATTACATATACTTTGGTCATATTTTTTCCTTCCAAAACTGTTTATTGCCTCATTGATAGAGCTAATGCAATTTTGCTAAATTGGCAATGCAAAAATAAAAAAACAACTCAATGTATTATTTGGTAAATTCCATTACGAAGGTACATATACTGTGCTCTGGGGCACAGAAGGGAGGCAGAGTCAGAGAGTAATTGGTGGATGTGGCGGCCCTGGTGCAGGTAGGACCTGGTTGGGAAGGAGGAGATGCTGATGGACAGGGGAGCCAGCAGGCCCAGGGACCGGCGTGAGCAGCAGTGTGGATTTCAATGAGGGAGGCGATGAGAGAAGGGAGAAGGCATACCCAGCCTGCACTAGGGGCTCTTGCCCTGATCTTTATTCTGTGGACAATAGGAAGCTTTGAAATTCTGAGAGAATGTATCAGATATGTAGGCTGAAATGGAGGAGAGAGGAAGGTTAATTCGGACCTTCTAACTGTCCCTCTGACTTTAGTAGTTAGAATTTAAGTAGAGTGAGAAGCCTATATATTATTTTTTTTAAAGTAGTTTCCTTTATTGGTATATCCTTTGATCAATGCATCAGAATTTTTACTCAGGTATCTATCATTTTGACATTTCTAAGCAATATTTTTCAATTTAAGTAATCTAGGTTGTAGTTACCATTTATTCCTTTCTCATGTGAATGTAGTATGGAGAACAGTTTTTACCTATATATTATTAAAAAAACATTTAAAGCACAGAATTGGGAAAATGGCACACTCTCTTGGCTTGCTTTCCTTTATATATTTAATTATTTTCATGTAAATATATAATAGACTCTATGGTCACAGAACCCAAAACTAAACATATGGTTCTCCTCTCCCAACCACCTGGGATAAATAGTTACCAATCTCTGTAAAAAACTATTTCTTTATTTTCTCCTTTTATGGCTTTATTGATTTGTATGCATTCCTTTAAAAGTATGGTTTTTATTTTAACTTTCTAAGAAGGTATTATGCTGAATGTAATATTTTGGGATGTGTCTCATTTAATATTATCTTACTAAGATCCATGCCACAATTAAAAAGGCATTTCTTTTTGCATTTTAAATTATTTTTCTTTTAGTTGTGATGAACTTGATAATGAACCAATAGCAATTTAATTAAATTAATTAATTTGCCTCATTTAGTTTGTTGTCACTGGAACAAATTTATGAGAGGGCTGAGTCCAGACTTAGTTTCAATTGCCATGGCCATGAAAGAGTGAAATCTGTTAAATTCAGCCTTAACTTAATTGAAATGTCTTTGCTACCATCTAGTAACTATCAGCAATAAAATATAAACATGGCCATTCGGGCTATGCATGGCAGAACATTTCCTGGGATGCGCCATAGTAAGATAATTTTAGTAAAATGTCCTAGATTTGATGAGTTTGTAGTTATCATCCCCCTAGTCAGAATATGCTAAAATATGTGTTAGAGTAGTAAATACTGGGTGTGCCAGTTACAGCTGCACAGACGGATGGTGACTTTGGGTGGTGCCTCAACCTCTCAGGTCAAGCGAAGCTGAGTCCAGATTTTGTTGTAATGGACCATTCAAATGTTTTAAAAATATGCGTGTATTTCATGCTAGGAGAATGGTCCTGGACCAAATAGGTTTTTTGTTTGTTTGTCCATTGTTGTTGTTGTTTTTTAGTTATTCTCTATCTCCAGGAAAAATTTGGGGCCTCGTTAAGCAGAAACTGTTATAATTGCCCAGTTTCACAAGAAAGTATAGAATTTCACATGCATTTTTTCCTATCATTAAATCACATCTTAAGGATCTTTTCCCAGATATTTGTGGCTTTCCTGGACAGTAGTTTTCCATGGTACTTGATGCTCTTTCAGGCTTAGGATAACCAACTTACCACTGTTTGCCTGGGCCTTCTCCAATTTTAACACTGAAAGTCCTGCATCCCAGTTGGGGCCATGCCTGTAAATGCTTTGTTTTGCACCTAGAATCATGGCTAGTTAGGTCATATATCAATAATACATGCATTTCTGATGATGAATTTCAGATATATTAGATTCTAATTTACATTTTAATGCAACATTTGTACTATTTCAAATTCATATTTTATAGGATGTATGAAAAACCTGAAATATGAATATTTAAAATCCATCTTTTTAACTAATCTGAATTACAGAATATGCATAAAGTCATTTTATTTCTTTTAAGTATATATAATAATTTGAATTAGAAAGACTTTCTCATTACGCTTTAATGAAGAAATGAGAATGATGTGTGATTAGTATTTCAGTTGTTTGGTGCAATGCATAAAAATAATTTGCTCTTGCTCTACTTAGATTTAAAGAGCTTTCTCTTTAATTTTGTTTCTCTAAGAGGGCTTAGGCAACTTATTCTTTCTAGAGAGGAAATAAAGTGTAGGAGTTTCAGGCTTTCAGTCTTCTGAAATCAAAACTCATGGACACAAGGCCTGGCTCTTCCATATACTACTGTGTGATTTGGGCAAGTTACTTAACCTCATGAAGACAGTTTCTTGATCTGTACAATGGTATGACAATTAGTTCCTTCATAATAGGCTGTTAAGAAGACTAAATGAAATAATGTATGGTAGTCACATGTTACAGTGCCTGAGACACAGGAAGTTTTCAGTATTTAGGCTCTGAGTAGCTACAAGATAACTTGAGCTCAGACTCATGCTGGAGTAATATTGGCTCTGTTCATTTACGTTCTGTAATAGAAATCTAGGTTTTAACATTAGTGGTTTATTGTGTGTGTGTGTGTGTGTGTGTGTGTTTGTATGTGTGCGTTTTATGGCTTTATCATTAGAGAATTTCAATATAGATTTGAGGAAGGAATTCTTAGATCGCTGGCCAATTGCCCTTTAATCATGAGCTGAAGTGGAAATGCACAGCTAACGAGAGGTAAGTTATTTCTTCTACTAACCTGTTGTCCTATCTCAAATTTTTCTCAAGAGATGGAGCAATATATTGACTGTGTTTGTCCATGTTTACTTTCTTATTGTAGATATGTTTTACTAAAGTAAATGTTGAGGTTTTAATTGGTTTCGGAATGATTAAATCAGACAGTGTTTATTATGCTTGGCCATAAAGAACACACTGTGAGAGGCTTGCCATCTGTTCAAGATAAAAGTGAAATCCCCTTTGAAGAAGTGGGCAGTTGCTGCAAAGAGTTTAATGAATGTTTACTGTTTTTGTATTTGTGTGAGGGGCTTATTGTGACAGTAACATAAATGTTATATAAGCCTCAGGGCTCAATCACAGTGCTTCAGTTCTTATTAAGTCTCTGTTGGGTCGCGTTGGGTTTTGAAACTCTCAAGTTGTATACCAAAGTGACAGAGGTGAGCCTGAGCCCTACCTGGGAGTGTTTGCTCCGGTCCTTGGGTTCTGAATCTCTGCTCCCCACTGCCTGGTGACTGCCGTTCGGCACAAGGAGTCTGCTGATTGCTAAGTGATTTTTTCATCAGGAACCAGTCTTCCTTTAGGCATTGTTTTTTAAAATTATGCTTCATGGATTTTAGGCAACAACTTTATCTATTTGGAATCAAAATGGAATTACCTTACTCCTCAAATAGGTAGTGGTTTCCTCACTGATGGACCTGTAACATTATTATTTCATGTTTGAATGACCTTGTATTCTCCTTCCTGTTTCCAGAACGTGGGCCCATTATAGAGTCTGCTGCACATCTTCTGTAACCACTGTTGTCTCTTCAAATTGAAGTGCACAGTCACAGTAAGAGGTCCAGCCAGGGAACAATTTTCTAATTTAAAGCTGCCACTGCATATCGTTTAGTTACCCCTTGGATTTCTGATTGAGGTTGTTACCAGGGTATTACAAAAGAAAAAGGAAGAGAAAAGCTTTTCCCCGAATGTGAGATCATGAAGTATATAAACTTGACCTACAATGTGAAAATTTAGTGTATTGTCTTCAATATAAAATGCTATTTGCCGCAGTAGATGTTTCCCAGTGTCATGTTGCTATAGAATAGTTGCCTATTTGTCAGAAGTTATTTGTCAGTTTTCTCAGTATCTGCAGGAGGTAAGTATGCTTCAGATTTCAGAGAAGGAAATTGTGTGCTCACAGGGATTTGTGCAAGTGCTTTGCAGAAAATACGCCTTTATTTCTGAATACTTGAACTACCTGAATGTGCATAAGCAGGGCATTTGCTAGATTTCTTGCTCATTGGGACAGCTTAATCTACCTTAATTAAGTGGTGGTGGTCGTCCTTACAATTTAGACATAAAAAATTTCCCACATATATTTTATCTACTGACTGTTACATTTTCACTTAAATCAATGTAACTTACACTAAAATAATTTCCAAATTCAAGTAAGGAAAATCAGGTAATTATGAAGAAAAAGCATGCAAATGTCAAGGCTCGGATAAGGTAGCATGCACATATGTATTACAATGGCCTTGCAGAGAGGCGAGCAAGTCAAGTAAGATGTATGAATTAGAGTACATTTGGACTACCATACTAAATGCAGTTTTGGTAATGGAGACTTAGAATTTCATATGAAAAGAAGTTCAGAGACAGGCAGTTCCAGGGCTGATTTGATGGTATCAGGGCTCAGTGGTATCAGGGCTTTGCATCTTTCTTTTCTATAGGGTAGAAATTTTGCCCCAGGAGGTTCCAGCAGGCTTCACTTTGCACCTCACTGCTGCCAATTAGGTATCCCGCCTCCTGCCAAACCACTCTCTCACGGGGTCTAGGGAGGGGAATGGAGAGGAGTACTGTGACAGGCTAGGACCAATCATGATGAACCAGCTGAAGCTTCCCTCCTTCCTGAGCATGTTGCCATCTCAACAAAATTGGAGTTGCATTAATAAAGAAGATTGGGATGGGTTGGAGATGGTGCTGGGTATAACACAGTGTTCACTGCACACACCAGGCAGCAGTGGGGATGGAAACAGCAGGACACTGCCCGTGGACAATACACTCCAATAAAAAATGTGGGCAGAACTAGCCAATGCCCAACTTTGACTATTCTACATATTTTGTCCAAATTCAAAGACACTTTTGACTAACAATCATAACATTTTTCAACTGGATTGAAGTGACTTTAATTCTCTTCTGCTATATTTATGATAAAAATATTGAGCATCCCTGGTTTTAAGCACTGACTTCTCCGAGGAGATCTCTACTTTGTACCATCAGATGAAATGTATCTTCTTTGGTAAAATTATTTTGCAGGTGCCTAATATATATACCAGTCACATGATGCAAATACAAACAAGACTCAGAGGAATCTTTGGTAGCACTTGCTTAATCATGCAAGCTGAAATTGGTTTATCTTTGATAAATTAATGTCATTTAATGCACTCAGTGTTGAAATAAACTAAAAGAATTATTTATCTCTGAGAGTTGGGTTGCCAAATAAGACCTCAAAACATTTAACTTATAGAAAACTCATTAAAATTTTATATTTGAGTCATAATGCTTTCAAAAACCCATGGCATGGGGAGTTAGAAACCTGCATTTCTTACATTTTGGGAAGAGGCTTTATTAAATGTTGGCTGACATTGCATATTTTCTGAAGGATGGTGGTCCGGGGGATGCAAGGGTTTTCCAGGAAGCTAAGCCAGGTCCTGAGCATGGGATCTGAGTGAGTAGAAGGCAGTGGAGGTAGGGTGTGGAGGACATCTCAAGGCAGTGAGGGGACTCTAGCCAAGGTACCATACGGGCTTGTTATCATCCTTATGGATGTTTACATGGATCTTGTTATAAAAGGAACCGCCCCAATTGAAGTTGAATTCTATGGTAACACCAAGAGGACAATAGGAAGGAAGTTTGAATACGTATGTTGGAGCTTGATCCTCAGTGGACTCTGAAAGCCAAAGAGAATGTTTTTAATTGTAGGTATTTACATGTATAAATAATACTTGAGAAGATTGTCTGAATTAAAAAGGTGGTAACCCTGAAGTCTGCAAGGAAAAAGAGAAGGCATAATTGTATTGAAACTGGTAGAAAGTGATGGGAACCTGATGTGCAGGGGGTAGCAGCAATAGAATAGAATGGAAAGAATAGATATGGAAGATACTGGCAAGAATGTGTCAATACTGATCAGTATGTATGTGAATGGATTTATGTGCATGTATTATTCATTGTTTTACATGCTGGTGTTCCCCTTCATTAAGGCAGAAAATGAAAGGCTCTTGATTTGGGTTCACAATTCGTATTTCAATTTAGGGATGTCTGACAGTCTTAATCATATTTATTCATAGCTTTCAAAAAGGTAGCAAATTGAAAATAAAATTATGGCTTTTATTTCATGCAGAAAGTGAAGTACCTGTGGATTCAAGTGAGAACCTAGGGCATTTTTTCCTGTTCTGATTTCAGATACTGAGCATATATTTCAGATTTTTCTTTTAATTA